>CM060938.1:177519399-178119399 GCA_030765085.1 Allium cepa
TTAAGGTGTATCGCTGGAAGGGAAGCCAGGGAAGTCTTGTCCAACATCCATCAAGGAAGTTGCGGAGATCACACCGAAGGACAGACTCTAGCAAAGAAAATACTCCGATACAGGTATTACTGGCCCACGTTAAACAAAGACGCCTTAGACTTCGTCAAAAGACGTGACAGATGTCAGAAATTTGCTAAGATTCCTCGACTACCAACGAATGAAATTACTCAAATGACCAGCCCTTGGCCCTTTGCAATATGAGGAATTGACTTGATTGGCGAACTGCCAATGGGCCGAGGCGGAGCTAAATATGCCATAGTGGCAGTTGACTATTTCACCAAATGGGTGGAAGCGGAACCTCTAAATAAAATATCTTCGGCAAAAGTTATTAACTTCTTGATCAAAAATGTTTTATGCAGGTACGGGGTTCCACTCAAAATCATATCGGACAATGGACTTCAATTTGACAGCGAGGAATTCGCCGACTGGTGCCAAGAGCACGGAATTCACAAAAGCTTCTCATCTGTGGCTTACCCCCAGGCAAACAGACAAGTCGAACCTGTCAACAAAATCCTCAAAACCTTAATCAAGAAGAAACTTGAAAAGTCAAAAGGCGCTTGGGTGGATGAACTTCCTACGGCACTTTGGGCATACCGCACATCTTACAAAACATCAACGGGACATACTCCTTTCTCTTTGGCATACGGATCGGAGGCCATGCTCGCAGTTGAAACTGTAGTACCTTCCCACCGTATGATCCACTACAACCCAGAAGAGAACGAAGAACTTCTCCACATGTCTTTGGATCTACTTGAGGAGAGAAGAAATGATGCAGCACTTAAAGCGGCAGCTCACAAGCAAAAAGTAGCGGCACAATACAACTCTGAAGTCAAACACCGCAGCTTACAAGAAGGAGATCTTGTCCTCAAACGGATCTTCCCGCGTCCCGGAGCGTTAGATCCAATCTGGGACGGACCCTATATAATTCATAAAGATCTCCACAACGGAGCTTATATTTTGTCAACAGTGGACGGAGAGGTATTCCAGAGGGCATGGAACATCCAACACCTCCGTCGATATTTTTCTTAACTTGTACTGCCCATATGAAGTGAATTAACAAAGAGAATCAGTGGACGTAGGCATTTTCGTGCCGAACCACTTTAAAAATCTTGTCTCTTTTTAAATTGTTCCTTTATATCTTGGCTGCTTGTTAAGCTTTATCCTTTTCTGTTGAACAAAATCATGTATAGCGACATTTCCATTCTGGACACTTCGCGGCACAACTTAACCTGGACAAGACCCAACAGGTACTGTGCGAATCTATACACTCGCCAATGAGACACTTTTGCTCCGGCATCCCTCTGCTGCGGGTTAACTCATTGTCGCGACTGTTCTCAAAGCCAACTGTAATGAGCCGATTATAAGCCATCAAGAAGGCCGACTGTAGCCGATGGCAGCTCATTACGGCGTTCGGCTCGCCGGCAACTGTGAACCTACTTTAAGCCCCAACATAAGGTGTGGCCAGCCAGGAGTAGTTCACGGTTGACGATCGGCACCCACGCTAGCCGGCCACAGTAAATCGAATAATACCCACGATTACGGCCATAATGGCTCGGATAGTTACTGTGCACGATCTCGGCTCCGATATGTCTTAAGTGCGGCTGTGGTAAAAAAGATAAACTCACCGCGGAGGCGTAAGATGGGTGACAAATGTCTCCAAGACCCACAGCTAGGGAAAGTGACTACAAAACCCGTTTGCCACGAACTTAAGCATGTCGACGGCCTTCCGTGATTTGAAGTTTTACTGTTTCTCATATTTCCATTTCATTCAAAAACTTTTCTCCTATCCTATATAACAATCCTTAAAGTACAGGTCACAAAATAGGGGAACTCTCGCTTGTGGAAATATGAACTCACATCCGGATGACGGAACACTCAGCTACATTCCATACTCAGTCACGCAAGACATTCAAAGCAACCCTCTACAACTAAAACACGAAGGGCGGTACTATCTTTTTTTGTATACAAATATGTAGCTTTAATTTATTCACACATCATATTGGCATTACAAGACATGAAACAATATTTTGAGCAGAAACTTAGCATCAAATGCGATTAAATCACATGCATAAACACGCAGCTGTATTTCTTATGCAACATATCAAAATAACAACCACATTCGAACATAACAGAATCAGCTTATGTTATAAAATTACAGAAAGTCATTCTTTACAAATAATATAATTACAAGTTACATTAATGTTTCGGACTAACATAGACAGCAACCAAAATATGTACAAGTCAAGTCAAGGAATCGGAGGTTCGCCTCCATCCCGCTAGCCCTCCGGATCTACTTAACTGCAGGGTCAGAACTCCCCGCATGTATTCCAGAGGCCCCGCCTGCCCAATTCAAAGAAGAATCCATCAATAATCACGAAAGATAAGCAATCAAATCATGAAAATGTTAAAAGGAAAGACTTACCAGCGTCTGCTCCCTGATCATCATCATCTAGCTGCACGCCTACCTCATCCGCAGCAAGCAGCCGCATGCCCTCCTTAACCGCCACCTTCTCTTCCTTAGTGAATTGGGCCGTAACCACATCCATCCTGAAAGCCGCACCACCTTTCTTATCCGCATCGGCCTTAGCCTCCTCCAAAGCCCGAAGATATATCCTTGCCATGACCCGGGGATAGTCGTCCATCCTGGACAGGTTGTCCTGCCTCCAAGTTCGGAAATACATGTCCTGGAGCATCTCGTCCATCATCCCCTCGTTCTCCTCAAACTCTTTCGTCCGGGCCTCAGAAGCCGACAGCCGTGCGACGGCAGCATCTCTCTCCAATCGGTATCTCGAGCAGTCAGCCTGAAGGGATTTCCGCATCACTTCCATCTCCTCCTTCAGCCTGGCCTGAGCAAGATCAGCGGATTCAAGCCTCCCAGATAACTCTTCTACCTGCTCAAGATCCGCTCTCCGAACCTCGTCCACCGTTGCGATGGCCATGTCAATCCGTTCCTTGCAGGCAGCCTCCATCTTTCGTAGTTCTGCCTTACTAGCCTCTTCCATAGTCTTCTTCAACCGCCTGGAGGCTGCCTCATGCTGAGAAATCTGAATGGCTTGATCGGCGAGCTGCTTGGCCTGGTTAGAAACCATCAACCGTAGTCGGATGTTGGCACTCCCAATTTCCTCTCCAGCCTTGACCAGACGGGCATGATGCCCCATCAACTTCCTGGTCTCCTCCGCGACTCGGTCGATATTAGACTTGGCTTCGTCCCCCATGGTAACTATCCGAGTAGTAAGCAAATCGAGATCTAAGGACTTAGCCTCATCAAGCACCCGTACCATGGGGTTGCGGGGAAGAAGATGCTCACCCGTGGTCTCGTCAAAAGAGATGTCCTGAAAACTCGGGTCCAGATCCGGGTGGCCGGCAAATGGGTTGCGAACCAAACAAGGATGGTCTATCGGGGTGACGGTTGGATTTTCGGACGGATGTGGGGAAGGCATAAGCTCGGTATCTTCCTCAGTAATATCATGGATAGGCTGAACTGGAGGCTGAGGGCCAGGTGAAGGTTCACACGAAGATAGCCCCCTCTTCCTCTTTCGCATATCTTCTTCAATAACTCCGAGAAGAGGGCGATATCTACCACATCTCCAGGACGACTGGTTGACGGCTTTGGTTTGGCAGAAGCTTTGAGTAGCTTGTACTGTTCAAGGCGGTGCCGAATATCTGATGTCTTGGCCACCTTACCTGTTTCTGGAATAAAAACCAGGTGTTACAAGCATGCATGAAACTATGATTCGAGAAATATGTTAAGTAGGAAGACGCGCTTATTTTACAAACCCTGAGGGAAAGTGGGATACTGCAATATGCCCTGAATCTCATTCCAGGACGGGAGCTGGCCATAAAATATTACTAAGTCCTTATCATAAGGGGAGTCTGCGAAAGTTAAGAATTCACCTTGAACCGCCGGAGTCGCCTTAGCTGAAGGACCCCTAGAAGATGGATCGACACCAGTCCCAGCCTTGTCATCCTTCTTCACCTTCTCCACCGAGGCTGATCCTTCCTCCAACCCCTCAAAAGCCTGGCGGAAGGCGTCATCCGTCCACTCCTGGATCTCCCCCGCCTGCTCAGAAGACAAAGCCCCGGCACCACTACCACCATGTCCTTCACCTTCTCCATCTCCTCCTCTCTCCTCCTCGCCTCTTTCCTCCTCTCCACCTTCTTCCTCCGGAATATTTGGGCATGTGCTAAGGGAGGGTCCGTCGGACTTCTTAAGCTTCTTCCCCCCGACGACTGGAGGTACCGAGAAAGGTCTCCTCTTGCTACTCTTTGCAGTGGCCCCATCTTTAACTTTAGCAGCCCTCTCCTCGGTTGTATCTCTCTGCTTAACCACAGATTGACGTGGCAAAATCAAGTTGTGCTACAGGAGAGTGACATTCCTGATCAGGGAAGACGCCGACATATCCCTTCCTGAGATAGCCTCTACCTCCGCAGCCATCTGTACAAGGTGATCGTTCTCCACGACCGCAAAGCCACCTGTCGCTAGCAAGAAATAAAAGCACATAAAAAGAAGCATTGTAGTCGGGGCAGAGAAATTACGAACGGAATTCAACTTACAGCCAGAAGTGAAAAGGCGAAAAGAAACGGAGTCGTCCTTGACGAAGAACCATTCCTTCTTAAACATGGTAAACTTCGAGTATAAGTCCAAAACCGGCTTGAAGGATACGGCCGACTCTAAACTAATGTACGGAGACCCCTTCTTGTAGCCCCTCAGATTATATAGATATCGGATTTCCCGGTTAGAAAGGGGCGCCCATATTTCCTCTGAAAAATGATGAACAAGCACACCAGGATAGCATAGGAGTTAGGCTGAAGCTGGAAAGGAGCCACCTTCAGGTAGGTAATGAAGCTGACTATCCACGCATTGATCGGAGGAATGGCCCCGCACATGCAATGGTATCGGCTATACGCGAAATATCCTTCAGGGGGATTGTACGGCATCACTCCGTCCCCCGGCAACAGCATACTCGCTCTGTCAATCCCAAAGGAGCGAGAGATAACGTCAAGCTGCTCCTCTCTAAGAGAGCTCGGAAAGCAATCGGGAGGAGAATTCAGAAGCTCTCGAGGACCATATCCGTCCACTAATGACCTCGGGGCAGGTCCATGTCGCGCGGGTTTCGGCTGGACTGGGGGCACGGCAGGAGACTCTCTTCTGTCCCTAGATTTCCTCTTATCTGATTGGGTTTCCACTCTTTGAGACATTTATCTGCAACACAAGAAAAGTATATCGTTAAAACATACAAACAATGTAGTCTGGAATTTCACCCATAAGTCAAAACGCTCAAGCTCCCAGTGTCATTCGGTAAAGAAAATGTAAAATTTCATTCGGTATTCAAAGTCTCAGGGTTCATCCGGTGGTTCAAATACAAGTCCATTCGGCATTTCCCCTTCTCATTCGGTGGTTCCAACACGAGCTCATTCGGTAAACCACAACTTTCAGGTACATTCGGTACACGAGGCCCCCAAACCATTCGGTAATTGAGAATAAAAAGTTCACTCGGCAGAATAGATCATCACCTGGTTCGGCAAGAATCTGATTCGGCTAACGCTATGATTCGGCAAGAATCTGATTCGGCTAACGCTATGATTCGGCAGAGATTATAGTTTGATTCGGCTGATGAGGAAAAATGGAGGCGTTAGGCCCCTATTTATAAGCAAGCATCAATGACCGGACCAGATGACTCGACGTTAAAGACCGGATAAGAATAACCACGCTAAAACAAAGCACGCCATATGCAGGCATATGCCCTACTTTGGGGGGCAAATGTTGGGCGCGTTTCCACCCTTCACCGGACCAAGTCCACCGAACCATCCGGTCCACCGAACCAACCGGTCTACCGAACCCCACTCCTTTCCAAGCAATGCCGAACCACCATCTGCCACACCTCCCATTGCCGGATCAACCCACTACCGGACCAAACCAAAAGCCAACCTCCACCGATCCAAGCATTGCCGAGCCAACCTAGTCCCACCTACTACCGGATTCACCTTCACCGAACCACCTCCTCTCCAAACAATGCCGGACCGATACACTCTCCAAAGCCGGTCCAACCAACTTCCCCTACATAGCCGAACCCAACTCCATCCACTCACCACCGGGTCATGTCCCACCGAACCAACCTACCTCCATCCACTGCCGAACCAGAAGCAAGGGAGGACACGACCAGACCAATTCTACCAGGCCAAATTGCATCGGTCCAGGCCCACCAGCAGCTATATACATCCAAGACCCCTGCCCCCAGCCTCACTCTATAAATAGAGGGGCAGGGGTACAACAATGGCGGACAAGTTTGAGAGCTCAAGCACGGAAGGAACTTTTAAACAACTTTCATATACTTGTATACAAAACTTTGTACTTGTAATCTGAAAGAAAAAGGAGAATAACATATAAAGTGGACGTAGGCACGTTCTGGCCGAACCACTATAAATCTGTGTGTCTTTTACAGCTTAGTCCATCTATTTCATATATTTGCATAAATCACCCAAACCATCCAGATCAACATATAATCAACTAAATCATACGACTAGGAGGTGTTTGTCCAATTTTTGTGCAAACAGTTGCCATCTTTCGAAGTCGCCACAATTGCGAACTCCTATCCAACATCGCCATCACGCTTGGAGCTCCCTTTACCTCGTCTTCTCAACTTAGATGCTATTTTTTTTACTTATGTATTTAACTAAGTTAATTAAAATTTAAGTTAGTATTTTATAAGTAATTAGTGTTAAAGTTAAATTTAAACTTATTAATTAAATTAAACTTAAGCAAGTGATTAAAAGCAATAAGATTAATCTTAACTTTAATTTTAAATTTAATTTTAATTTTAATTTAGAGTTTATTTAATTTTAATTTAAAGTTTAGTTAATATTAATTTAATTTTTATTTTAATTTAAGTTAATTTTTATTTGAATTTAAAGTTAGTCAATTTTAATTTTAACTTAAAAGTTTAATTAATTTTAGCTTAATTTAAATTTAAAGTTTAGTTGATGTTAATTTTTAAGGAAAATGAGTGATCCTCACTAAAAGAGCTCTCATGTTTAGTTAATGTTAATTTTAGGTGATTTGGATTCAAATTTAAAAGTTAGTAAAATTGAATTTTAGTTTAAAATTTCTCTAATTTTAATTTGATTTTAATTTAAAGTTTAGGCAATGTTAATTTGATTTTAAATTCAATTAATTTTTAGTTTGAATTTAAATTTTAGTTAAATTAAAATTGGATATAAGTGATTAGAAGCTGAATCAAATTTCAAATGTTATGTTAAACACTTGAATTTGAACATCTTTATGTTTTCTGTTAAGATCCGATTTTGAATGTGACAACTATATAAGCTATATTATTATTGTATACTAACCAAATTCGCAAGAGAAGATAAATCTCTGAAGGATGGATTCAGAAATATGCGAAGATAGATTAGATGGTTTATTATTTCTAAGTCTAGTTAGAAATATGTTAAAATCTCTTCAAAGTGGTATGTTGCAAAACAAAATTGACACGTATCTTAGAAGTATGCACATGCACAAGACACATATTTCAACCGGCTGACTACAGCTATTCAGTCGGCTGAATACTGGGTAAATTTAAATTTACCACAATATTCAGCCTGCTGAATCCACCGAATCAGCGGCTGAATGTATTGTCTTTTGCACCATTTATTTTCGAGTTTGAATCAGACGGCTGAATCTTCTGCATTCAGCCTGCTGAATTCATATAACGGCTAGTTTTTAATGAAGAGACGCGTCTCTTCAATGAAGAGAAACATCTCAACTTCAAGGGTTGTTTCCGTTTCTTTTCAGCATTACCGTTCGTGAAAGAAAACAACTCTTGATTCAGTATAAATATAGCCAAGAATCAAATTCTTTTTAACAACAATCATTATAATTCTTTCTATCCTATTTTGATTCTACTCTCTATAGTCTTTGCTTTCTAAAACGTTCATACAAGCATTCTCTTGATAATTCTATTTAAATCTTCCATTCTCTTCACGTACAAACACTACATATCACAAAGGAGAAGATTATAGGAAGAATGTACTATATCGACTAATCAGTGTTATTCAAGAACACATTAAGTCAAGAAACTAAATACTTTGTATTGGAAGTCCCGTTCTGCTGCTCGGGCAAATGTATTGAAATCATGTTCGGTTGCTCAGGTGTCTATTCCTCCGGATGAAGCGAGATTGTTAGTAAATCCAGAAGGAGTATGGAACTGGACGTAAACGGAAAGTTCGAACCAGTATAAAAATATCTGGTGTCATTTACTTACCGCTTTACATTTCTTTTATTTATCGACTATTTTCCGCTGCTATATCACACAAGTTTTTAAATTAGTATTTTTATCTATACAACCGATCCACACAAATTTTCAATTCAATATTTTTTTTGCAAGTACCAAATAAGAAAAGAGAAAAGTAGATACTGGACAGTGGTTGCTCAAAACATATGACAGAAAACAAAGAAATGCTGACAAATATTATCTACTCTGATGGAAGTTCTGTCACTTTCGGAGATAACTCCAAAGGATATGTCATAGGCAAAGGCAATGCGAGCAATGACGATACATCTAATTTACCTCTTATTACAAATATTTTATTAGTTAAAAACTTAAAACACAATCTGCTTAGTATAAGTCAACTTTACAACAAGGGAATTAATATATCTTTTTTAGAAAATAAATGCATTATTTCTGATCAAAACAAAATCTCGTATTTGAAGGAATTAGAGAACGTAATATATATGTTTTAAATATGAAAATTAATCACACCACTGATATATGTCTAATAGCTAAAGGGAATGATCTTTGATTATGACACAAAAGATTCTGACACATAAATTTCAAAGCTATAAGTAAACTATCTAGAAACAGCTTAGTAAAAGGATTATCAAAAATGAACTTTAAAGTTAAAAACATTTGTGATGCTTGTCAACTAGGAAAGTTAACTAAAGCATCTTTTAAATCAAAGAAAATCATTTCAACATTACAACCACTTGAGTTATTACATCTAGACTTATTTAGACCAACTCAAGTTCAGTCTATAAATCATAATAAATATGTTTTTGTAATTGTTGATGATTTTTCAAGATTCACTTGGACATTTTTTATGAAACATAAAAAAGAAACATTTGAAAACTTTAAGAATTTTGTTAAAAGAATTCAAAATGCTAAAGATTTAAAAATTAAAAATATTAGAAGCGATCATGGAGGAGAATTCGAAAACGAATTATTTGAAAAATTTTGTAACAAGAAAGGAATTGTTCATAATTTTTCATTTTCAAGAACTCCACAACAGAATGGAGTTGTAAAAAGGAACAATAGAACACTTCAAGAATACGCCAGAACACTATTGAATGAAAGCACACTACCAAAACAATTTTGGACAGAAGCAGTAGCAACTGCTTGTTACGTTTTGAATCGTGTCTCCATTCGTCCTCTCACAAAACATACTCCATACAAACTGTTTAATGGAAGAAAACCAAACATATCATATTTAAAAAAAATTGTCTCAAAATGTTTTATCTTAAATACTAAAGATCAACTTGGAAAATTTGATTCAAAATCAAATGAAGGAATTTTTATAGAATATTCAGATCGTAGTAAAGCATATAGAGTTTATAATTTGAGAACTAAAACCATTGAAGAAACACTTCATGTTTTGTTCGATGAAATTTTTTTAAACTATAAATACGATGATGATGAAATAATAAGTAATACTAAACAGAATTCTGAAAATAAAACTATGGAAAATGATACTTCAGGAAATCATCTAGAAAACGTTTTGAAATCTCCACCAAGAATTTAAAAAATCATCCAATTCAAAATATAATTGGTGAAGTTATCGAAAATGTAAAAACACGACATCAACTAAATCAAACGGGTCATATAGCTTTTATTTCTACTACAGAACCTAAAAATGCTAAAGAAGCTTCAACAGATGATTATTGGATTTTAGCAATGCAGGAAGAACTAAATCAATTTGAACGATATGATGTTCATATATTGTTAGTTATGTGATATTTTACTACATAGTTTTATACATATATATAACTATGCTAAATTGCATAACTATGGTAAAAATGTCATTTATAAGTGCTGAATATTGTGATGTGCTATGTACTTAAGAAATTTCTATTTATTATATCTATGCTTACCTTCTATCGACTACTCCTTTTGTCGTTGACAAAGGGGGAGAAGGTAAATCATATCGATAGGGGGAACAACAAATCAGTGGGAGTGTAAACTGAATTATATTGCATTATACTTACATAGTTGTCATCATCAAAATCAAAAAGGGGAGAATGTTAAGATGCAGAAATTTTCGATTTTGAATGTGACAGCTATATAAGCTATATTATTATTGTATACCAAACAAATTTGCACGAGAAGATAAATCTTTGAAGGATGGATTCAGAAATACGCGAAGATAGATTGGATGTTTTATTATTTCTGAGTCTAGTTAGAAAAATGTTAAAATCTTTCCAAAGTGGAATGTTGCAAAGCAAAATTGACACGTATCTTAGAAGTATGCACATGCACTGTAACGACCCGTTAAATTAATAATATTTAATAAATTAAATTAATATAATTTCTAATTTGTTTAAAAATAAATGTAGAAATTTGGTATTGTAGTTGTAACCTAGTGTAACAATAAAATTTTATGACAATAGATTTGGATAATGTAATTTGTCACTTTTTGTTAAAAGTAAATTTTAAGAAATCAATAAATGTTGAATTGAGAATATTAATAAAAAATATTAACTAAAATGAGATTCATTAATATAAAATCAGTAGTGAAGATGTCACCTTTGGTTGTAATAAAGGTGAATGCTATTAGTGGATGTCAACACTTAATAAAATTTATTTAGAATAAAAGGAATTTAAATGCATGTTTGAATAGAGTATTAAATTGATAGATTAAGCGTAAGTAATTAGAATTTAACCCTATAAGATATGGAACTGAATGTATGAATATAATTTTGTAGAAATAGTTAATTAACAACTTATTTGTGCATACCCAATTTAATATAAATAACAAAAGGGCTAGCACTTGATGTGCCTAAGTATTAATATATTGGAACTATAATAAAATAGAGAGTTTGGTAGTAAATAGAAATAAAAAGACCGTTATTAACTAGTAAATTAATAAATGGATTCTAACAATAGGTAGTAATTAATGCGTGTATATTGGGCATTTGCGGATTACCAATTTTTCTACCTATTCATATAATTTATTTATGTAAATCTAAAACTATGGCAACATTTTGTTAATAAATGTTGGAAGTGAATTTAAATATATCAAAGGATAACAAGTGTTTAGGTTAACCATTTATTTTATTTAGTTAAGAAGGGAAATAGATTGAAATAAAGCTAATTAAATTTTTTTGGTTGTTAATGGGTATAGTTAAATAAGGAGAAGTTATAGGAAATAAAACGCGCACTAATGAGATGTAATATAATTCCAAAGTTATTTATACCCACAAATAGGTTAATTACTGTATAGAAAGAGTCTAAATCAATAAATGAATTTATTAAGATTACATTTATAATTTTATAACCTTTATGCTGATTTAAGTTCAATTAATTTATTTGATTAAATAGTGCAGTAGCGTAGTTTTGTGCGGTAGTTGAAATAGCTAATTCTTTTAGGTGAAGTTAAGGCTAATTCTATGTATATATTTGACCTATTGTTGATATAGATTCTAGGAAGCAGGATCTATTAATTAAATGGAGTATTAGATTCAATAATTGCATTTATCGCATAAATAAAGAGAATATAATGGTTAAATTTGGCGTTATTGAAATTAAAAAGGAATGGGGGAATAATAATTTGAAATCATTGCAATAGATATTAATTTAAAATTACCTTAAATAAATTAAGGTAATAAATGGAGGATAGTGTAAATATCTTTATAATACGATGATTTGTGTAGTTAGGGTAGTTTTGATTTGTCACTTAAGATGGAGGATTTTTATAAAATGTAATAAATGCAGTTTAAATTAAGGCATTGACGTTTGGGTATTTAAGAAGTGATAAACTAAAATTTATTTATTTATTTGAAAATTTGCAATCCAATTTGTGGATTTATTGCAAATAAGTGAAATTTGTGTTTAACCATTACATCGATAGGAATAAATTAAATTTAAGGTTATATTAATAAAATTTGGACTAGAGAAATGATATGAATCGGTTTTAGAAGCCTTAAATATAAAATGGGAAGTAGACGAGATTTCACGTTACAACCATTTTTAAAAATCCTGATGTATGTAGAAATATATATGAAATATAACGTAAACCAATGTTGAATCAAAAGAATAGAGTCAACACTTATTTATTCATTTATTGTGATATAATTACGAGTATGATTTATTGCAAATTACATGGAAATCTAATATATATGACATTACCTAAAAAGGAAGAGTAGATAAAATTTATGATAAACATATTTGTATATGAAGGTTATTGATTTAAGGAGAAATTGGGCAAGTTTTATGTAATTGGGTTAAGTGCAACCTTTAATAGATAAATTTAGTGCAATTAAAGAAATTGACATTTAATATTTCGATAACTTAAAATTTGATGGGATAAGAACATTTGGGTAATGAAGGGATGACAAATATTAGCTATGATTCTAGAAGGAATTAAATAGATAATGGGAAGATTAAAATCAGGTTCTAAGCAATAATTATTAAATAACAGAAGTTTAGAAGTAAAGTGAGATAATTGAAAATTTTAATCATTCATATAAGTCATTTGTTTATTAATATGAGTTAGCTAATAAATTTAACTTGGGCAATACCTATATATTGGAAACACATTTGTAAAGTGTAGTTAATTGAATTTGGTGAATTGGGAATGAATCCAAGGTTATAGGAATTGATGTAATACTACGCAAATAAAAGGTAACTGCATAAAATCAATGTTTCGTAATAAATTGTAATTAATAATTAAGTAGGAATGGGTTTGAATTTGACAAAAAGGAAAATTTATTATTTGCTTACCCATCTATTCAATCTATTAAATTTGATCAGATCCATTTGCAATTAAACGAATTTATTTACAAGTTAGTATGTATTTAGCTGATAACTATAAACCAATTAGGGCAATTGGGTATATATATTACCAGTTAAGTTATATAAGATAATGGTTGACTTAATTAAGGGAGTTTATGTAATAATTTCATTTATTTTGTAAGTGGAAATAAAACGTTAATGATAACAAGTATTCAAAATTTACCATCTATTTAGTATATTAAGTATAATTGATAATCAACTGCAGCAAGTAATAAATAATAAATACGTAACGTTAAATGAAGTAATATTTGAAATTTAATATTTAGAAACTATGTAAATATAAGTGCAGATGAAATTGGAGATATTTACATATTGAAATATGAATCCAATGATATATCAATCTAATTGACAATAAATAATGGAAAGTAAATTTAATTAAATTTTGGAAATTTAATATATATATACAGTTATAAACCCTAGCTCCATCCTATTGTCATTTGCTGTATATTCATTTCTTCATCTCCTTCTCCTCCTCAAATGGTTGCAAAACCTAGATCTACTTCAATCCAAATTTCAATGAAAATGCAAACACTTCAGAAAAATTCCACAAAAAAAATATATGTTAATGTTCTCGAGGCACGTAATCTGCTGGTACAATTCGTTTTCTGTTTTGGATATTCGTTTGACCAGAAAAAAAAATTCGACGATGTGCTGTAGCTTTTAGCTGACGTGGCCATTGAAGTTAAGTGGGTTTTGTTTTATTTTATTTTATTTTATTTTTGTTTTCAAATCGTTTAAAATGAATATCCTTTTCATACGTTCTCCGATTCACGCGAAATTTCTTTTGTTAGGATCGTAATTTAGTTCCGGATCTGATGACGCTAGTTTGGACGAATTCCGAGAAGAGCGAATTTTTGGGTTTAAATCGAATTTAAATTCGATTTAAATTCAAAAGGTGAGTGTTTTAACCCACTCACAACTACTAGAAGCTTTTATGTTTGTTAAATTAATTTTTGAAATGAATAGAAATTTATTTATGAGTATTTGGCATGTTTATTTCACTCATATTTGTTGAATTGCATTTATTAAATTTAACTGTTAATTTAATTTATTTGTTGCGTATTAATTGATAGTTAGAATTTATTTGTTTGCCTATAAACTGCTAGTTAACAGTTATATAGATTATTACTGAATATAAACTGTTAGATTAATAGTTGTTAAATTTAATCTGAATAAAATTGCCAGTCATTACCTGTTATATATTATCAAATATAAATTGTTATTGATTGATATTGCTTGATGATTTTGATTGGATGATGGGTGTTGTTGATGGATGTTTTATTGTATATCATTAAATTGCAAATTATCATGCATATTTCCTTTCATTCGGGATTGTGGTTTGAAATGATATACAACCGCAAAATTTTATATCTTTTAAATTGCGGATTGAAATGATAAATATCCGTATCACTTGACCATAGGATAGAAAATTATATACAGGCACCGCGGTCTATATATAACTATTTTAAAGTGATTTCTATGGTTTGGATGGAATACGGTTTATAATAATCTTAAATTTTATATTGTATAAATATTTTTCTTCCATATATATACATATGAAGTTGAAAATTTTGAAATTAAAAGGTGTATAAAAATCTTTATTAAAAATGGAAGAAAATGAAGAAAATGGAGTTTAATAATTTATATCATATGTTTAAATGTTAAGTTTGAAAATTTTAAGATATGATGTTTATAATTGGATTTTCCCAAAATAAATTGAAATGAATAATCTAGTATAATTTGAATTGAGAAAAATATATATATATTATTACTAGAAATGAAGTCTTATTTTTTATGGATTTTATATGAATATTCAAGACTAATTAATAGAACAATTGATTTGTTGAAAGCATAAAATCCAACTTTAGTTTGAAATATTGATACTCAAAATGGATATACGTATATATAAATAAATTGAAGTGGTTTTGGAACTTGAGAGAGATAATATAAATTTTGGTTTAGACTTTAATAAAGAAATGTATTTGTAAAGCCATGAGAACTATTTTCTTTACAAAGTAACATTTAAGTTAAACCATTTAATTCATATACCGTTGAATGTCCAAACCATTCAAGTTTTGGAAGTTATGGTTTTAAATTATGATTTTCAAAATACTATGCTTGAAAATATTTGATTTTCAGACATTATGAAGTTAAAGCATTTTGATTTTGGAAAAGAATTATATTTGGGATAAGTGATAAAATATGGTTTTGGGTTTTGAAATGATATCGTATTCATGGTTATGAAATGGAATGTTTATTCTGATTTTTAAAGTATAACCTATTTTTAAATGACCGCGGTGTTATAATAACGATGGGTTGGCAAAGAGACCGGGATCGGATATGGACATACTCTCTGTCGATACCGAAAACCACTTTGACTAACCGTGTACGCGGTGAAGATTCCAGAATGAAGTAGGTGGTGGCGACGTTTCCTGTAAGGTAAATACGTGGACCCGACTCCCGTGAGTTGGCATAAGGTGGCTAAAACAGGAGCGATTCTCAGGCCAATGAGGTCATTCCTCTGATCGGACCCTCCTCTTCGATATTATACTTTGATTTTGGATTGATTCAGTGGCCACTTCTATATTTTGATTTTGGGGAGTTAGTCCGAGGTGGGCGGTAACTGCGGCTACGCGTTTCCACCAGCCTGGATAGCAATTGGTATATCTACCCTGTCATTGCCTAGTTGTGCCGTGTCACCTACCATACCGAGCCTTTACTACGAGTTTCTATTTGTGTCGTACCTATGGAGTATCCTCTGGTAGCTTCCCGATCAGGAGGTATTACGGTACTGTATAGACTATTGGCATTATTTGTGTTAAGGGCTATATGGGTAACCCCTTAACGCTATTAAAAAGTAAGTTTATTTTATAAATAGACACTATTATAATAGCGCAATATACTACATAGTAAATAGTTTAACGGATCCTTAGGAGATGTAAATCCCGAACATCTCTTGAGTTACTGTACTCATATTTATTTCTGTAAATTTAACTCACATAAGATCTTTTAGTCTGACTCGAGTGTTTTTGTCTTTTCAAATTCGCTCGGGTCAGTCCAAGCGTTTCAGGATCGAAGATTTTAGCTTTGGAGGACGAAGACGAAGAATCCGTATTATATTATTTATAGTATTGCACCACACTCTAAATTTCCGCTGCATTGATTGTATTGGTATGTGTAACTCTGATATTCATTGTATAAGTCAAATAAATATTTTGTAAACAGTTATCATGAACTGTATATTGATTATTATATTTTATCCTTCCGCTGTGAGATTCTATTTTGTTTTATTTCTTCTCTGTTTTTCTTATTTACCCCATAACAATCCGCCATTGCGTATGCTTTGAATTGACACGTGTGTCGGTTTAAAGTGTGCGAAAAGGCGGGATGTTACAGTTGGTATCAGAGCTTTGGTTTAGCGATAAACTTGGCTTTGTGGGGTTTGACTCTTTGTTAATAGGGTAGTAATACCCTATGGGAGTCGCTGAGAGTATATATATGAGAGAGCGTATTTGTTAGTATTAATAAAAGATTTTGATATTGTGTTAATCTGTTCCGCTTTGTATTTATAAATTCTGGTTGATGCATGGGACGCTATGTCATCAATAGGGATTTCTAAACACTTAATAGGACAGACCGACATAATATTTGTTTTAATATAGGTGAATGAAATAATTTTGCCTATTATATTTTCTATATATAAAAATATTTTTATAAAGATATTTTGGTTGCTATAGTTGGGTGTTAGGTAATAAAAATATTTGTAATGAATTAAAGCTAAGTTGAATTTTAATAAATCAAATTGGAGATTTTAGAATTTAAGTCCGGGATTTTTGAAATCTTCTTTCAAAGGATTTATGAAATATAATGATTTGGTTTATAAATATTTTCTTATATAAATATTTAGTATAATTCGAAAGAATTGGTTTAAAGAGGATTTTGAAGAAAATAAGTTTGTACTTTCCTCTCTGTCGCTGGAAAATAATTTCGGTGATGACGGCCGCATCATCGACTTTCATTTTCGAATTTCGAAGGGAAATGCCACTGTAGTAAATTCTACTGCAGATCTGTTTTGAAATTATTTAAAATTTTAATGGTTTAAAGGTAATTAGAGATATAAAAGTTGTAAGAAATTAATTATCTATTATTTTAAAGTAAAGTAATTTTGGAATTTGACCCGGTATTAATTCTTGAATTTCCATTAATTAGTTGTGAAAAAAAAAATTAGGTTAGTGAAATAAAGGTTAAGTAATCAATGAATTAAAAGGGTTGAGATTAAACTTGTATAAGTTCTTTTGCTTTTTCTTTAACATAAATAACTTACCATATAATAAAAAGTTGCAAATGTTAGTAGGAAAATGTAAGGGGAAATCTTACTAGTGAAGAGTAAGGTAATAAAGGTATTCTGTTAATTTGCTATTATTAATGAGAATTAATTGTGTAGACTTAAGTTAAATTGGAAATTTTACTATAAGTAAAGGTAAGTAGTATAAATAAATGATAGAAACTTTAGTAAATAAATTGGAATACAAATATAATGAATTTTGTGATAAATGGAAAATGAAAATTTGTAAGAAATAAAGAAATCACTCCATAAATGAAAGAAAGAAAATCAAACCATTGAAGCATGAGATAAATGTATAATAAATAAATTTGGGTGTTGGTTTGAATTGTGTTGTTTGATTTATGTTGTTGGGTAAGAAATTTGAAGTGGTTAAATGAATAAGCATCTATCTTTGTTCCATCAAGACTGTTGAGTAAAGGATGCACTTGATAGTTAATTTCATTTCATACAAATTTCAAGTTTGAACCCAAACAACTATTTGGTTGATGGATTAAATGGTTGCTTTGTTGTGTATGTATGTTGTTTGTAAGGTTGATGGTTGGTGAATTGTTTGGTTGATTAATGATTGAATCCACTTGAATAGTTCACTTTAAAATAAATATTTAACCTTTCAGATTATATAAGTGAATACAGGTGATGGAAGTAACTGCTATTGCTTTTGGTTCCAAAATAATAAGCGTATTGCCCGACAAATAGGTACGTTTTCGGATTACGTTTAAAGCGCTATTTTTCCGTGTTGGGATATAATATGTTGATAATATATGTAATATATTTGTATATTTTGATATTATATTTTCTCCAGAGTCTCTCCGTACAAAGGAGACTCTGCCAAAATTTTCCGTAAATTTTGGACTTAGAATTTTGTGAAAATATTTTCCCAACTTTAATAATTAAGTATAAAATAATATAATGATTATAAACAGGTATATTTTATTTAAGAAAATAAATTTAGTAAATTATTGTTATAAGTTAATATTTGGAATAAGATGTACTGTTTTATTCTTCCTTCTCCCTTCTTTTTCCTTTTCGGGGACGAAAAGTTTTGAGTGGGGGAGATTGTAACGACCCGTTAAATTAATAATATTTAATAAATTAAATTAATATAATTTCTAATTTGTTTAAAAATAAATGTAGAAATTTGGTATAGTAGTTGTAACCTAGTGTAACAATAAAATTTTATGACAATAGATTTGGATAATGTAATTTGTCACTTTTTGTTAAAAGTAAATTTTAAGAAATCAATAAATGTTGAATTGAGAATATTAATAAAAAATATTAACTAAAATGAGATTCATTAATATAAAATCAGTAGTGAAGATGTCACCTTTGGTTGTAATAAAGGTGAATGCTATTAGTGGATGTCAACACTTAATAAAATTTATTTAGAATAAAAAGAATTTAAATGCATGTTTGAATAGAGTATTAAATTGATAGATTAAGCGTAAGTAATTAGAATTTAACCCTATAAGATATGGAACTGAATGTATGAATATAATTTTGTAGAAATAGTTAATTAACAACTTATTTGTGCATACCCAATTTAATATAAATAACAAAAGGGCTAGCACTTGATGTGCCTAAGTATTAATATATTGGAACTATAATAAAATAGAGAGTTTGGTAGTAAATAGAAATAAAAAGACCGTTATTAACTAGTAAATTAATAAATGGATTCTAACAATAGGTAGTAATTAATGCGTGTATATTGGGCATTTGCGGATTACCAATTTTTCTACCTATTCATATAATTTATTTATGTAAATCTAAAACTATGGCAACATTTTGTTAATAAATGTTGGAAGTGAATTTAAATATATCAAAGGATAACAAGTGTTTAGGTTAACCATTTATTTTATTTAGTTAAGAAGGGAAATAGATTGAAATAAAGCTAATTAAATTTTTTTGGTTGTTAATGGGTATAGTTAAATAAGGAGAAGTTATAGGAAATAAAACGCGCACTAATGAGATGTAATATAATTCCAAAGTTATTTATACCCACAAATAGGTTAATTACTGTATAGAAAGAGTCTAAATCAATAAATGAATTTATTAAGATTACATTTATAATTTTATAACCTTTATGCTGATTTAAGTTCAATTAATTTATTTGATTAAATAGTGCAGTAGCGTAGTTTTGTGCGGTAGTTGAAATAGCTAATTCTTTTAGGTGAAGTTAAGGCTAATTCTATGTATATATTTGACCTATTGTTGATATAGATTCTAGGAAGCAGGATCTATTAATTAAATGGAGTATTAGATTCAATAATTGCATTTATCGCATAAATAAAGAGAATATAACGGTTAAATTTGGCGTTATTGAAATTAAAAAGGAATGGGGGAATAATAATTTGAAATCATTGCAATAGATATTAATTTAAAATTACCTTAAATAAATTAAGGTAATAAATGGAGGATAGTGTAAATATCTTTATAATACGATGATTTGTGTAGTTAGGGTAGTTTTGATTTGTCACTTAAGATGGAGGATTTTTATAAAATGTAATAAATGCAGTTTAAATTAAGGCATTGACGTTTGGGTATTTAAGAAGTGATAAACTAAAATTTATTTATTTATTTGAAAATTTGCAATCCAATTTGTGGATTTATTGCAAATAAGTGAAATTTGTGTTTAACCATTACATCGATAGGAATAAATTAAATTTAAGGTTATATTAATAAAATTTGGACTAGAGAAATGATATGAATCGGTTTTAGAAGCCTTAAATATAAAATGGGAAGTAGACGAGATTTCACGTTACAACCATTTTTAAAAATCCTGATGTATGTAGAAATATATATGAAATATAACGTAAACCAATGTTGAATCAAAAGAATAGAGTCAACACTTATTTATTCATTTATTGTGATATAATTACGAGTATGATTTATTGCAAATTACATGGAAATCTAATATATATGACATTACCTAAAAAGGAAGAGTAGATAAAATTTATGATAAACATATTTGTATATGAAGGTTATTGATTTAAGGAGAAATTGGGCAAGTTTTATGTAATTGGGTTAAGTGCAACCTTTAATAGATAAATTTAGTGCAATTAAAGAAATTGACATTTAATATTTCGATAACTTAAAATTTGATGGGATAAGAACATTTGGGTAATGAAGGGATGACAAATATTAGCTATGATTCTAGAAGGAATTAAATAGATAATGGGAAGATTAAAATCAGGTTCTAAGCAATAATTATTAAATAACAGAAGTTTAGGAGTAAAGTGAGATAATTGAAAATTTTAATCATTCATATAAGTCATTTGTTTATTAATATGAGTTAGCTAATAAATTTAACTTGGGCAATACCTATATATTGGAAACACATTTGTAAAGTGTAATTAATTGAATTTGGTGAATTGGGAATGAATCCAAGGTTATAGGAACTGATGTAATATTACGCAAATAAAAGGTATCTGCATAAAATCAATGTTTCATAATAAATTGTAATTGATAATTAAGTAGGAATGGGTTTGAATTTGACAAAAAGGAAAATTTATTATTTGCTTACCCATCTATTCAATCTATTAAATTTGATCAGATCCATTTGCAATTAAACGAATTTATTTACAAGTTAGTATGTATTTAGCTGATAACTATAAACCAATTAGGGCAATTGGGTATATATATTACCAGTTAAGTTATATAAGATAATGGTTGACTTAATTAAGAGAGTTTATGTAATAATTTCATTTATTTTGTAAGTGGAAATAAAACGTTAATGATAACAAGTATTCAAAATTTACCATCTATTTAGTATATTAAATATAATTGATAATCAACTGCAGCAAGTAATAAATAATAAATACGTAACGTTAAATGAAGTAATATTTGAAATTTAATATTTAGAAACTATGTAAATATAAGTGCAGATGAAATTGGGGATATTTACATATTGAAATATGAATCCAATGATATATCAATCTAATTGACAATAAATAATGGAAAGTAAATTTAATTAAATTTTGGAAATTTAATATATATATACAGTTATAAACCCTAGCTCCATCCTATTGTCATTTGCTGTATATTCATTTCTTCATCTCCTTCTCCTCCTCAAATAGTTGCAAAACCTAGATCTACTTCAATCCAAATTTCAATGAAAATGCAAACACTTCAGAAAAATTCCACAAAAAAATATATGTTAATGTTCTCGAGGCACGTAATCTGCTGGTACAATTCGTTTTCTGTTTTGGATATTCGTTTGACCAGAAAAAAAAATTCGACGATGTGTTGTAGCTTTTAGCTGACGTGGCCATTGAAGTTAAGTGGGTTTTGTTTTATTTTATTTTATTTTATTTTTGTTTTCAAATCGTTTAAAATGAATATCTTTTTCATACGTTCTCCGATTCACGCGAAATTTCTTTTGTTAGGATCGTAATTTAGTTCCGGATCTGATGACGTTAGTTTGGACGAATTCCGAGAAGGGCGAATTTTTGGGTTTAAATCGAATTTAAATTCGATTTAAATTCAAAAGGTGAGTGTTTTAACCCACTCACAACTACTAGAAGCTTTTATGTTTGTTAAATTAATTTTTGAAATGAATAGAAATTTATTTATGAGTATTTGGCATGTTTATTTCACTCATATTTGTTGAATTGCATTTATTAAATTTAACTGTTAATTTAATTTATTTGTTGCGTATTAATTGATAGTTAGAATTTATTTGTTTGCCTATAAACTGCTAGTTAACAGTTATATAGATTATTACTGAATATAAAATGTTAGATTAATAGTTGTTAAATTTAATCTGAATAAAATTGCCAGTTATTACCTGTTATATATTATCAAATATAAATTGTTATTGATTGATATTGCTTGATGATTTTGATTGGATGATGGGTGTTGTTGATGGATGTTTTATTGTATATCATTAAATTGCAAATTATCATGCATATTTCCTTTCATTCGGGATTGTGGTTTGAAATGATATACAACCGCAAAATTTTATATCTTTTAAATTGCGGATTGAAATGATAAATATCCGTATCACTTGACCATAGGATAGAAAATTATATACAGGCACCGCGGTCTATATATAACTATTTTAAAGTGATTTCTATGGTTTGGATGGAATACGGTTTATAATAATCTTAAATTTTATATTGTATAAATATTTTTCTTCCATATATATACATATGAAGTTGAAAATTTTGAAATTAAAAGGTGTATAAAAATCTTTATTAAAAATGGAAGAAAATGAAGAAAATGGAGTTTAATAATTTATATCATATGTTTAAATGTTAAGTTTGAAAATTTTAAGATATGATGTTTATAATTGGGTTTTCCCAAAATAAATTGAAATGAATAATCTAGTATAATTTGAATTGGGAAAAATATATATATTTTATTACTAGAAATGAAGTCTTATTTTTTATGGATTTTATATGAATATTCAAGACTAATTAATAGAACAATTGATTTGTTGAAAGCATAAAATCCAACTTTAGTTTGAAATATTGATACTCAAAATGGATATACGTATATATAAATAAATTGAAGTGGTTTTGGAACTTGAGAGAGATAATATAAATTTTGGTTTAGACTTTAATAAAGAAATGTATTTGTAAAGCCATGAGAACTATTTTCTTTACAAAGTAACATTTAAGTTAAACCATTTAATTCATATACCGTTGAATGTCCAAACCATTCAAGTTTTGGAAGTTATGGTTTTAAATTATGATTTTCAAAATACTATGCTTGAAAATATTTGATTTTCAGACATTATGAAGTTAAAGCATTTTGATTTTGGAAAAGAATTATATTTGGGATAAGTGATAAAATATGGTTTTGGGTTTTGAAATGATATCGTATTCATGGTTATGAAATGGAATGTTTATTCTGATTTTTAAAGTATAACCTATTTTTAAATGACCGCGGTGTTATAATAACGATGGGTTGGCAAAGAGACCGGGATCGGATATGGACATACTCTCTGTCGATACCGAAAACCACTTTGACTAACCGTGTACGCGGTGGAGATTCCAGAATGAAGTAGGTGGTGGCGACGTTTCCTGTAAGGTAAATACGTGGACCCGACTCCCGTGAGTTGGCATAAGGTGGCTAAAACAGGAGCGATTCTCAGGCCAATGAGGTCATTCCTCTGATCGGACCCTCCTCTTCGATATTATACTTTGATTTTGGATTGATTCAGTGGCCACTTCTATATTTTGATTTTGGGGAGTTAGTCCGAGGTGGGCGGTAACTGCGGCTACGCGTTTCCACCAGCCTGGATAGCAATTGGTATATCTACCCTGTCATTGCCTAGTTGTGCCGTGTCACCTACCATACCGAGCCTTTACTACGAGTTTCTATTTGTGTCGTACCTATGGAGTATCCTCTGGTAGCTTCCCGATCAGAAGGTATTACGGTACTGTATAGACTATTGGCATTATTTGTGTTAAGGGCTATATGGGTAACCCCTTAACGCTATTAAAAAGTAAGTTTATTTTATAAATAGACACTATTATAATAGCCAATATACTACATAGTAAATAGTTTAACGGATCCTTAGGAGATGTAAATCCCGAACATCTCTTGAGTTACTGTACTCATATTTATTTCTGTAAATTTAACTCACATAAGATCTTTTAGTCTGACTCGAGTGTTTTTGTCTTTTCAAATTCGCTCGGGTCAGTCCGAGCGTTTCAGGATCGAAGATTTTAGCTTTGGAGGACGAAGACGAAGAATCCGTATTATATTATTTATAGTATTGCACCACACTCTAAATTTCCGCTGCATTGATTGTATTGGTATGTGTAACTCTGATATTCATTGTATAAGTAAAATAAATATTTTGTAAACAGTTATCATGAACTGTATATTGATTATTATATTTTATCCTTCCGCTGTGAGATTCTATTTTGTTTTATTTCTTCTCTGTTTTTCTTATTTACCCCATAACAATCCGCCCTTGCGTATGCTTTGAATTGACACGTGTGTCGGTTTAAAGTGTGCGAAAAGGCGGGATGTTACTAACAAGACACAGATTTCAGCCGACTGACTACAGCTATTCAGCCGGTTGAATTCACTGAGTCAGCCGACTGAATGTACTGTCTTTTGCACTATTTATTTTCGGGTTTGAATCAGACGGCTGAATCTTCTGCATTCAGCCCGCTGAATTTATATAACAGCTAGTTTTTAATGAAGAGATGTGTCTTTTCAATGAAGAGAAGCATCTCAACTTCAAGGGTCGTTTCCGTTTCTTTTCAGCGCTACCGTTCGTGAAAGAAAACAACTCTTGATTCATTATAAATATAGCCAAGAATCATATTCTTTTTAACAACAATCATTACAATTCTTTCTATCTTATTTTGATTCTACTCTCTATAGTCTTTGCTTTCTAAAACGTTCATACAAGCATTCTATTGAGAATTCTATTTAAATCTTACATTCTCTTTATGTACAAACACTACATACCACAAAGGAGAAGATTATAGGAAGGGGGTACTATATCGACTAATCAGTGTTATTCAAAAACACATCAAGTCAAGAATTTAAATACTTTGTATTGGAAGTCTCGTTCGGCTGCTTGGGCAAGTGTATTAAAATCACGTTCGGTTGCTCAAGTGTCTATTCCTCCGGATGAAGCGAACAACAACAACAAAACCATTTTCCCAAACAAGTTGAGATCGGCTAGAGATGGAACCCGCAACTAAGTGATAAAAGTAATGTAAAGATTATAATAATAACAATAACAATAGCAATAATAAAATAAAGTCAAATAAATAAATTAGTAATAATTGTGACTAAGTAAAAAATAAAAATAAAGGTAGAAATACAAATGTTAAAAAATAATAATTAATTAATTAATTAATAATAATAGTAGTAGTAATAAATAAATGATGATAACAACACAAATAGTAATAATGGTGTTGATAGTAATATTGATCAAAGATCAAACGCTACGTCTTAGGCTTTTTTTCCTTAATCCTATAATCTAAAACTTATACAACTCATAGCTCATGGTTCTGCTATGCGGATCGTTAATTTCCACGCGCTTCTATCCGTTACCAGCTCCTATCCGTCCGGGTGAAGCGAAGGTGTTAGTAAATCCAGAAGGAGTCTGAGACTGGACGTAGAATGAAAAGTTCGAACCAGTATAAAAACATCTGGTGTCATTTACTTACCGCTTTACATTTCTTTTATTTATCGACTATTTTCCGTTGCTATATCACACAAGTTTTCAAATTAGTATATTTATTCATACAACCGATCCACACAAATTTTCACTTTCTAGTTTTTGTTGTAATTTCTATGTTTTCGGTGTTGTAGACTTGAATTTGACATTGTCTTAGTCAAGATTACATTTGTGACTCCGTATCTAGTAGCTAGTGTTATCTTATTTGAAAAAAATTGTTTACAAATATGTTTTAATATTAAAATTACCATTTTAATATTAATTTATAGTGCAGTTTTTTTGAAAGCAGATGAGCACAAATATGTATAAAAGACGTACAAAAAGGCTCATGCTGCAAAAAACCCAAGGCGCCTTTATCGCCTTAATTTATAGTCACTGCGTTGTAGCTATGTAATACAAGGGCCAATTTCTTGCTTCTTTTCTCTTGGTGTGTAATAGTTATAAAAGCCACAAGTTTGTTTTAATGAATCACACGTTCTTTGAGTAATTTATTTAGTATAACAAAGTTTGTTAGTTCTAACAATTAGAACTCAACCGCTACTTAAGTAAGCCTGTCAACTCGAAAAATTAATAATCCGTTCGTAATCGTATCCCAGAAACGGATAAATATTTAATAGTTGGAAAAACAGATACGGATATGGACATGAAGGTTTCACATAACAAAATTATCAATCATGTTTTAACAATTAAAACTCAACCGCCGCTTACGTAAGCCTGTCAACTTAAAAAATTCAAAATCCGTCCGTAATCGATAAATATTTGATAGTATAACAAAGTTTGTTAGTTTTAACAGTTAGAACTCAACCACCGCTTACGTAAGTCTGTCAATCCGAAAAATTCAAAATCGTTCCGTAATTGTATCCTAAAAACAAATAAATATTTGATAGTTGAAAGAACAGATACGAATGTGGACATGAAGGTATCACGTAACAAAATTATCAATCCTAATTTTATCAAGATTATAGTTTATATTTATGTGTATTTTAGTATTATATTATTATGAATGATATGTACTTATTGCTTTATTAAATTAATAGTTTATATTTTACGTATTTATTCATACAGCTGCTCAGACTATTTATTTTCATTATGTTTATTTATTTTTCGTACTTTTATAATAAATGTGGTTGAAACATTTTGATGTTAAACACAGTTTTCTATTTATATTTTTAGTTTTATCAGCCGCCAGCGTGATACGAATGCGGATATCAACACTGTAGACATAACTCATACAGTTCTGTACAGATAAATTCTTCAAGGAAATCTAAATTTACGGATATACAATTAGAATAATAATACAGAACAGCATAGATCGAAACGTAACAAACTAAAAACTTACAAATTCAACAAACGCTTGGTTTCGATTTGCCCCAACATTGCATTTAGTGTTAACGATCTTCCCAAATGGCTTTCCGAGTTCGACGAGTTCTTCTTCTGTACACTCCCATGGTAAATTCCTCAAGTGCAGCACTTTTGATGGAGTTTGAGAGTATCGGAACTGCTGCTGCCCCGACGTCGACGACATACTTATCGATTTCGATTTGATTAGGTTTAGTGTTTTATCAGAGAATCAAACCTTCGAGGAGTTTTTATTCACACTTTTTCTCCCTCAACTAAATGGACGAACTTGCACCTTTTTAGGCTTGGAATCGGGTCGAAGCCGCCGAAGCCCATTTAAGCTGGCAAGGGTATTTAAGCCATTATACTCCCATTTAACCCTAATTCAGCTATGTTTCCGCGTTTTGACATTTTATTTTCTTTCTGAAAGACTTGTAACTGCAAGCAAAACGAGTACGAGAACTTCATTTGAAATTTTGTTTGAGTAGATCTTGAGGTAACCTTTTATTTGTAAGATCTTAAGGTAACCTTTTCTTTGTATAAATTATTTTTATTTACATTTTGAGTAGTTATATTACTTGGACGATGTCAGTACATTTGCAAATTAGGCGAGACTTTTCATTTTTTCAGTGTTATGATTTAAATCAAGTGTTTAGGAATTAATTACGTGATTTTCTCAGTCCATATTGAGCTATTTAGTTGTAGACTGAAGTTAATCTGTTAATGAAGTATATTTTGGACTAATTAACAGTAATATTATTGCGTTGAATGGCTGCTTGCTTATTATAAGTGATGAAATTACCGTGATACATTTTCCTGTGTTTTGGAATGTGTTTGAAAATAGTTTAGACTATTACATATTACAAGTTATGACATTAATCTAATAGATAATTTATCAGTCACTTCCTTACTGTTGTGTGTATATACTATGTGCAATAGTCCTGAATAGAGCTTAAGAAAGGTAGACGCTTTAATGTTTAATGAAGTTAAAGCATAAAACTTTTGTTCTCAAAGTCTTCTACTGTACCTTTATCAACTTATGATTTGTTGTTTTTCTTCACTCCTAGCCGTCTATAACTTAAACTATTTTATTTTTAAGTGAAGAAAGTATACTAAATCAATCAATCAACTATTCTACTATACAAAATTGTATAAAAGGAGTAAACTATTCAACTATCATAAAATTAAGAAGTTCCAATACTATTATATTACTTGCAACTATGTTATTTTGGAGTCATAGGTGGCTACGTACATTCTTAGATATCGACTTTTGGTATTTGTATCGATGTTACTAAATGGTCTTTCTCCAAATGTCCCCGGGCACTTAATTTACAGCCCCTACTGTGGTATGAACCTTGTTCTTCAGTGCTTTTACAAATAAGTAAAAGGCTTATCTATCTATTTGTATTTTCTAAATGATTATATTGATCTTGTGTTACCATTGCTGTTTTTTAATTGAAAAAACAAACAAACAAACAAGGATGAGTTTTTAATTTGTCACAAAAACAATGTAACAACTGTCAACCAAGCCAATAAATATTATTAACATCAAGGTGTACTAGCAAGGGAATAGACCGCTGCATGCCGCAGCTATTCAAAGACAAAAAACCTTTAAAAAATTCTTGGATATATACATGATAAACAGTGGATCTTCCTGGATTAAAAAAAAAACCTAAAGCCATTCACCTACACTTCCATACTTTAATGATATTTACAAACAGGGATTAATATAGTAAAGCTTAGTTGTCATAAAATATCCTTGGTGCCAGCTTGCTAGCCATTAAATTAAAAACTGGATCATCCCTGCCAAGAAGATATGATTTCCCTTTGCAAGAATCCGATCAATATCAATATGAAGTACAATTGCATCGTGTAAAATGAATAAAGATCTTACTTTATGCTCAAAACATCTAAGAACCATACGTTCTAACACCAAATTAATTGACTCTGTAAGTTTTATGAAAACCAAATTTTTCTGTTATGTTTATCAGATCCCCAATAAGAGAATTAATACTTTATCTCTAGGGTAGGATTGCAGCAGTAGATACGATATAACTAAATATTAAAAATGAAATCGTAGTACTTTAATCGCTCTTATGTTTCAAGAATTATCCACAAAATTAGCAAAATCGATATGTACTCATCCTTTTAGTTCCAAGTGTAGATCATGTTGACTCTTCGAAGAGTCGATAACTAAATATGGAACTTGACTTTTGGCGGAAGTTTAGTTTTCCACAAGATTTATGAATATGACTATTTTATAAAAGATATATAACAAACACGAACTTGATTGAATGTATTTTCTTCGGCACTCTCTCCTAAGTAAATATACTATTTTCATTAGAATTAATTAATGAGAGAAGCCATTAGACATATTTAGACTCGACTGATGACATTGGATTTCAGACAGTTGATCTTCAGCACATCTAAAAACACAATGAGATCTAATAGCTGATATCTATTATGTCATCAATTTAGACATTATGTCTAAATAGAATTTTTCTTAATTAATTGATATAATAAAGTAGCTCCAATTTATTAAATTAGTAATTTAGCTCTTTACCGATTCTCTCCATATACTTTATTTCTAGAATCTTTGATCCTACACCTTATCATTATTATAACTTATAAGTATAACAATGTTCTATTGATTCTCTCTTCTATCATTTCACATTCGGATTCCAGTATTTTATTGTCGCTACAAACATTTACAAGATTTTGTTCAAATTTTTCACAACGTTTTACATTGAAGGCCATAAATTTATATTGATTACATGATCTTATATTTGAACTTTTAATAAATTCATTTAAATAATATTAGTTGGCCTAATAGATCCTAGAATTGACAATTTATTTGCAATAACCAAAATCCCACCATTTCACATGCTTGAAGATTGCGTTGTGGGTTTAGTTTAGCTTTCTAGAGTTTACAATCAATTTGTTTTCTAGTTTCAAAAAATGAAATCCATAAAATGACAAGTTAATGTGTATACCACATTCATATTGATGAAATGCAAAAATTAATTTTTAATGCAAGTCCATATTATTTAAAATTTACATAATTATCTTTAATTCTTTATTTTATTCTACATACAAGTTTGTATATTTGTTTTCTTTTTAAAATTTTATTTTATTACAATCATATACATATTTTTTCCTTTCTAAAATTGGGTTTTATTGCAAACAAACATGTACAAAGAAATTTCTTTCTAAAATTAATATATTGTCATGAACATATACAAAATTAAGTGGATCTTTTGTCATTAACAAAATTTAATGTTGTTAAGAATGACGTTAAAATTAACGATAAATGACGAAAAAATATATTTTATAATTTTGACAAATAAAAATATCAAAAAGATATGTTTTTGTCAGTATGTTAAATTTTGTGTTAATTAATGAATAGAAATTGTATAATAATTTGATTAGAAATGTTTTTCTCTTGTATTTTGTTGTCTTTTTGATACAAAATGTTGATTATTTTTTGAAATGTTTTATTGTAATTAAAAAAATATCTAAGGTATGAAAAATTCAAATCTCCTTTTCTACATAATTAAAATAACGGTATGATGTGTAATGTTCCAGGACTTATTTCCACTTAACATTTCAGGGCTTATTTCCACTTAACATTTCTTTTAGTCATTAAATAAATATATTTTTTATAATTATGATGATAATATATGCTCTTATTTTTTTTTATATCATTGTTATATTTGCTGCGTGAACTTTAAAAGCACAAAAATATATTGATTCATTACCAGTACACTTTCATTTTTATTATTTTCATCTTTTTATCAACAAATTTATATTCCAATATAAAAATCTACAAATTACATAATATACTCAATTTATGAGTAATCTAGCTCAAAAAATTTACCATATATTGCATAATAAATTCTATGCTTTGAAAATATATAATGAAAATAATTTTCTACAATATATCGTGTGCAATGAACGAGTTACACACTAGTAAATTGGTAAATTGCTAGGTATTATCTTCCACCAAATTCCAAGTAAAGTGTAATTTCCATCCTAAATTATTTGATTACCGTATATGTGTTAGAAAATATAACTAGAGATGATAAAATCCAGGTATCCAAAAGATCAATTTGCCATTTCTTGAATGATTAACAATCAGTAAACCTTTATGTTACGCTAACCTAGTTGGAGTAGGGCTGGTGATCTTAGTGCCATATTTTATGATATGCTGAAATTGGTATTTGTAACGCAAAGGATGGATATGCAAAGATTAAACTCTATGCCTCTCACATGCGAAGCCGACGCCCTATCATTTGAGCTGCATTATCTTTTAATAGTGGTGTGATGATTTGATAACATGCATTCTCATTTTTACTGCTTTTGAGCATAAAAGCATGTTCTTTTTTTCAAAGGTATTTATATTTTTCAAAATCTAGATGCAATATATTGAATTTTGTACCTCTAGGCTATGTTTTCTATCAAACTCCCAATCAGAGAGCCAAGTCCAGAAACAATTAAAGGGGACTCCTGAAATATATGATTCTCATATTATTATTAGCAAATAGGTTAAAACAAAAAATGCAGTAACATGATTTTATAAAAACCTGTTACAGTTTTTCCGAACTCATTTATCTTTTTCACTTTCACTCAACTCATAAAACTGATGTAATAATAATTTCAGACTATCCAGTCGTTCAGTTTATAATTTCACACGACTAATTGGAACTTTGGTGCTTCATTTTATTTATTTATTTATTTCAGACGAAATCTTGAAGATGCGTTCATACAATCCTTGTTCTTTGTTTATATTATTTACTAATTGTGGGGAAGCGTGATCACAGCTGTGTTTACAAGAAGATACAAGGAACATGTGGGGTTGTTAGAGATGATTAAGGATTCACAATAAATAAATATAGTGTAATTGGTAGGCTTTTTTTACAACCGAAAATATCGGATCAGGTAATAGAAGTTTCAAATCTGATGAATTGTATAAAAGAGAGGAAGATGAGATTTATAAGTGGATGATACAGAAAATTATTATTGCTAATGGGACTGTACTACTGTCTGCCATTTTCGTTTTCCTTCCCAGTAATGAAATATCGTCGTCTTTTTTTATTATTGCTATTTGGTATTCGTAAGAGTTATCTTCTTTTAAATGTTGAGACCTAATTATTACATGCTACCGCTTACCGCATTTTTTAAGGGCATATACACTCTTTCAGTGGTATACAAAATATATGATTAAATTATGCATATATTACAAACAAGCGTAGATTAGATATATGGACCCATCAAAGTGGTCTTTCTTAACATATTGTGCATTATAATTTGAAATAGCATACCAATTGGGTCTCATGCATCCGATCAACTTCATGTATCTTTACCATAAACTGAACATTCCATGATCCAGCTATCCCATACACACACACACACTATATGTACTATACCTTTACCAAGTACAAATAAGGTAGTAGTCAGAACATCGTCACTGTTAGCTATCTATTAATGATGTTACATGAGGCAGCATGGAGTGTCATGTAAGTTATTATATGTTAAATACTCTCACACAATATATATCTTACCGTTGATCTTGTTCCTTGTATTCTCTCATTTCCTATCTATGTATCTTTTATACCCATCCTTATTTTAATCTGTCTGCATCTTGATTATTCTATAAATTAGGTTTTTTTTAGTGGTAATAAATGAAATTAGTTGGTTAGTATTCTCATGCATTTTATTTGCTATTTATATTCTACATATCATATCCTGAACAGCGATAATATTTTAAGCAGTTTGAAAAAAAATGTCTGGTCAAAGAAATTACTGTGGGAAGAGGGCTCACACTCCTGGAGATTATATTGACAATGGAGGAGGTAAGAGAAGAGACACAGGCGAAGAGAAAGAACCCATTGCTCCTGGCCCGGATGATTCTGTATTCCGATATTTATGTAAAGTAAAACAAATTGGTAGTATAATAGGAAAAGGTGGTGAGAATGTGAAGCAACTAAGAGTAGATACACATGCTATAATTAGAATTGGTGAATCTGTACGTGGATGCGATGAAAGAGTGGTAGCTATATTTAGCACAAGCAAGGAAACCAATTCATATGGTGATACCAATGTATGCCCAGCCCAGGACGCTCTTCTTAGAATTCATGTTATGCTTACTTCAGATGAGATAATGGACGAAAACAGTGATATGAGTGGTCTCGTGGTTACTGCTCGGCTTTTAGTTCCAACCGACCAGATTGGATGTCTAATTGGAAAAGGCGGGCATATCATTCAGGGTTTACGTACTGACACAGGCGCTCAAATTCGTATTTTGACGGACCTTCTTCCTGCATGTGCTATGAGCGGCGATGAACTTCTTGTGGTACTTATTATTATTAATAATAGCCATTGTTTTTATAATGAGATTCATATGTGAAATCACAAAGTTTAAATTTTTATATTGAAAGTCATTTATATTATGAATTGTTGATTCAAACGGTTCATATTTTAATATGTGTGCGCGCGTGCCCCCGCGCTACAGGAATTACTACAAGAGTTCTTTAGATTATAGACGAATGATTTTAAGGCCAGTTATGTTTTAATCAGCGATTTTAGTCTTTTAAATATGTCTAGAAAACAAATATGGTCACAAGTTTTGGAGTCCCAAGTTAAAATAAAATATAAATAATGCAGTTTGAACTTAAAATTTGAGACTAAATTAATTCCATTCATAAGCAGATTTAATTTATTTGGAGACTAAAAAAGTACAAATACAACACTATACATTTTGTCTCAATTCAGTATCAAATCTGACATTTCAGTCTCTAATTTTGGTTTTAAAATGAAGTGATGCTTATAGTGCATGCTACATAATTACTGCAATATTACACATTAATAACAAAATTCTGCAACATTGAATTTCAACTTTGATTTTTCCAGGCTATTTATATTCTTAGTGGCTTCTTCAGTTGATGAAAACAACTTTTGTGGCTACCTACTATTTTGGTGATTTAGTGATGATAAATAGCATGTCAAAATGATCCTCTTGCTAACTTTTGTAAACCTCCTCCCAAAAAATATAATCACCAATATGGTTTCCATTAGGTTTCTGGTCAACCACCAGTGGTAAAGAAGGCACTTCTTCTGCTTACTTCTAGACTACGTGATAACCCTTCTCGTTCAAATCACTTGCTTACATCCAATGTTCCATCCATATATTCATCTGGCAGTCGATATGATCCTCCAATGGTAGTGGTGGGTCCTCCAGTAAATAGGTCATATGGAGGTGGATATAGAAGTGACCGTGAATGGATGCCATACCACTTGAGTCGAAGAGATAGGATGCCTGCCATTGATTTCAGTTTGCGTTTACTATGCCCTTCTGCTTATGTCGGAGGGGTTATTGGTAAAGCTGGATCTGTTATCAAACAAATAAGGCAAGATTCGGGTGCTAATATCATGGTAGACTCTGTTGAAGATGACTGCATTATTACCATTTCAGCAAAGGAGGTAGTAAGCCCTTTAATGAAGTTTAATTTTGAGTTGTTTCCACCTAATTTTGCAACTTTTAAAATTGTGTACCTCAATATCTGATGTTTGATCCTCCAAAGTCCAGTTACATAAGATTTGTCAGTATATTGACAATAGCTATTTTGAGACTTTATACAATGTTTCCTCACATGATATTAGGACATTAGAAGCTAATTTAAAGTTTAAAATTTGAATTGAATCATAATTCGGAAATTCGGAAGGATTCATATTATAATGTGTCTATATGCTCCTATACTATAAATTTTTGCCCTATGTGTTGATTGACATTTAAATTTGTATCCTTCTTTGTATATTACTAATTTATATTCTTAAAACTGATTTCGTTGAACCTCTACATCTAAACCTAAATTATTTTTCTTCGTGTTCCTATGTTTATTTCGATGTGGAAACAATAAATTTGAATTGCAAAGTTCAAAGAAAAAGCTTGAGATTTTTAGTATTGACTGTCATTTCTTTCTCAACTGCAATTTTAATTGAGTTTTGAGCCAAAAAATAATAGTCAAATCATATTTGGAGAAATTTGAGTTGAAAGGAATTAACTCGTAAAATTTTAAGATTTCTTTGATCATTGAATTTAAAAATGGGCCATATGCATCTGTATAATCAGAAATACCCTTTATAGAAGTCTGTTGTAATACTGTAGTTGATTTCCTTTTTTTTTCTAAAAAAAAAAATCAGCATCCAGATGATCCAATCTCTCAAAGCATAGATGCTGCTGTCCGATTGCAACCAAGATGCAGTGAAAGAATTGACAACGAATTAGGTGAATTACTTACGACACGAATGCTTGTTCCAACATCACAAATTGGCTGCCTTATTGGTAAAGGTGGGACCATTATATCTGATATGAGGAGGGTCACGCGTGCAGATATTCGTATCCTGTCAAAAGAGCATCTACCCAAAGTCGCTTCGGAAGATGATGAGATGGTTCAGGTATACATTATAAATATTTACATATCGGATATAAAATTGAGGGTTGTGATATATTTCTGTTTTCAGATTAGTGGTGGCATTAATATTGCCAGGGAAGCGCTTATACAAGTAACAACTAGGTTGAAATCCAACATCTTTGAAAGTGAGGGTGCATTATCTAGAACTTCTGTTCCGTGCGCTCCTAATTTAAATCATTATGAGCGACAATATTCAAGTTGGAGAAAGGATAGAGATAATCAGCCAGATAGACATGGAAGTTCTTATTCCAGAGGATACGATAGAGGTACTCAACATTCAGAACGCCATGGTAGGTATGGAGGTTCTCAGGTAAGATCTTAATGTCATTGTTTATTATACAAATATTTAAATGTTGGAGAAATAGGGGGTCTAATTTGGCTCTTGTATATTATGTTTTAAATCAAAAGACTAATTTGCTGGATTATCATCAGTTAACAAATAACTTTTTTATTTCAATAATTCAGTGTCATTTCACGCATACAAAATATATATCTCGCTCTCTCTCTCTCTTTATACACACATATAAATATATGTATCTATCTATGAATATAAAAACATATATATGCATGTGTGTGTAAAATCTATTTGGACACAACTAGATGACACAAGTGGTGGTATATGAGATTTCAATCATTAGATCTTCCACTGAAATCAACTCTTAACGAGATCCAATAACCAGCATTTATTGTATCCCTTTTGTATCCTAATACCCATGTTTGTGTGTGTATAAGCATGCATGCAGGCATGCATGTATGTATGTAATCCGGTATTTGAACTAAGCAGCTTCTAAGAAAATTTGGACGTCAAGTGGAAGACATAACGATTTAAGATCGCATGGGCATGCTTGAAATGGCATCGGAGTGAATCCCTGAAAATTTGAAGGCCTAACACAAAAACAAGTTTGATCGGTACCGATATGATTTCATTAAGCAAGTTTCGTATTTTAGTGGAGATTTGCCATATGGTTGAAGAGTGAAGTGCTATGGCAGTCTTATCGGCACCGAATTCATTTCTAATGAAGGGGTTATTCCTTAAAAAATAGATGAATACCTCCAAAGCTATGCAGGAGAAGACAAGTCCCATATGAGACGAATCATATTAGCATCAAGATGATTTTTGAAGTGTGGGCATGCTAGAAGATGGTGGAGAAGTTGTATATGGTAAGTGAGAATTTGGAACTAGGCCACTATGATCAGTACCGATCATAATATTGATCGGTATCAATATGATTTTTGGTACAGGAAGATTCATCTTCCTCCCTATCTTCATGGATTTGATGTTGGACCTGATATTTCATGATCCGGCGACTCTGCTGAGCAATTCTGCTATATATAATAGTACCATGGCTACTGGAAAAGGATTTCTGGCCTTCATTTTCTTCATCTTCCACTCTCTACCCAACCTTAAAGCTTACTTTTGTTATTCTAGATCTGAAATCAAATTGCAAAGCTCTTGTACTAGTGACAGTTCAATCTCTAATAAGATTAAAGTGAACGTAAGTCATGGATTTTGACAAATCATTATAAAATTCCTCGTGTTTTTACCGTTTTATGCTGTTTCATTTGGATCTATCTTGTTTCTAGTAGATTTAAGGTTTTGTACCGTTTTTTGATTCAACATTTTTTGTGCTTTCACTGAAACTGAAATCAGGAGCAGATCTAGCTTAGTACTGTGTTTTAGAGCGTCCGGAAGTTAGATCTAGAACCTTGTGATTGCAGATCTCAAGTGATGACCCTAGGAGATCCTGAAGGTCCGGAGCTATGACAGGTTGAGAAGATGAAGCTTCTCACCACAATAAAAAGGCTAACTAACCGATGTATGCTTTGTCAGGACCATCCATTCCATAAGAGATGGTGACAAAGATGGAGTTTAATAGAATGATGGTTGAATTAAATCAAATGATGATGGACAGCCGAAAGCTCTCCTTGATAAGATGGATGCAGGTATTGCCTTGCTTACTCAGCAATCCCAAAGGCGTAGGAAAAACTAGAGGGATGCGTCATCTTCAAGTTCTGGAGAAGATTCATCTTCATCTGATCAAAACAAAACAGAAGGGACGAAAAACAAAAAATGAAGGAAAAGACCGCTGAAGCATCAAGGAAGACCACATGAGGAAGTAGCCAAGTTTTGACCACATCTGGAGTGATCGGTACCGATCAAAATCAAATCTGTATTGATCAAAATCAAATCGGTACAGATCAAAATATGGTTGGTCCTGGAGTTCAGTTGCCTGAAGCCGTCAACTTGTCGGATAGTGAAGATGATTTGCAGGACACTGACAACGCCATTGTGCGTTGTCAGTGTCCAGCAAATCATCTTCACTATTCGACAAGTTGACGGCTTCAGGCAACTGAACTCCAGGACCAACCATATTTTGATCGGTTAAAATATTTTATGGGAGGAATATTTCAGGAAGTTCGTAATGCCTATGACGCTGTTGTATAATGGAACAACGGATCCTAGACAGCATCTGTTAAAGTGTGAGTGGCCATGGATGGTGCCAGAGCGACTGATGCAGTAAGATGTAGATGTTTTCCATCTTTTTAGATGGAGTGGCTTTGATGTGGTTAAACCCGACTCTCGTCTAATATCGTATCAACGTTTGATGAGCTAACAAAGAAGTTTATGGAGCAATTCGAGTTCTACACCGTCTGATCCAAATGTTGTGATATTCTTGTCGAATATCAATCAAGGCAACTCTGAATGGGTTTTTAAGTAGATTAAATGCCGTTGTAGCATAAATGAATAACCCGAAAGAGGATATTGTGCTAATGGCGTTTGTCTTGAGGATACATCCGGACATAGACTTTGGTAAATGGTTGAAGTTGAAACGAGCGTCGACCATGGAGTTCTATCGAAAGGTCAATCAATATCTGCGTTTGGAAGAGGCAGACATGGTTGTTGGAAAGGTTGGTAATGAACCACTAAAAGAGGTTTTGCGAAGTAATGTGTCTATAAAGTAGACTGGTGAAAGTGTCGGTAATGTTGCAATAAATGTGGAAAATAATAATAATAGTCAGAAAAAAGAAATCAAGGCTCAGATGGTAGAAATGACACCAAAAAATGCTCGAGACATTTTGAGACCAGAGGAATACACTCATTTAAATAATATTATGGAGAATATCTATATTGCTACGTAAATGACGGAAAGGTATAAAAAGCTGCATGAGAAGAAGATAATAGGAGCTGAATGACGTTCTATCGTTGCATCTCTCACCAATGGATACAACACCAACAAACATTGACACTTAGGAGACGTGAATGAAGAATTGATATGAAAGAACATGTTGGAACAGTATGTGAGACCCATAGGATAGCGGAAATGGCACTAGACCTTGGGCAGAATGCCCAGAGGGATTGACCCGGATCCAATGAAGAAGGACCCATGCAATCGGATCATAGGATGATTAATACAATAATTGGAGGATCTCATTCAGTGGAGAAGAACTGGAGCGGTACTGAACTTCATTGAAGCACGTGCTGTAGGATAGCTGTTTTGCCATCGAAGACAGAGCTTCGCAAAATAGTCGAGGACAATAAAGGATGATATTGTGTTTCGCGATAGAGATTCTGACGGGTTGAAGTGCCGACGGTTGACCCCATGGTAATTAAGGTCGTTGTTGGGCCGGCTACTGTACGCCGAGTGTTGATTGATAATGGAAGATCGGTTGACAACACTTGCTTGTAACAAAAGGAATTTTCATTGTTGCGTGTCACCAATCCCACATATATACCACGTTATGCGCCATATTTCTTGCGATGTGAGACTTAACGTTCAATCCACGCACTCTCAACTGTGAGCCATACTTAACAGATTACGAGCATTTCCTCTAACTTTCATTTGGAGCATACTGAAGAAGCTCTGCAGTTGGGCAGATTGCTTCCACTTCTTTGCGCAGTTGGTGAGGCTGCGTTATCAAATCTCCATCTTAAGGCGAGTACTTCCGCTAAAGCTATCTTAGAGCATCAACAACGCAGGAGAGCAGGCTGCGTATCTAGCAGTGAGGTCGGACTGCTTACATATCTCCAAGTCTCAAGGAGTCTTTGCTTCGGTCACTCTCGCATTATATAATGGTTCCTCAAACCATCGGTTTTGATACCATGTTGTGTTTCGGCACTCCAACGCGTCTCCATGAGTGTAACGGCGCCATCTTAATGAAGCTTCCAATGTGCTAGCGTCCCGATTGAACATTCCTCCATCGTCCTTCGGAACGGGCACATACTTGGCAACACTTGCTTGTAACAAAAGAAATTTTCATTGGTACGTGTCACCAATCTCACATATATGTCACATTATGCGCCATATTTCTTACAGTGTGACGCTTAAGATTCAATCCACGCACTCTACACGGGGCCTTCTTTGCAGGGACACAAGATTGTGGTGATTTGAAACATTGAATTATGTGACCCATTCGGATGCCAGAGCTTGTTTGACGCGACCATGCTTCAAAACTGTCTCACCAAAGCTTGACTATTGATTCATCCCGGCCAAGACTTGATGAAGCCTACCATAGCACTGCATACGTGCAGGAACTTAGTGCCATAACAAGATTAGAGCCGACTAAGGGAAAACCCAGGGTATGAACTATAACAACACAAGACCGACACCAAGGAGCAACAAATGAAAACTTGAAAATGCTTGGTGTTGACTTTGTGTGAGGCATGAGATTTCCCAAGGCGACCGGAACCTTGATTTGGAATGGGATGTTGACGTTGTCGTCGGCCATGAACCAAAAGCAACAACCACCCCTTGGCCGCGTCTTGCTGTCGAGGTCAGGAAGGCAAGGGCGACAATTTGAAGCTCAAGATTGCCGAAGGAAGATCGGTGCTGGGCAAAACAAAATGAAAAGCAAAGTAAAAAATTTCTTTAGTCTCTCAAATACTTATATAGGGTTAAAATCGTTTAGCAATCATATCGATACCGATCAAAAGTGATACCGAGATAATTAGTTAAAAAAAAGAAAAGAATGCTTACTTGGTCAAGGCATGAAACGATCTTCGTGATGATGTGGATCTGAATCTTGGTGTGAAGTGTAGTATATCGACTATTTGAACTGACTGAACAGACGCTCTAAGAATGGAAGCAACATTTCAAAGTAAAGGTTGGACATTCAGCGAAGTCAAAGCAGACGATTCTATATCGCTTTTCTTGATACAAAGCATGCTTTGTTTTTAGCAGAAGCATACTTTGGGGGACGAGTGTTATCCAGTATCTGAAACGAATAGCTTCTAAGTGAATCTGGACGTCAAGACGAAAACGTAACGACTCAAGATCATAGGGGCATGCTTGGACTGACATAGGAGTGTATCCCTGAAAATTTGAAGGCCCAACTCAGATTCAAGTTTAATCGGCATCGATTAAATTTCCTGAGGCAAATTTCGTGTTTCAACGGAGATTTGTCATATGGTTGAAGAGTGAAGTGCTATAGCAATCTTATTGGCACTGAATTGATTTCTAATGAAGTGGCTACTCCTCAAATAATAGATGAACAACTCTAAAGTTATGCGGAAGAAGACAAGTCTCATATGAGATGAATAGCATGAGTATCGGGATGATTTTTGAAGTGTTGGCATGCTAGTAGATAGTGAAGAAGTTGTATATGATAAGTGGCGATTTGCCACCAGACCAATATGATCGGTACCGATATAATTTTTGGTACAGCAAGACTTCGTCTTCTTCCCTATCTTCATGGATATGATGTTGGACCTGGTATTTTGTGATCAAGTGATTCTACTGGGCAATTCTGCTATAAATATGAGGACTATGACTATTGGAAAAAGGACTTTTAGCCTTCGTTTTCTTCGACTTCTATCATCTATCCCTCCTTGCACTTTAGAGCTTAATTTTGTTGTTTTAGACCTGAATTCAAATTGCAAAGCTCTTGTACCGGTGATAAGCGATCTCTAGAAAAATTAAAGTGGACGTAGGTCATAGATTTTGCCGAACCACTATGATATTACTCGTGTTTTTACTGTTTACTATTGCTTCAATTAGATATATCTCGTTTCTAGTTTGGAAGTGTTGTGCCAATTTTTGGTTCAACAATATATGTATATACTTATATTCATTACAATTAAAATAGTATGTTTTAAGATTATAGGCCGAGAAAGCAATTTATTATTTGGACTAAATTTTGATATTTAGTCCAAATTTATATATTTCATGTTAGCATGAGTAGTCTTTTCCCTTCCTAACGCCTCGTTAGATAAAAAGAATGAACCACATTCGCGGTGCAATAGTGTTATTTTGCGAATAATTTATATTTACTGCCAAATAACCTATTGATAACCACAATTAATTTGAATTTTTTTAAATGATCTTTTATGCAATGGATAGTGCATTTGTTTACGGTTGTGCTCAATTAGTTACCTCATGATCTTTGATATTGTTCGTGACAATTAGTACATTGAAGATGACAAAAAACATTAGAAATGTCAAAAACATTTGGAACTAAAACATTCACTTTATGAAACGTCTACTTGACTTTTCACAAATTTAGTAATTGGTAGCACATTAAACATGGCATATTATCGTTGAGAAATAGATGGTTTATTTTGACTCAAAAGATAGTTGGATTAGTAAATTTATAAAAAATTTATATGACTTCCCCAAAATTTTAGGTGTATCATTGCATAGAAAATGACATAGATCATCATACGATGTCGAACAATATCTGAAATATGTACTTAAATTTATTAGTTTTAAGGTTGATTTGTCACGTTTTTTGGCGGTATAATAAAATCACTATTAGGGCTCAAATCTCATGCATTGATCATCCAGTATAAAATCAAGGTTGGTTTTAAGGTTGATATAGATCATCATAGATCTCGTTTCAAGCTTAGATGAGACAAATCATCAAATCTAGTTTTTACCCCTCTTGAGACTTATCTTGTTCGAATAAATCTTACATACCATTTTATTACTTTCCATATGGACCAGTCCAATTGTTTTGTACTAACCCCCAATCCTATATTTTATTTTTTATCCGGCTAAATCACAATAAAAGACGTCATTTTTTTCCTTAGTTCTCAAATAAGAGGATATCATTTGGTCACCTAATCTATCAAGCTACCACTCTTCTCAAAAATGGAAGAAGAAAAAACATTCATTTTAACTCTTTTTATGGATATCTAGTACGTTTTCTTTATAATGTTTTTGGATAACAATCATAGCACATCAATTTTATACACACAAGTTACTCCGAGATAGTTTCAAGAGATGTACTTTAAAATCCGAGTTGTACAATCGAGATACGCACATCTTGTTCTCCCATCAATACGAGATACCTTGTTTGAAAATCCCAAAACAATAAGGGACTGAAGTTCTAGATTTGAAACCTTAACCACAATGATGTAAAATGTCAGTAAATGATATAATCATTTGAATATAAATAGTCCTATTTCTTTTTGAAAATAGTTGAATCAATCATTTAGAGCGACTCTCCAAGCTTTCAGTTGATATAATAACACATTGAAATTACAGCAAATTATTGTGAAATGCAGAAAATATCTGTAAATAAATAGTTCATATATTTCGCACATGAAATTATTCATTTTATGATTGAGTGTCAACCTTTTATATTTATTACAAGTATTGACACAATGAAAATGCCAAAATTGTCAAAGAAACATGCAGAATAAATGGTTCAAATTATGATTTTGGATTCGCCTTTTCATGTTTTTCATCAACATTTGTAGATTGAAAATACCTAGAACATAAAAAAAAATGTGATAAAAAAATTTCAGAAATAAACAGTTCAATTTTTAATTCAAATTAGCTCAATCGGCTTATTGTTAATGTAATTTTTGACAATCCATTGTCCATTTATTCATAAGTTCTATGGATAACGTAGTGGTGCAAATGAGGTACTATGATATGCATTGAACAAAAGCATAAGTTGATGCAGGTTAATATAAAACATGTTTCTATTCTCTACTATTCTTCTCTTATTTTATTCTTTAGTTTTACGTTCTATTTTCCAACTTGAAGCACCATTATATTTAATTTGGCTAATACATGTACATTGTTTTCTCCAGAGTGGTGGTAGCACTTATGGTGGTGGATACTCAGGTCGTTCTGGCAGTGCTGGGTAAATACATCATGCACTAATATATATTTGTGCGCGCACGCGTGGGGAACATAAAACAAACTAGAATGCCAAAAACTAGTCTGCTGTATATTTTGTCAAAACTAGTCTGTCACTCATTAGTCAATCGTTTCTCTAATACATATGAACTTATATCACCAGGTTTGCTGGCCCAAACCATTCCTACGAAAAGCACAACGGCTATTAATTTCCCGGAAGTTAGGGCTTAACAGGTAGATTCTTCAAGATCTGAAGAAATTGATCAATAGTCGCAATTTATCACACATACACACACATACACATACATATATATATTATACATATACACATACATAGATATATTATACATATACATACATACATATTTATATACATACATATTTATATTTATACACACACACATACATACATATTTATATACATATAGATATATATATATATATATATATATATATACACACATACATACATATATATATATACATACGTATTTATACATACATCACACACACACATATACATATTTATACATATATACACACACACACACACACATAATCCAAATAAAAAAAACCTGTATCCATCTAATGCACCTTTTTCAAATTTGCCCGCCTTCCTATGTACAATACAGCAGGTTGCTACGAAGACTAAAGAAAGTCTCAGTTCTCAAGCACAAACCTGTAGACTGAATGCTTGAATCAATAACCAAGTCTGAAGGCTACAAGCAGGAGCCAAGCCCAACATGCTTGACGTTACCTGTATGGAATCATGCCAAGCTAAATTACCAAACCTTTATTCCTGGGGGCTTGTTTTCATGTAATGTAAATCTCTTGTCAAGTTTGTACTTATGAGTATATATATCACTGTGTTCATGAAGTTGTAGAGATCAAATTTTGGTTGCTTTCGTTAAAACGATGAGATAAAATGATGTGACAGTTTACCGTTTACTTTGAAAAGATTGGTTTGGGTTCTGTTACCTTAGTTACGTGATGTATATGCAGGTTATTGGGGGTTGACTTACTGCCGAAACGTCGTAAGCAACTAGTCAATTAGCCACATAAAAAGCATAAAAAATACCTGCTCTTTATAGAAAATTAACCTTCATTATTTTACTTTTCTTCCCCCTTCTATGCTTTAAATGCCCCTGGTTCCTTGTCCATCTATTAAATGAAAAATACCAATCGAACAAGATATCGGATTTGAACGCTATGCATGGATGCTACTTTTTGAATAGACTCCCAGGTTCTGTTATTTATATGGGCTCAATTGTATATAAAACACTTTTCATCCTTATATAGGAAAAGTACATGTGAACATAGTATAGGAAAAGTCAATTTAAACGTGTAAATAGTCGACACAATTGGTGGTATTATAGATTTTAACCACAAATCTTCCTCTAACAACCTCCTCATATGTTTCTATATATTTTGCTTTGTGAGTGGGTGTTTGTGTCTCTGTGTATCAAGATCCTTCTTTCAAATCCTCCTTTCGTTTTTTAGAAGGAAAATAAAATAAAAATCCAATCTAATTTCCGTTGGCATGTTCTATTTATTATTGATAACATATAAACAAAATTTGATTGAACTTTTAATCTCTTTAAACTCGTAGCGAATATGAGATGTTGAAAATATTTATATTGATCGTCGAATATAATTTTGAAGGGTTAAAAGTTTAAAATAATTATGACTTTCGTAAATATGATGTCATTTATGAACAGAACGTTCACAAACATCCGCTTTGATCCAATTTTGTTGGACAAAAGAAGGGGATTGGAAAAGGGATTTATAAATGGGTGTTTCTCGATCAATCATTTTCTCTGTGTGAAAAAAATTCTTTATATTTGAAATTTTTTATTCAAAATCTTTTTATTGCTAATAATGAAAATTCCATGAACCAATTTCTACCGTATCTTTTTGAAATATCTGAATTACCCTTCATTCGCATAAGCATACTTCCCACCGCATCCATTCGTATACGCTTACTTGCATCCATTCGTCTCATTCCTCTTCCTCTCCTAAATTCTAATTCTCTTCCTCCCCGAATTCAATCATGAAATTCCCTCTTCCATTCATCCCTAAATTCAATATCACCACTGACCTAGCTTCCACGACAACCTCCCTCACCGTCCATCTTCCTTAACGGTGACTACCCAAATACGATCTAGGATCTTAAGTGCCCTCCCTAATAATCCCCGACTACACTTATCCTTAAACTCTATCTCACCAGCGACGTACTGTCTAGGGTTTTTTTCTCACCATCTAATAGCTCAAGCGGCAGGCAGTTTCTCCTGTTTTCTATTTTCAAAACAAGGTATACTTCTCTACATGCTTCGACCACTGTTAGTTTTTACACGGTCTCACTGTTTTTTGTTCGCACTTATTTTATTTCTCCGATTTGATTTATGACTCGCGAATGAGCTTCTATTTTTAATTATCCAAAGGTACATCTTTAGTTCATAGAAATTTATCCTATCAATAACTAAAATTTGTTCAACATTAAAAATGAACCCTCTTCCCCACTTCGTTACATTTACATTTATGGATTAAAATCCACATGCTTAATTCCTTCCCTTACCTACAACAATTTTCCACAACCGCCAAGTATGATCTAACCCTGATTTTGCTATGTTAATTATTGATTTGTTCCACTTTGTTATTTTTGCACTTTATTGCTTTGCTCGATCGTTTTTACAAACTATTTCCTTGAGTCAATCCATATCAATGCTTTTGTTTGTTGAAGATGATCTTTCATGCTATTTGTACGGACACATGTATTTGTTAAATGCTAATTCTAATCCTTAAATATTTTCCCATCCACACTCACTTCTTTTTTTATTGTTTTATATTCTTAATGTTTTCACTCTTAGTACGATTTCCCATTCCGCTAGCAATTTCAAATGTTTATTAAATTCGAAAACAATGTTATGAAAAAGTAATATTAATAAACTAAGTTATGGCTTTACGGTCATCTTGGGCCATACAACAAATGTTGGGGGATTCTAAATAAAGAGGAAACACAAATACTGGGGATTTTATGCAAGTTTCAGGTCAATGTTTTGATTTATGACCTTGATTTTACTATTATGATAGCATCTGATAAGCGATTTTTGTATGGAATTTAATGATTAAAATTATCTTTATTTCTGGGTGGATAAAAATGGATAAAGTAAATAAATAGGTAACTTACTTACATATATATGAAAACTAATGTTAAATTTTAGTAACTCCTTTTACAATAGTCTAAAATCATTAATTTCATAGACATATAAATCGACATTTATTTTTCTATGGTAATTGAATTTTCTGTGTAAAGTATAATGATTAAGAGAAGCATTAGTTCTATATATCTATTATTCTATTTTGTTAAAAAAAACTAGAATATCAATCTTACATTTGATATATCAAATGATTTCACCCCAAAAAATGTTGGTAGATCATTTAGCAAGGACTAGAATATAGTACAGCCGCTAGCTTTACCAACATTCCCTCCAACATCGGAGTTGCAAGGTATTATTATTAACACTAGCCTTATAAGTTTGATTCTCACATGCACTTTCTTTTATGTTGTTAGTGAAGTGTTTCTTCCTTTGATGCAAAAATAGTAGGAATCAAATTGTGTTTTTCCTACGGTTATTATTTCTCTAGCTTTTTTAGCATTAAAAATAAAGTATATACATACTTTGCTTTTATTTTCAATTTTATTTCATCTGTGAACTTAAGTCTACTATTTACCTCTTTAGCTTCATTGATATGCCTGACATTCCATATCATATACGTACATATCTATTCTATTATATATATATAACACAATACGACATTGCATTTTCCTTCTCTCATATTCATTCTCAACTCTAATACATTGATCTAAGCCATTTGAGGGACATTTTCAATATTTACTCCCAAAAAAACTTATGAATTTGCATAATTCAACCCTTTCAATTAATTAAGTTAAATACGCAGGTTCAGCCTAATCAATACGCGATTGTACATTGTTTCCCTCTTCATCTTCCCTAAATTGATGTTTCAATGGCAATTGTAGTGAAAATGGATAGTTGCCCTACTCTACATAGGCATTGGCCGCATCACCATCTTATTTTTTCGTCTTCCCACTTGCCTCCTCCTCCAACCATAGTTATATTTAGTCCCTTCTTCTATCTACAATTTTTTCAGCCATTTCATTCAACCATCTACTGCGTCTAACCTATTCCCTTCAACCATTTGCGTCTTCTTAACTATCCACACTAACGACTCTTTTTTCGTACTTTGAATCTTTCTATTTTCCTTACCTCCCACAATTCAGGTAACTCAGTTTCCTTCAATTGTTTTCTATGCCCTGATTTTATCACTTTATATTTGCATTATTTTCAATCCTAAGACTTCCAATATTTTGATAGAATAACGATGACTGTTGCTTTTAGATAGATTTTCATATTGTTATACAAAAAATATCACCATGGAGTACCTTCAATTTGAATGGAATTCGCATCTTTGCATGTGCTAAATTTCTTTTCAAGAGGTTATAGATTGTGCAGAAGTATAACATATACGTGTTTAATATTTTTTGTATTTGTGATCTTTATTCATCTAGGTATATAAAAATTAGGAAGTATCATTCGACTATCCAAGATGAGAATGAGGCTTTAGCATAGATAATGTTAAATATTTGTTGTGGAACGTACTTAATTTAATTTACTTAGCGATGTTATTGCACAAGGTAGATCCAATATATTTTATTTACATTTATACATGTAGTTGTCATAGGTATTTAAAAGAAGTATTTTTTAAATTAAATGCCATACCTGATTAAAATCTTGCCATGATTGGATTAATAAACTTATGCATATTTATTTAGTTTTAGTTATTTTCAACCCAAATGGTTTCCAAATAAATATGTATTTCAAGTAAACAATACTAAAGTTATTGCCGTTTGCATTTGTTAAATTGTGTTGGAATGATTTTCTCATATATTTTTAAAGATGCAAGATCATCATTTCTCCCATAGGTTTTTCCTTTTAATTTTGTGAGAATTAGAAGATTACAATGATAATTATTAAGTATCCTATTTGAAAATACAAGTTCTAAATTAAGAAACTTGAATGTATTGGTTATGATATATTACTTTTATTGATTGCTCAAAATAACCTTACACTATTTCTTTTTATATACTTAGTGACAAAGTTTACAAATGGCCTTAAAATTCTCTAATAAAAAGATTCAACTTTCAGCTATACAACATTCCAAAAAGAACCTTAACAAAGACATGCTATCAAAGCTTATGAGGGTATATATGTAATGCTGGCGAAGATTTTCCACCAGTGTTAATGAAGACATAAGAAGAATGAGTTAAAAAAGATGCGAGTTCAAGATAAACAAAGACAATGAAGAGCAATGGCAGAGGAGATACAAGAGGGACAAACTGGTAGAAGTATGGATCTATAGCTATCAGAAGGATGAATTTAGCTATTGGAAACATAACAATTGGCACATGTTAGTACTCCATTGGTCCATCTAAGCCATGTTGAAAGAGCCTAAGAAGATTTTAAAAATTTTGGTTGAAATCTCAAAGCGAAAGTCATCCTTGAGGCATGGCACATCAGAATCCAAGCAAAGAATTTCTACCATTCAAATTACCACATGTCAAATACTCATGAAGAGCAACTAAAAAATGTCAGATTCAGGACGTGTGTCAACTTCCAATCCCCAAGAACAACTATAAATAGGGGATTGCTGTAATGACTCTAATTTTGACTAGCATTATTTAGAATATTTATGAAATGACCCAGAATTCTCGATCCCGAAAATTCCAGATAGTTAGGAAAAAGGAAAAAGAGATAGAAGAATAAGAAGAACAGAAACACCAACATCTCACATTTGCAGCAGATAAAATATAATAACAATTAATAACAGTTATACAAAGGAAGACTGTACTTGTCAAATTTCACTTTAATACATCAGAGTTACAACATATATACATATACAATCGACATGACTCAGATATATACAACAATATAATACAGAGGGAACTCTCCATACGTTCCTGTTATCCAGCCCGTCTCTTGAACTCCAGAACGTCCTTACCTGAAAATCTGTAATACTCGGTCTGACCCGAGCATTACATCAAAGTAACACCCGGGTCAGGCTGGAAACCAGCGTGAGTAAACCCATCTAATATGGAATACAAAGCATACAACTTATATAAAACCCGGGGTAACTCATATCAATTTACAAATTCAAAATTATTATAGACATCACTTATTTCACACATCAATTTTCAAAGTACCAAAATTTAGATTAAATAGTCTCATTCACTTAAATCATTTCATTCCAGCCTACTTATTTCACATATCAATTTTCAAAAAAAATTTGAAGTGGTTTCGGGTATTTTCTAATACCCGACCCCGATCTCTTCGAGTCTCATGTCATCCTAACCCAAGTTATCCAAATGAAATACACTTCAAACTTTAAATATAGGATGTCTCTTTACACGACAATTCATCATTAATAGATAACCACAATATCCTGTTCGCCCAAACATATGATACTACAAAACATTTCATATTAGAGATATCAAATCATTCGAGGCATTCAATATCATTCAAACATCCATAAGCAAACTCGATTACTTTCAAATAAATTTAATCACTTCTAATTGAATTACTGACCTCAATCACTTAGATTCATTCACTTGACATTAATTAATTTCAAATCAATTAATTAATCATCCCAAAATTATCCATCTTAATTAATCACCCTGGATTAATTATCCTTCAATTACATTCAAGTAATTATCTTTAATTAATTACACAAATTAATTATTCTTAACCAAAAACAGTAATTAATCTTTAATTACTTCACAATTAATTATCTATAATTAATTACATTAATCCTTAATTACTTATATTAATTAATTTCTCATATATCTCTTATCATTTTAATTTATACTAATCTAAATTAATTACATTAATTAAACTACAATATTAATCACTCTTGATTAATCTCAACCTGTAATTAAGTATCTTTTTATTTACTTCATTAAATAAATTAATTACTCATTTTATAAAGGAAGTTTAAAGGAATTTAAAACCAAATTCATTTTTAAATTCAAATAAATTTAAAAATGCACTTTAACATTCAAGTTGTTAAAACAATATAATTTTAAAAACTTTATTTGTTTAGAAACTGAGATTCACCAACTTGAATCCTAGATTTAATTTCTTGATTTAAAACATGTTTTTAAATCTCTGCTTTACAATTTAACTTCAATTTTTTTAAAAAAAAATCCCTTTTATTTCTTTCTAGTTCATTCTTATTTTTATTCTATAATTATTTCACTTCCAAAATTTACTCCTATATTTTTTTCCAAAAAAAATCCAATTCAATATTCCAATTATCAATACAATTCATCACAGAATATCAAATATTCATAACACAGAACATTAAACAGACTAAATAATTTTGAGCAATCTAGTTGGATCCCTCCAACCTGTTTCCCTGCATCCACAGATGTTAGCACAATACCAATTCCACTTCAAGGTGGAATATCGCGGTATATGGGATTAATATAATATCATCCGCTATTATGCGGCGCATAGGGTCTCATCCGCTATATAATGCGGGAAATCAATCACTCCAATATATACTATATATTACTATATAATATACCACATCAAATCAATTCAATCATTCAACCAATTATTTAAATTTAACCATTTAAATTTAGATAAAAATCCAGAAGCGTGAGATTTACTCACCTTTGATTTTATTTGCAACCCATTTCCATCTCGACTTATTTCCTTCACAGTTTGGACCTTGTATAAACATTAGATGATTTTTATTAATATTTGAATAAGTCGAAAAATTAAGTTTCCATTTGATAAGTTTAATTAACCAATGGTTTTATTTTAAACTAATAATTAAATTTTAAACTAATTTCCTTTTAATAAAATATTTTTAGCAACTAAAATAATTAAATAAGTTAATTGAATAAATTACTCACCTAATACAGTAAATTAAATGTGTATATATATTTTTACCTTTCTTTTGAAACTACATATATATTTGTAAAAATAATCTATACAGATTTTGAAAATCTAATTTTTATATAAATCCCTATATATGTATATACATTATATTACCTTCAATTTATTTCAGTAATAGCAAAAATAAATTTCTACTTACTCTTATTTTTTTTTCCTTTTTTTTTCAAATTCGTATAGATAAACGAAGGAAAAAGAAGCCATACCCTAAAGATATCGCAAACTGCAGATGCCAATCCGTCGGACACAAGTCGATACCCTAGCCTCGTCGATCTTTGTGCCTTTGTTGTGACCATTCCGATGACATCGCGATGACGCGACCACTCATGAGTAATCCCACCCTACTGACGCGATGATGCAACTTCTCCGGCACCCTTGACCTTGCCTCGCTCATGCGCATGCCTGCCCAGTTCGCCTTATCACGCGAGCGAAACAACCAGTCGCGCCACCGCGTTGCCTAAAACCCTCCACACACCTCAAATCATGCGCGTGCTTCCCTGACATCGAGTACCTCGCCTCGAATGATAACCCTAGCTCAACCCAAAGTCGAGCAACGAAAATCGAAGCTGCCATAAATTTACTTGAATTCGATTATTCTTTTGATTTGGGTTGAGCAAATTGGGAATTGGATGAAAGGGGCGCGATTTTTATTAGCATCCATTGAAATCGATTTCATTCATTTTTTTTTACAACATCTGGTTTGAACGAGAATGATTTTTATCTTCTCTCTGGGACAAGGCTGCGTGAATTAAGGAAAATGGATAGCACGTATAAAACTCTTTGCTATAGAGACTGAAGTGGAAAGGAAAAAGGTGTGACGTGAAAAGAATTTGACCGGTCAACATAGTTTATTATTTTTAAATTTAAATTTAAATTTAAACCGCCTTAAATTCACCACTTAAAATCTTGACATCCTATTGAGGCGTGCCGCTAGGCGTTTATAATGTTATACCCCTATTCCGAACGCAATGGAAAATGTTTCGAGGCCTAATTCGATCGTATGGAGAAGATTACTTTCTTGAACCCAGTTATTAAATTGAATTTTCGATATAGATTTAAGCGCGTTTATATATCGTACGCTCACACAACAACTCCAAATATTATGAAAATTGAAATCCGATAATAATACAATATTATAGATCCAATAGAACTAGTTTCGTCGAATTCCGAAACTGTGCCTCGGAAGGCTATCTTTAAATGTCAATTTAAACGGTATATTTTCAAAACTTAACAGAACATTTCCAAATTCAATTTCAACACTTTCACTATTTTCACTATTATCAATATAAATTTTACAAGCCCTTAAATTATTTTTAACAGGCTAAAAACTCCAGATTCAACATTTTACCCAGTTTCCAGTAATTAAATCCAATAATTAAATTTCCAAATAATGGTGATATTTGAAATTTAAGTTACAAACTAACTTTTAAATATTAAAATCAATTAAATATCCCAATTTAAATTGTCTAAAATTCTGGGTCGTCACAATGTGATTAGATAAATGAAATGAAATAATATAGATGGCTAAGGGATTGAGATTTATAGATTAATAAGGGGGTCATACCTTAATTAATATGAGTGAAGGAGAATTTAAATGAACTAAGTAGGAGTATAATGAGGGAAAATAGGAATATGCTTTGTTCTTATACCTTAAACCCTTCTTACCTTCATTCCTTGTTCATTTTCAACAATTGCAAACAAAACTAAAATACTTATAAGCTCGACCAGCCACCATTAAGAGATTCAAGAAGAAGAAAAGATAAGATTCAAGTAGAAAGCTTAAGCAAATCAATCAAAGGACAATTCTCAACCTCCTCAACAACAAGCCAAGGTGAATAATGATCTTACGTCTCATTTTTATTGATTTTTGTTTCTAGTTAGAACCGGATTGATTTTGTAAATAATATGCCATGGTATGATTGTTTAAATGGATATAGGTGTTTGTTGATGATTTATGTTGCTTCATATATATTTTATGATAAGTTTAGATTTGAAAATCCCATTAAATGATATCCAAATGACTTACTTTTTGATATATGACCGAAAACATTATTTATGAAGTGGGTTTTAGGTTTCATAATTTTTTAAGTTATTGTGGATTTATTATGAATTTCTATGAATAGATAAAATTGGATTTAAAATATTTTCGGCAATTATATATTGATTTTGGTATTGAAATTTAAATATGTTAGAAAGCATATTAAAATTGAAATGTTATGATTTTTGGAGAATTTTCCCAAGTATTTTATCATAGTTATAAAATTATTAAAGTTGAGGGACTTAAAGTTTTATATGTTTATTTAAGGAGAAGGGCTTAATTGTTAAATGTTTTTAAACTGACAATTTTCGAATTCGGCGGCACTTTTTAGAAAAAGAATTTTTGGTAAAGAAATCATAGCCATTTGCATTTTGACAAATAAGGTAAGTTAGTTGAAAAGAAATTACTTTAAAAGGCTAATAATCAGTTTTGCTTAAATTTACTACTTCACCACTTCCATCTGGTGCTTTTGACACCATACCTCCGCTAGAACCTATTCGAAACCAATGCACATGGTGTCAAATAATTGATACGTAGTGAATTGGAGAAAGGCGGAAGGTATAGTGTCGAAACCATGCTTTTGAAGGGGTAGAAGCTACTCTTATTAACTTTAAACTATTTTTGTTTACAAATTATGCTTTCGAAAGGGTTGGAGTTAGATTTCGATTTAATTAACTTACCTTTCTTTATATAAATGAGCTTTCGAATGAGTTGCCACCTTTATATTATAAAAGAAAATTTTGAAAGGACAAAAGCCATGTTGCTGCATTCAAACCTTTCAAATCAATGCTTTTGAAAGGGAGCTTTCGCCTTTATACTCTAAAGCTGTCTTTTCAATGCTTTTGAAAGGGTAGTTTAACTGCTTATAAATGGTTTCGGAGGCAATGGTTTCGAAAGGGTTGGTTTGAAACTATCATCTTTCTTTTACTTGGGATAAATGCTTTCGAAAGTAATGCTTTCACCTTTTTTCTTTTATGACCCATAGTTATATTAAAAATTAAACTCATAAGGTTTCAAAAGGAATGGTTTTAAATGGTTTTGAAGCCATGCTTCCATAAAAAATTACTTGAACCCAATACAATTGAAATGTACGTTTTAAGTGAAGAATTTCAGTGCTTTCGAAAGGTTATTTTGGGTATTTGAATGGAAGGCTTCCAATGCTTTCAAAATGCTGGTTTAAATGGTTTTAAAAAGAGGATGTCCAAGGTTTTAGTAAAGTTTTCGAAAGGGTTTTTCTTAATGATTTTGAAAGGCATTGTTTAAGGTTTAAACAGAGGTTTCGAAGGATTGTTTAGCTTCATGACCTAAAATCTTTTAAGTTAAAAAAGTTTTTAACTACTTGGAAGGGATAGATAGTCCCATTAATAAGATTTCATCAACACTGTTTTATGTAAGGTATATATATCATGCATAAGTGTTTTTAGTAAAGCAAAGTATATGATTTCCTTTTTTATAAAGGTATGATTTCAGGGGTAAATCATTTGTAAATATTGTTTACAAGGACATGAAGTTTCAGCAGGTAGTTAACCCTAAGACCGGAAATGAAACATGAATATGGTAGTTAACCCTAAGTTTATGATCCAGATATTAGAGGACTAGATGGGACTGGTATAGGGTCGTGCCCTATACTTTAGCTATTAGCCCCTAGCTAAAATAATTCCAAAATTCCAATGTGTGGTGCTTGTCACATGTGGGACTAAATTGAGGTTACACACAGAAGGGAATATACAAAGTAAATATAGGTTATTGATGAGCCCGCAAAACCATTAGGTTCAGTTGACCCTAAAAAAGAAAGTTAACGGCACTTAGCCCGATACTGCGTTTAATAAAAGTTAGATTATTGAGTATGTCTGGTAGGCCCGAGTCCGCCAATGGTTAATAGCTAGCCAGATAAAACTATAGTGTGTCAGATGGTCCATTGATTTCTTGAATTTTTATGCATATATGTCCTTGCTATTATTGTTATAATCAGTTTGATAGTAGGATTCTGATTTGCAAAAGATATGCTTTTTAAAGGGGTATTAGTGAAAGGAAACCTGTACCGTTAAACTGTGTGGTCTCACTCAATATCAATAAACCGAGATGTAATAGTATTGTTCACACCAATCTTTATGTCTGACTCGAAGTTTATGTTTTCCCCCTCAAACTCTCGGATGCTCAAAATTTAATTTGAGCAGATTGGGAGTTATGGTTTAGTAGGTTGGACGAATAAGCTTCCAAAGACACGCAGTAGGCAATGTTAGCTATGTAGGAGCTATTTTATTTTATTTCCGCTATGATTTATTTATGATTGATTGGTCTATCTAATACTCTAATCATCTAAGGCGGCATCTTCATATAACACTCTTGGCATTATTTGTAATAATTATATTGATCAAAACATAGGATTCGTTTTGGGATTATGTAACTAAATAAAAAATATGGATTTGAATTGTATTCAAAAAAGTTTTTTTTTGAAATCCATGATTTTATTTCATATTCATGTGCTTCTGATATTATGGATACCACTAACATCATCGTATTTTGTCACTGAAAGTTAATATTATGGATGGCTACAACATTTGTAGTGCTTAGCTTCGAGCCTTAAAATAGGGGATATTACAACTCGGTATCAGAGCTTAGGTTTATGAAAACTTAAAAAAATTCAAACTTAAAATGATTTTTGAAAACATAATCCTAAAAAATTAAATAAAAGATTGGGGTATGGGATAACACAACAGTAATGTACTTGTATTTGTTATATATAAGTATATGCCTTATCTCTATTCTTCCATTTTCTTAATTTATTCTTCTCTATCTTACAAAGACTCGAACGCATATTTTAAGGACGTAAGACATGGACGCTAGGAGTGGAAGAGTTAACATTAGTGGAGGAAGCACCACAACCAACGAAAATGCTCGACCCAATTGGAGAAACCCGAGTCGACGTGTAAATGCTGATCCAAATGCAAATGCCAACATAGTGCTAGAATCCTGCCAGTAGATATGGGGATGATATACTATTTCTTCGTCAATCTGATGCAAGTAGGATCAGCTGCGGGTTTAGTCAGAGAAAATGTGGAAGGAGAAAATCAAGGAGCTCTAGTGGTCAATAACTGTGGAATACTAAGCAGAGCTTATGCTAAGCTTGGAGGAAAGCCGTTTATTAGGACCGATGATGCAATTGAAGTGGATAATTGGTTACTTCATTGCAAAAGGATCTTTGTTGATTTAGGGCTTAATGAGAAGAAGAGGAGACTTGCTTCTAGACAGTTGCAAGGAGCAACACTGTACTGGAACAGTGTTACTGTGGGAGTTAATGTGGAGACCATGACTTGTGCTGAATTTAGAAGGAGGTTTGAGGAAAGATTCATGTCGGAGATTGCTAAGTCAATTTTGCTTAGGAAGTTTATGAAGTTGGAGCAGCGAGACATGACAGTGCTTGAGTATGCAACCAAATTTGAGGAGTTATCGATACAGATATGCTACGGTTGATATAATTATCAAAAGGAAGGAGAAGTTCGTCCGCGGACTGAAACCTAAATTAGGTAAGCCAACTCTGCTACATATCAGGGATTTGTGTGATATATTTGTTGGGATGGCGTTGAGGCCGAAGGAGATGCTTGCTTTTCATCATAGTAACAAAGCAGGGGAAGCTCAAAGTGTGTGGTACTAGAAGAGGAAGTTTTTCCATAAGAAGGGCGCTCAAAATGGAGAAGCTGCCAAGAAGGCGAAGGCTAATCTAGTTTGCTTTAAGTGTGATAAGAAGGGACACTATGCTCACTAATGTCAAACGAGGAAAGTGAAGAAAGCTACTGATAAAAAAGAAGTGAGGTGCTTTAACTATGATCAGATTGGACATTATAAGAGCCAGTGTAAAGAGCCAGCTAAGGATGGAAAATGTTAGATGTTTGCATTGGAACCAGCTACCTCAAGTCCAACATCTGAGGAGAAAGAAAAAGCTGTGTTGGAAGGTATGCTTTTGATTCATGGTGCATCACATTCTTTTATATCTCATTCTTTGGTAGATAAGCTTAACCTATAACCCTCATACCTAACTACTTCCTTAAGGGTTACGAATCCGACATGAGAAAATGTGACACTTGGAATGAAGTGTGACCAGTTAGAATTTGAGTTATTTGGTCATACATTTTCTTGCAGTGTGCATATATTTGATTTCATAGCGTTCTGTATTACTTTGGGTATGGATTGGTTAAGTATGATGCTAGAATATTTTGCCATGATAGAAAAATATCATATAGGCACCCTGGCATAGTGGTCAGATTATATACTCCGTAGAAAACCCTAGTTTTGGGTAAATACTTTGTTAGGTATTATGGAGGAATAAGATGAGTTGAATTGAGTTTTTGTTGTTAGAGAGTTGGCAGACGTCTTTGTGCCCATAGTAGGACTACTACCGAAACGAGCTATTGAGTTTCAAATAGATTTAGTACTAAGAGCATAACCAGTGAGTAGACCGTCAAATAGAATGACACCTACCGAGATAAAGGAGCTAAAAGTATAGTTGGTGGATTTGGAAAGTAAGAACTTTAGTAGACCAAGTAGTTTTCCTAGGGAAGCAGCCACAATGTTCGCAAAGAAACCAAACGGGTCGTTAAGGTTGTGTATCGATTATCGTAGGTTGAATGAGAAGACGATAAAGAATCGATATCCGTTACCTAAACTTGATGATTTTTTCAACCAGTTGAGTGGAGCCAAAGTATTTTCCCGGTTGGATTTGGCAACAGGATTCCATCAGCTTAGAGTGGCTGAAGATAGTATTACTTTGACGGCGTTTAGAATGAGATATGGATCATACGAATGGTTAGTAATGTCGTTCGGACTAACCAATGCACTGACATTTTCCATAGACCTAATGAACAGAATCTTCCTGGAGCATCTAGATAGATTCGTGTTAGCGTTCATAGATGACATTTTGATGTACTCTAAAGATGAAAGAGAGCATGAAGTTCATCTTAGAGTGGTGCTTAAGACGTTGAGGCAGCATCAACTGAAAGTGAAATTTTTGAAGTGTCATTTCTGGAAGAGGGAAGTGAAGTTTCTTGGTCATGTTGTCTTACAAAAAGAGCTGTCTGTAGATCCGGCTAAGATTAAGTCGGTGAATAATTGGAAGAGACCCGAGGCAGTGATTGAGATAAAGAGTTTTCTTGGATTAGCTGGCTATTATCGAAGAGTCATTAAGGGTTTCTTATGGATAGCGGCACTGATGACTAAACTAACGTGGAAAGATGTGAAGTTTTTCTGGACTGATAAGTGTGAGGAGGCGTTCTAGAAATCGAAACACTTATTAACTAATGCACCTGTGTTAGTTGTTCCAGAAGGGAATCAAGACTTAGTGGTGTACATGGATGCATATGGAACAAGGTTAAGAGATGTGTTAATGCAAAGAGGTAAAGTGATTGTCTATGCTTCACGATAGCTTAGACCGCATGAAGTTAGATATCTAACCCACGATTTGGAATTAGCTATGGCGATTTTCCCGTTGAAGGTGTGAAGACATCACCGTTTGGGAGAGAGGTTCGAGTTATATACGGACTATAAGTTACTGAGTTATTTATTCTCTCAAAAGGAGCTGAATATGAAATAGTAGAGATGGTTAGAGTTTTTAGTCGCTTATGACTTTGATATTGAGTCCACACCGGAAAAAGGGAATAAGGTTGCAGATGCACTTAGCAAGAAATATCAGAATGCAGTATTGGCAATGATAGCTTAGCGGAAAGATTTAGAAGCGTTGACTACGTGCAGAATACAGTGGAAATCTGAAGCTAGTTCTAGTAAGGAAACTGTTATGTTGTCATTTTAGAAGTACGACCGATGATGATCAAAAGGATTGATTCTAAGCAAGGGGGATCCCTTATAATATAAAAGGATCAGAAAACTAAAGAATGGAACGGAAAGCGATGACTTAAAAGATTTCGGTCTTGACCAAAATGGGAGTTAAGAAAAAAAGGATTACTGTGTGTTTCGAATGTGAGAAACATTAGGAAGGAAATTCTTGAAGAATGTCATCATTCAAAGTTCACCATTCATCGGGAGGAACTAAGATGTATCAGGATATGAAAAGAAGTTTCTTCTAGGAAGGTATGAAGAGAGATATAAGTTTATGCCTGAAGCAGTGTTTGAACTATCAATAGGTTAAAGCCGAACATCAAAAACCAAGTGGGTTACTTCAGACTTTAGATGTTCCAGTTTGAAAATGAGATTGGATATCCATGGATTTTATAGACGGATTGCCAAGGTCAAATCAAGGAAACGAAAATATATGCGTCATAGTGGACAGGTTGACTAAGAGTGCCTATTTTATTCTAATTAAGTCAACCAGAATGGCACTTGTTTTGGCTAAATTATTCATGAAAAATATAGTTAATCTGCATGAAATTCCTAGTAGTATAGTAAGTAATAGAGATTGCTTATTCACTAGCGAGTTCTGGAAAAGTCTACATAAGGCTTTGGGTATCACGCTTACGCTGAGTACCACTTACCATATGGACAAACGAAAAGAGTTAACAAAATCTTAGTGGATTTTTGAAGAGCTTGTGTGCTAGACTTTATAGGATTATGGGAAGACCACCTACACTTAGTTGAGTTTTCGTATAACAACAGTTATCAGACTAGTATAGGGATGGAACTGTTTGAAGCTTTGTATGGAAGACCATGCAAATCTTTCGTTTGTTGCTTAGAGATCGGGGATAAGTTTCTTGGTCGGGATTTGGTTAGAGAAGCTGCAGAAAAGATTGAGTTAATTCGAGCTAGAATGAAGGAAGCTCAGTCTAGGCAGAAGAGTTATGCTGATAGAAGACGGAAAGACTTAGAGTTCTCAATCGAAGATCATGTTTTTGTCAAGGTATCACCAATGAAAGGTGTGATCCGATTTGAAAAATCAAGAAAACTGGCTCTGAGATACGTTGGACTATTTCCTATTATAGAAAGGATTGGGAAACTCGCATATAGAGTAAAGTTACCGAACAGTTTGGCAGGAGTCCACAATGTTCATGTTTCTCATCTAAGGAAGTGTGTTCGAGATCCAAAAACAACTATTGCACCGACTGTGTTAGGTGATTTAGTGTTGGAACCGGATATGACTGTAGCGAGAAAACCAGTTCGTATAGTCGTGAGGGATGAGACTAAGGAATAAGACAGTCAGATTCGTCAAAGTCCAGTGGAGCGACGACGAGAGAGACTATACTTGGAAAACTGAGAGCAAGATTAGAGATACTTATCCAGACTTGTTTCATTATAAGTTTTACCCTTATGTTTGATTGTTGTGGGTACCTTATCATAATTTTGAGGACGAAATTCTTTAAGGAGGGTAGTCTGTAATGACCCTAATTTTGACTAGCATTATTTAGAACATTTAATTAGATAAATTAAACGAAATAGTGTAGATGGTTAAGGGATTGAGATTTGTAGATTAATAAGGGGGTTGTGCCTTAATTAATATGAGCAAAGGAGAATTAAAATGAAGTAAGCGGGAGTATGATAAGGGGAAAATAGGAATAGACTATGTTCTTATACCCTAAACCCTTCTTACCTTCATTCCTTGTTCATTTTCAACAATTGCAAACAAAACTAAAATACTTATAAGCTCGGCTGGCCACCATTAAGAGATTTAAGAAGAAGAAAAGATAAGGTTCAAATAGAAAGCCTAAGCAAATCAATCAAACGACAAATCTCAATCTCCTTAACAACAAGCCAAGGTAAATAATGATCTTACATCTCATTTTTATTGATTTTGGTTTCTAGTTAGATCCGAATTGATTTGCAAATAATATGTCATGATATGATTGTTTAAATGGATATAGGTGCTTATTGATGATTTATGTTGCTTTATATAGATTTTTTGATAAGTTTAGATTTGAAAAACCAATTAAATGACATTCAAATGACTTGTGTTTTTGAAACATGGTCGAAAGCATTATTTATGAAGTGGGTTTTAAGTTTCATAATTTTCTAAGTTATTGTGGATTTATTATGAATTTCTATGAAAGAAAATAGTTAAAATTGGGTTTAAAATTATTTTCAGCAATTATATATTGGTTTTGGGTATGAAATTTAACTTGCCGAAAAGCATATTAAAGATGAATTATTGTGATTTTTGAGGAATTCTCCCAAGTATTTTGTCATAGTTATAAAATTATTAAAGTTGGGGGACTTAAAAGTATTTTATGTCTATTCAAGGAGAAGGGCTTAATTGTTAAATGATTTTAAACTGACAATCTGAATTCGACGGCACTTTTTTGAAGGATTTTTTGGTAAAGAAATGGTAGCCAATTGCATTTTGATAAATAAGGCAAGTTAGTTGAAAAGAAATTACTTTAAAAGGCCAATAATCATTTTTTCTTAAATTTACAGCTTCGCCACTTCCATCTGGTACTTTCGACACCATATCTCCGCTTGTACCTATTCGAAACCAATGCACACGGTGTCAAGCAATTGATACGTAGTTAATTGGACGGAAGATATACTGTCCAAACCATGCTTCCGAAGGGGTAGAAGCTACTCTTATTAACTTTGAACAATTTTCGTTTATAAATGATGCTTTCAAAACGGTTGGAGTTAGCTTTCGACTTAATCGACCTGACTTTGTTTATATAAAAGAGCTTTTGAATGAGTTGCCGCCTTTATATTGTAACAGAAGCTTTCGAAAGGATAAAAGCCATGCTACCATATTCAAACTTTTCAAATCAACGTTTTTGAAAGGGAGCTTTCGCCTTTATACTCTAAAGCTGCCTTCTCAATGCTTTCAAATGGGTAGTTTAACTGCTTTTAAAATGGTTTTGGAGGCAATGGTTTTGAATGTGTTGGTTTGAAACTATCCTCTTTCTTTTACTTAGGATAAATGCTTTCTAAATAATGCTTTCACCTTTGTTCTTTTGTGACCATTAGTTATATTAAAAGTTAAATCCAAAAGGTTTCGAAAGGAATGATTTTAAATGGTTTCGAAGCCATGCTTCCGCAAACATTTACTTGAACCCAATACTTTTAAAAGGTACGTTTTAAGTGAAGAATTTCAATGCTTTCGAAAGGTTTATTTTGAGTATTTGAATGGAAGGCTTCCAATGTTTTCGAAAGGCTGGTTTAAATGGTTTTAAAAAGAGGATGTCCAAGGTTTTAATAAAGCTTTCGAAAGGAGGTTTTCGATGATTTCGAAAGGCGTTGTTTAAGGTTTAAACAGAGGTTGTGAAGATATTATTTGGCTTCATGGCCAAAAATCTTTTAAGTTAAAAAGGGTTTTAACTTACTTGGAAGGGATAGGTAATCCTATTGATAAGATTTCATCAACACTGTTTTATGTAAAGTATATATATCATGGCATAAGTGTTTTGAGTAAAGTAAAGTATATAATTTCCTTGTTTTATAAAGGTTCTATTTCAGGGGTAAATCATTTGTAAAGACTATTTACAAGGAAATGATGTTTTAACAGGGTAGTTAACCCTAAGATAGGAAATAAAATGTGAATAGGGTAGTTAACCCTAAGTTTATGACTTTGATATTAGAAGACCAGATGAGATTGGTGTACGGTTGCGCCCTAATCTTTAGCTATTAGCCCCTAGCTAAAATAAGTCTAAAATTCCAGTGTGTAGGGCTTGTCACAGGTGGGACCAAATTGAGGTTATACACAGAAGGGAATATACAGAGTAAAGATAGATTATTGGTGAGTCTACAAAACCATTAGGTTTAGTTGACCCTAGAAAAGAAAGTTAAGCGTAATCAGCCCGGTATTGTGTCTAACAGAAGTTAGATTATTAAGTATGTCTGGTTGGCCCGAGTCAGCCAATGATTAGTTAGCAAGATAAAACTATAGTGTGGACATATGGTCCAATGATTTCCTTAATTTTTATGTATATATGAACTTGCTATTATTGTTATAATCAATTTGATTGTAGGATTTTGATTTGCAAAAGATATGATTTTAAAGGGATATTAGTGAGGGGAAACCCGTTTTGCTAAGCGGCATGGTCTCACTCAATATCAGTAAACCAAGATGTAATAATATTATTCACACCAGACTTTATGTCTGACTTGAATTTTATGTTTTTCCCTTTAAAATCTCGGGTGCTCAAAATTTAATTTGAGTAGATTGAGAGTTAAGGTTTTTCAGGTTTAGTAGGTTGGACAAATAAGCTTTCGAAGACGTGCAGGAGGAAAAGTTAGCTATGTAGGAGCTATTTAGTTTTATTTTTGCTGTGATGTATTTATGACTGATAGGTCTGTCCGGTACTCTGATCATCCAAGGTGACATCTTAATATGTTGCTCTTGACGTAATTTGTAATAATTATATTTTATCAAAACCTGGAATTCGTTTGGGATTACATAACTAAATATGAAATATGGATTTGATTTTTAATTAGAAAAGTTGTTTTTGGAAATATGTGATTTTATTTCATATTCATGTGTTTTTGATATTATGGATACCACTAACATCACCGTATTTTGTCATCGAAAGTTAATACTATGGATAACTGCAGCATTTGTAGCGCTTAGCTTCGGGGCTCAAGATAAAGGATGTTACAATTACCACTACGTAATAAGGGACCTTTTCTCGAATTGTAACATCCCTTATTTCAAAATCCGAAAATGACCATTGACGATGCTGTAAGTATCATCAAAATTATTTTCGAGCGACAAAATGAGATCAATTTTTTTGCAACAACATCAAGTAAAAAGAGTAACTAAACAAATTTCTATCACATAAATTGTCTTTACATTTACGTATCCAAAATGTGCCCACATAGGAGTAAATATAATAAAAACATGGACGATGGTGTCGTGACATATGAAGATGTCGACACGAGCACTTAACCAGTCATACAATCTAGTTTTACATGGCAGAATCAAAACAAATTTTTTTATCTACTAAGTCTCATGCTTCGTCTTTCGAGTCTTATTTGTCCTCATACAAACCCGTCTAAACCCATAAATTCGGCCCGCTCAAATAAGTAACTTTTTGTTTATAGGGAAATCAGTAATAAAACATGGGTTAAACATAAAGTTTGGTATGAGCAATATATTTTTCTATCATAATATTTGGTGAGATTACGCCACCTAGTGGAACGGGTTCCCTCACTAATTCAACATCATCAATTTAGTCATATCAGATAAATCGAACTTCGTAGTATGAATCATAATCACAAATTGGTATTTCACCCATAAATGTGTTATCCATGTGATTAGGTTTTATAGTCTTTTAGTTTGCCACTAAGACCTTACTTCATTGCTCCTGATGAATGTCATGACATTTAGGTTGCCAATCAGGCTTTATTTCATTATTCGTAATGAATGTCGAGTTTTGATATTTAGGTTGCCAGTTGAGCCTTACACCATTTTTTATGTGACATATAGGTTGCCACTCAGGCCTTACACAAATGTTCTCGTATACTGTCATGAACTGACAATTGATTACCACTTAGGCCTTACACCACACTTCTACAAATGGTATTGTGTTTTAACATTAGGGTTTGTTACATAGGAATTACAACCCTTACGCCATTCTAGGTTTAGATAAAAAAATCTTTCTTATTCTTCAGATACTTTTACCTTTTCTTTTAAATAATACAACTTATCATTTCTTAGCTTCCCCAATCGCTGCAATTTTCTCGTTTCATACATGTTAATACAATTTAACTTATCAATTCTCTTTATAATTCATCACTATGAAATTCAAACAACACATCTTGGAAATGGCTTTCAAAAATTACCCTAAATTCATATAATTAAGTAATTGATTCATTACCATTTGCTATCGCAGATATAGCTATCGCATCTTTAAGTTATCGGTCTTCAAGGGCTAGTCATCGCATATCTAACTCAACGGTTATTGCATGTCTCATTCAGCAGCTATCACATGTCTAAATCAATAGCGTCTCATGTATCCTTTAATAACTATTGCATAGCAAACATTGGTGCTATCACACCTCTAAAGATATTGCAAGTCTAAGCTAGCACATGTCTAGCTTAAGTGCTATCACACTTCTGAGGCTATCGCAAGTCTAATTTGTCGCATATCTAGCTTAAATGCAATCACGCTACTAAAGCTCTCGCAAGTCTAAGCTATTGCATGTCTAGTTATCGCCTGTCTAAGTTATCCCATGTTTAAGCCATCGTAGGTTTAACTTAAGCGCTATCGCATATTCAATTTTAAGGTTAGTGTTAGCCTACCGGTTGTGCTACCATATGTTTAAATATGTAGCTATCACATGTTTAGCTTTGATGCTATCGCAAGTCCAACTATGTGATTATCACAAATCTAACCAAAGTATCATTGCAAGTTAACCAAAGTGTTATCCCAAGTCTAACCAAAGTGCAATTGCACATCTAACTTGTTAGCTGTCGTATGACTAACATAGGCCATTGCATGTTAAAAATGGCAAATTTATAATTAAGCGGAAAGCTGATATTTTCCTTAATAAAGTAACTATGTTTTGACTAATTCTTTACACATTTTGTTTGCTCATCTGTTACTTTTATCTTGTGATAAAATATCTTCAATGATAGTTGTAACTTTATCCTTTTATTAAGCCTTAATTAATAAGTTTCTTTAATTATTTCATAAATTAAGGGTAGTTTGTGCCATACCATTTAGTTCATATTAATTTGAAAGTCCGTGGGAAAATTCCCAAAAATATACAAAAATTCGAAGAAGAAAAATCCTCCTCTGCCTTCAGTAAAAAATTCAAGTCAAAATATTAATATTTAATGTTTTTAAATATTAATTTACAGTCAAAAACTTCCCATTTTCAAATTAGAAAAATCATACTACATTATTTTTTGAATTCGAAAATTATGAAAATTGAAACCCATCTCTGCTTTAATATTATAAACATCATATTAAAATTTCAAAGCATTAGGTGAAGGTTAATTCTCATTTTGCTCTTAAATATTGAAAGAACAATGACGTTTAACACCTAAACATGTATGGATTTATTCCATTTTCATTCAAACATGATTAATATCATTTTAAATTGTAAAAACAAGTTAAAACCGAATCAGAACATATAGGGATAGAATATAGGGTAAGTATTACTCGTCTAATTAAGTAGTCTGACAAAATTCTCTTTTTTCCTTGAATAAAGTTTGTGTTTACTCTTAGATTAATTTTTCTCTTCTTTTCTTTAAAAATGGCTGCTTATTTTACATTTCCTTGTTTTTTTAATGAAATGAAGATAAATGAAGAGAATAAAATGATTTAGGGATACAAGAAGTAATAATTTAGGTTTGAGCTAAAATCCTTCCTTGCCTAATCTTATTAATTCCTTTATATTAATATAAAATTTCCTTCATTAAAACATTCTATTTTATTTCTTTATGACTACGTTAAATTTGCATTAAATACCTTGGACTTTCTCAATAAACATCTATTTAATTGTTTGAATTCCCCTTAAGTAATTTCCCTAGTTACTTTTTCCTTTTAATTATCATTTAACAAATTCTTATTATGAATTTAATCTCTTATGACTCTCTAAAATATGGGGTGTTACAGTGTCCTTTCTTATGGGGATTTCCCTCTCAAAATTCAGATAAGGCAGGATGATGACCGTCATCATTAATACACATGTATAGACAAGTACAACCATTAGACTTGTTCCTTACTAATTTAAATCATCACGCAACAATCATGATCTATTAGTGTCATTACTGATACATAATCATATTATAACACAAAACATATTAGTGTCACCTCTAGCTCATACAGTAGACAAATAAAGCACACTTTTTTAACATACACTTCTAAAACAACTCAGGACAAATATTCCTAATCTTATCCTCTACCTTCAAAGTATAATCATCTTTACCGTCACTTCAGTAGACGTGAACAAGTCTGATAACCATTTCTCATTTCTTTTGTATCACGTCCTACTACCCCTTTTTCTCATCTAACTTATGTCAAATCTGGTTCTACAAATAGGTCCTTCATCGTGCATAGTTCTACTACCATACTAGAATCATGTAGACATGTCCTCTAATGTAATATATGAAAAGCATTATGCACACTCCCCAAACTTCTTGGTAACTTGACTCGATATGCGAGTTTACCAATCTTCTTAATCACTAGAAATGGACCAACATACTTAGGATCCAATGTTTGTAGGATTGATTTCACCCTAGATGGGGGGTGAATAGGGTGATACTAATAATTATAAAAATTATTGCGGAAGTTTATATAAAATAATTGCAACACAGATCACAGCAGAATTATAGCAGCACAGATAATAGCGGAATAATAAAAATAGAACACATAAATTTACCCAACTTTGGCAAAACCCTGCCTACATGCTGTCCCCAAGGTTTCTACTAGAAATTAAGCAGTCAGACGCTTACACACGTAAATATGCGACATCCGCTATCGACTAGCCTTAACTCTACGCTCAAAACCCTGCCACAACTCAGCCACTGAGTTGCGAATTCTCGAACTACACCACTGTATTTAGTCCCCTAGTCACCCGACTAGAAAATACAATCGTTTAAAGGAAAAAATACACAATTTAAAAAAACCCTAATTTAAATATATGCCCAAGTAGATGAAGGTCGGCCCAAAATTAATATCCCTTTCTCTCTTTATTCTTCGGCCCGTCCTTCTTCTTTGTAAAAAATGTTGCTTTGCTCGTTCGTTCAGAAATTAGGGTTCCTGGCAATTGAGGTGCCGCTTCAATTGATCGTTCGGTTTTATAATCTTTCTTTGGTTGCTCAGTCGAATGATTGTCTCTTCTATTTTTGCACAAGACTGCTCCTAGTATTGAGTTCGAATCAACGAATCTGGTATGTGAATTATGTCGTCTAAATGCACTGTTCTTTGCCTTGATTCGAACTCGATTCGAGTTGTTGATTTATTGTTCTCTATTTAGCTTCGAACTTGAATAATTTTTTGCCAATGATGTTTTTCATTTGTATATGGTTCGATCCCCTATATTTTAGTTCATCTGATAATTTGCTCCACCGTTCGATTTAGTTTGAATGTTGGTGATTTCTTTGAACTTGTTCAAAATAATATATTTCATGTTTCCTTGATTCACACAGCTTTGAATTGCTTTTGTGGCCACCACGGCTTCGATTTCTGACTGGTTTGTTTTCTTGCCTATCATGGTTTTGATATTTGCTTAATTATCACGGTTAGGTTTTTTACTTGGTCATCGTCAATATCACGACTTTAAGTATCTGGCATTTGAACTTGACCTCGTTCTGTTCTTTGTGCTTGTTGGCTTCGGCTTCTATGTCTTATTCAAAGCTGATACTTGCATTTGACTTTGATCACTTGATTTTGTAAAAATATGAACTTGTTCGACACTCTATTGACATCGGCCAGTTAATACTGATGCTTGATGCTGACCATTGTCTTTGTGACTTTGGCACTGACTATATGTACACATTTTGTAGCCGAATTTTTCACGTGAGTGTTGCTTCGAGTTTGAAATGCTTGGAGTCTTTGTACGTTTACATAGTATTTGACTTGAGTTTCATTGATGTGTCACACTGTTTTGATCACATGTGCACTGTTTTGAGTTCGAGTCTTGCTCATGTCTTCACTGGTCTAATCATGCTTACCTAAAAATCTGGCATACCAACTTGTTGAGGTCACTTCACTTCAGTTGAGTAAGTTCACCATATATGTGTACTTGTGTTTGTATTAATGTTGAGGCTACTGCACCATGTAGTCTTGCATATATGTGTCAGTTGAAATATTGGGTCTGTGGTTCAGGTTGCATAGCATATTGAACTGGTTCATCTTTGTAGCATTTCACTGATTTATATGGGTGCACTTGTATTTATATGTGCTAGTTGTTGTGCACATTGTTCTGATTTTATATGAAGTCACATCTGTACACTTGTTGTTGATTTAGTCCGTTGCATCGAGTTTGCATTGTTTAACTTGGTTTGTCTGCTATGCTGTCACTACATGTATGTATACATGTGTATATACATATGTGTGTGTGTGTATATGTGCATTTGTACTTGAAGTGGTAGCCTCTAGTTGACATGTATATTGATTGCAACTGCTCACCGTTGTTGTTACTGCTTGTATCAATCTTTTAATTTTTGTGCCTGAGTTCATATGCATTGATGTTGGTCTTCATGTATGCCATTGGTCTGGTTGCTTCTTTGTTTCAGTGAATTCATCTCTGGCTCATTGTGTTCATTATGTAGCGAGTTGCTTGTACATGCTTCTCTGAACTTATGTTGATTCGGAACTTCATCATATTGTTGTTCCTTGATATTCTGGCCTATCTTTCTTGTATCTGGTCTGGTGGCATTCATTGCATTGAGCTCTGGTGAAGTTTGGTTTGATATGGATTTATGGTTCATGTATGAACCTTCAATGATTTGGGTTGCAATGACCAGTTCATTGTTTTCTCACTGAATTTTTGTCAAGGCTTGTATGTTGTTTTTGCAACTTTGTTGAATCCAGCTTAAAGCTCGGGTTTGACCTTGTGCTGATATCGTGACTTTCACTTGAGTTGAACCCGACTTTTGATTTGGGTTTGACCTTGTGCTCACCTGTCCCTGTAGATTATCAAGTGTATATCGGTGTGCACGGCCTTGTGGCATGTACAATGATACATTGTGCATGTCACAAGCTGTTCGTGTATGATGAATTCAAATTTAAATGATGACAAACAACCCAAATAACTAAGGAAAATAATATTTTCAAAATACATTTTATTTACACTGCAAAAATATTTTATTTTCAATTTTACTGCGTCAGTGTATATTTTTGCAGATTGCTCAAATGCTGGATTCAATCTAGAATAGAGTTAAAGAATAATACGAGTGAATGAGCGATATGTAGTAAGGCCAGTAAATTGAAATGTATTGTAATTGAAATTTTGTATATATAGTGAGAGCACAAAATTTGTACTATTCAAAATTGTAATAAATATTTGTTTGAATAAAATATCTGTTTGAATTTAAATTCTGTGTTATTTATTTTATTCAGAAAATATTTATTTATTACGTGAAAAATATAATAGTACATTAACAAGTACATTTAAATGAATATATATATATATATATATATGTTTATTATCATCAAACAAAAATCATAGCATATTCAACAATGTCCCCATCGTTCAAAGCACATAACATCTCGCATAGTTGAACCTTTCACGAACACAGACCGCCAAATGCGAACCCTAGTTCCTTTAGTCTTTTAGCAACATAACTCTTTTCCTCGACCATCCAAACTTCAGTCTAGCACGAGTCACTTCTACCTTCTCGGTAGCATCTCTTACCAAGTCGGATCATAACACAAGTTTATCTCCAATGTCTAACCAGTAAACATGTGGCTTACACGATCTACCATAAAACACCTCAGATGATGTCATTCCAATACTCGACTGGAAAGTATTATTATAAGAAAAATCTACCAAATGCAAATGATCTTCCCAAGATCCTCCAAAATCTAGGACATATGGTCTAAGAAAATCTTCCAGAACATAGTTCACCCTTTCCATTTAACTATCAATCTATGGATGGTAAGCGGTACTCAAGTTCAAGTCCGTGCTCATAGTAATCTGAAAACTTTTTTAAAACTCATTGGTTAATATTGGGTCTCTATCACTAACAATGCTACTCAGAACCCCCATGGAGCCTCATAACATTCTTTGTATAAAGCTTCGCTAAGCCACTATCATTCTTTTTTGCTTTTACTAGGAAAAAATTGGCACTCTTAGTCAGCCAATCGACAATCGCCCATATATTATCATTTCCCATCCTCGACTTAATAAAAACCATCAATAAGATACGTAGATACAAAATTCCACTTCCAAGTCCGTACTTTCGACGATTGAAGTAGTTCACCTGGCTTCTGATGTTCGACCTTAACTAGCTGACATGTGAAACATTTATTCATCATTCACAAACATCTATCTTCATCCCTTCCCAAAAGAAAATAGCTTCTATAATGATACATCTTCACGCCTCTAGGATGAATCATTAACTTAAACCAATGACTTTATTCTAAGACTTCCTTTCGAATATTTCCCACATTTAGGATGCATAATCTTCCTTTCTTTCGAAGCTATCCTTTCAGATCTATCCCAATCCCTTTACATCCTCTGTGTCCATATCCATCTCTAATCACCTAATCCTTTCGGCTAATAATGGATCCTCTCTTTGCTTTGCAGTAATTCTATTCAAAGCACTGATCAAACTTCCTAACTTTATAATGCACCCGGATCTTGATTGGATCATACATTCAAATTAAAGTGCACACCATAATAAGCTAGCGCTTCTAAGCCCTTACATTCGATAATCATAGCTAACATTTCATTTTTCTGCTTGCTACTTAAAGCATCTATGACCTTGTTCCCTTTTTCGATGTTCACTATATATCAAAGTTATATACTGCCAAGAACTCTAATCATCTCTGTCACCTCATATTCAACTCCTCCTAAGAGAATAAATATTTAAAAGATTTATGGTCTGTAAACAACTCGAACCACTCTCTAGGTCATGAGTTCGAAACGAACTTCATGTGGCCTTAATCGCCGAGGTGAATATGCTATCTCTCTTCCTTTTTGCACCAATTTCTCTCCAATGCAGTCCTACAAGCATCGGCATAAACAAGCAAATCATAGTTCTCTTTAAATACAATCATGACAAGAGCATTTGCCAAGAACCTTCTAACCTCCTGAAATGTCTCCTCACACCCATCAATCCATTCGATTTTCTCGTTCTTCTTGGTAAACTTTGTCAAGGGTGCCACTAAACGCGAGATATCCTTGTTGAATCTACTGTAGTAGTTAGCCAATTCTAAGAAACTTCTCATTTTCATAACCATCCTTGGCCTCTTCTAATTATCAACGGTATCTATTTTCGATGGATCCACATCTAATCCATTCTCTGAAACAACATAACCTAAAAACTTAACCTCTTGACTCCAAAAGTGCACTTAGAGAGTTTGGACTTCAACTTATGTTATTTCAAGTTCTTTAACACTAATCTAATATGGACTTCAAGGCCTCACTCATTCTTAGAATATACCAAAATGTCATCGATAAAGACCAACACAACACCATCCAATTGATCATAAAATTTTTGGTTCATAAGTTCTACAAAGAATGAAGTCATTGATCAGTCCAAAGGATATGAGTAACACTCATAAAAACCATACCTTGTTTCAAATGTCGTCAAAGGATACTTTCCTTAGCAACCCTCGGCCAATGGAAACCTATTTCCAAATCTGGTCTAGTCCCACTCAGTTGGCCAAACAATTTGTTTATCCTAGGCAATGGATGATGATTCTTCATGGTCAACTCATCGAAATTCCAGTAATGAATACATATTCAATGCGATCCATCCGACTTCTTCACAAATAACATAGATGCTTGCTCCCTATGCCGAACTACTTGGCCTAATGAAATTTTTATGCTCAAGTTCCACTATTTACTTCTTCAATTCCTCCATCTCTTTGGGCAACATTCTATTAGATTGTGTACTAACAGGTTATAATACCAGCACCAAGTCTATGCAGAACTCAATCGCTTTTCTCGACAGTAATTCTATCACTAGTTTGAATACATCTACATATTCTCGAACAACTGGTACTCTATTATTCTCTCCCTCCCGAGTCTCCATAGCACACAATGTAGCTCCAAACTTCTCCTTCAACATATCTGATGCCACTATAGTCCTTTCACGACTTCGAGGGCTTCGCAAAGCGATAAATCTATTGGCAGAACAAATTCTAACATCATTACGTACTAGCCAATCCATATCCAAAATTTTCTCATAGCCAATGAAGTCAACTTCTTATGGGTTGCAAACAAATAGATATCCACATAAAACAAACTCAATGTCAGTGCACCTCGGTTTGGGAGTAGAATACCTATCAATTAGTTAATCACATGCAAAGACTTAACTAAATAAATTATATCTAGCTCTAATCTGTCAACCAAAACTTTCAAAATGAAGGGGTATGTAGCCCCTGTATCGAACAAACCTCTAATTGGAATTCTGGAAATCAAAATGTTAACTCCAAGCATTATACATTTCCCTTTATCCTTAATGATTTGTCCAGCTAATGATCCTTCTAAATCAAAAACCTTTGCCTATCTCAGCTCCAAGAAATATCTCTTCTTATGGAAACGCTTATCATAATTGAAGCACTTGACCTTCCCTTTATTCTTCGGTGTGGTACACTTAGTCGAATACTAACCCTTCTGCCCACAATTAAGCAGACAACATTCATCACATTCGACTTCCGAGCTTCTACCTCGATGCCTTCTCGCCCATCCATTAGTTCTTATTTCTCTTTTGATATAGATCGTACCTCTTCTTCTGCCCTACCTTTGGCCTAACATCAGCTTTTCTCTCCTCTTGATACAAGTGGTCATACATATTTGCCATTTCCTATACTATGCCAAAGATAGACAGCAAGTGTGCCATTACCTTTTTGTTTAATCCTTTCCTCAATCCTTCAATAAATTTCTCATTCTTTTTTAGTGGAGTCCTAGTATGCTCCCTTCCATACTTTGACAAAACATTAAAATGTTGTATACACTCTACTAAAGTCATTTCTTCTTGCTTTCGATCTAGAAACTCTTAAAACAAAGCCCTCTTTCATGATTTAGGAATAAGACAAGCCTTGAATTTCTCCTTAAGTTGATCCCAAGTGATCTCTTCCTTAGGAATCTTAATAATCAACACCTCCCACCGATCCAAAGCATCCTATCGAAGCTAATGAGAAGCCATTCTCCTCTTATACGTATCATCGCACCCTATATCTCCAAAGATATGCTCACTCGTATTCTTTAGAAATACTAAAGCCAACTCCTTCCCATTAAAAAAACCTTTCCTCCATAGTTCTTATAATCTTTGTTCATTTGTGAAAGTCTCCTCCTTTAAATACTAGTCTCGATTAACAATTTTAGCTGGTCTTTGCCACGCCATTTCTGTCATTACTGGTAGAAAAGAGCATTCCTATCCATGCTCCAATTGCCAAGGCAGACATCTAACACCAATTTCAATACCAATTTTCGAGTATATCTCCTCTCCTTGGCCATTAGTCTGCGTATTTGAATGTCTACTTCAAGTTTCCACTTTTGCTTTCAATGCAAGAAAGCATTTGTAAGAAATGGAAGTAAAGAGAGAGAGAGAGCAGTAGCAGAAGGATAAATATATATACCTATATATCTATATCAAAATAAAAGTATGTTATATATCTAGCGTATGCCATTCCCAAGATGTTTGTTTCCTACTATTTAGTTTTTACTTTAGTTTCTACTTAGCTTTGTTTTACTTCAATGTCCCCTAACCTTTGATACCAAATTGTAACATCTCTCAGTTCGAGACCTGAAAAATGGACATAAATGATGTGGGAGTCATCATTAGAAAAAAATTCAACCCGCAAAATGGGATTAATTTTTTTTCCAACAACATTAGTAATTAGAGAGTTGAATAAATTTCCATTGCATAGATTGTCTTTACATTTTACATATCCAAAAATGTGCTCACATAGGGGCAAACATAATAAAAACATTGATAACAGTGTCATGACCAACATTTAAAGATGATGACACAAATACTTAACCGGCTATGCAATATGGTTTTACACAGTGGAACCAAAACAAATTTTATTATCTACTATGCCTTTTACTTCATATTTGGTGTCTTTCATCCTCAAGAAAACTTGTCTAAACCCATAAACTCGGCCTACTCAAATTAGTATCCATGAGCTTATGAGAAAAATATTAACGAAAACACAGGTTAGACATAAAGTCTAGTATAAGTAACACATTTCCATTTCATAACATTTAGTGAGACCATGCTGCCTAGTAGAGTGGGTTTTCCCCTTATTAATCAATATCATCAATTTTGTCATAACAGAGAGTCTGAACATCATAGCATGAACATAATCACAAAATAATATCTCACCCAAAAGCGAGCCCTGTAGTTACCGTCATATCATGACTATATTTTATAATCACTTCTTTTAGGTTGCCACTCAAGCATTACTTTGTTGCTCCTGATGAATTTTGAGTTTTGAAATCTTGGTTTCCACTAAGGTCTTATTTCATTACTCTTAATGAATTTCAAATTTAGACATTTAGGTTGCCACTTAGCATTGCTTTTGTATAATATCAAGAATGGACATTCAGGTTGCCCCTCGGGACTTACACCAACTTTCTCATATATTGTCATGAACAGACAACTGATGCCACTCAAGCCTTACACCAATGCTTTTATAAATAGTTGTGTTTAATATTATGGATTTCCACTTAGGCCTTACACCCCTTACACCATTCTAGGTTTAGTTCAAAAATCTTTCTAATTCTTTAAATAAAACACCTTTATCTTTTCTTTTTTAATGATACAACTTATCATTTCTTAGCTTTCCCAAGCTTTGCCATCTCATATCATATAAGTTATTACAATTTAACTTATCGTTTCTCTTTATAATTCAATCACTAATTTTTTTTAGAAAAAACATCTTGGAAATTGGCTTTCAATATATGATCCTAAAATTTACATAATTAAGCAATGGATTCATTACTATTTGTTATCGCATCTTTAAGCTATCGGGTCTTCTATGACTAGCAATCACACGTCTGACTCAATAACTATCGCATGTCTCATTCAATATCTATCGCATATTTAACTAAATAGTTGTTGCATGTCTCCTTCAATAACAATCGCATATCTAACAATGGTGCCATTGCACTTCTAAAGCTATTGCAAGTCTAAGAGATCACATGTCTAGCTTAAAGGCTATTGCGCTTCTAAAGCTATTTCAAGTCTAAGCCATCGCATGTCTAGCTTAATTAATACCATGCTTCTAAAGCTATCGCCAATCGAAGTTATCACATGTTTAGGTATTTCATATCTAAGCTATCGCATTCTAAGCTATCATAGGTTTAACTTAAGAGCTATCGCATTCTAAGTTATTGCAATCTAAGCTATCATAGGTCCAACTATAGGGCTATCGCAAATCTAACCGAAGTGCTATCGCAAGTATAACCGAAGTGCTATAACACTTCTAATTTGATGAGTTATCGCATGGCTAACATGGGTTATCGCATGCTAAAAATGTAAAATATGCAATTAAGCGAAAAAAGATATTTTCCCTAATAAAGTAACTATCTTTTGACTAAATATTTTCACATTTCATTAATTCATTTATTGCTTTTATTTTATGACAAAAATATTTGATAATGGCCATAATTAATCCTTTAGTTAAGCTTAACTAATTACTTTTTTTAATTATTTCTTTATGCCTTATCATTTAATTCATAATAATTCAAAAATTCGTAGGAAATTTTCAAAACTGCATAAAAATTTGAAAACAATACTCCTCTACCTTTAGTAAAACATTCAGATAAAAATACTAAATTTTAATATTTTTAAATACTAATTTACATCAAAACCGCGCAATTTAGAAAAACCATAATAAATTATCTTCTCACTTAAAAATTAAGAAAATCGAAACACATCTCTGCTTTATTATTATAAGCATCATACCAAAATACCAAAGCATTTAGAGAAGGTTAATTCTCATTTTTCACTTAAATATATAAAATACAATGATAATTAACACCAAATGTGTATGGATTCAATTCATTATCATTCAAACATGACTAACATCATTTTAAATAGAAAAATCAAGTTAAATCCAAATCTAAACGGATAGGAATAGACAATATGTTAAGTATTACTCACCTAAATAAGTATCTTGACAAAATTTTCTTCTTTTCCTTGAATGAAAAATTGTGTTTACCCATAAATTAATTTCTCTCTTCTTCTTTTCCTTAAAAATTATAGGCTACTTTGCTCCTTGTTATTTTATTTTAATAAAATGAAGTTGAATGAAAGGAACAGTATGGTTTAGGGATATAAAAATTAATAATTTGGGATTGGGATTTAATCCCTTCTTACCTAATCTTATTATTGGTATTCCTTAATATAAAATTCCCTTCATAAAAAAAATTATTTATTTATTTGTGTATAGCAACATTAAATTTTCATTAATTACTTTGACACTCTTAATAAATTTTAGGTGTTCCATACTTAACTAATAAAATTTCCTTTGAGTAAATTCTTCAATTAAATTCTCTTAATTATCATTTAATAAATTCTTATATGAATTTAATCTCATATTATGGCACTTTAAAATATGATGTGTTATATGAATCTTCTTCTTTATAGTTCATTTGCATGCCTTAAACCTGTAAAAGCTCAAATTGGACATTAATGGTTACTTATATCAAATTATAGTTCATAAACTTCAAAAAAGAACAAGACTATCTACTATTTGCAAATTTGACACTATGACTACGCTTCAACTTTCATATCTTAGCACATAAACTCTTACTAAAGAAGTGATGTAAAATTTCCTGTTCAATATTTGGATACTTCCATTGAGAGTTGAATTCTTAGAAAAGTAAAATCAATCTTCTCATCATCTTCTTCTACTAACTTCAGCCATATCTTTTCTCCACAAGGTTCGTTGGAACCTCATAGTATGGGAAGAGATGCATGTCATTAATTTGATTTTAACGATCTAACCCAAGGAAAGGGGTAAGAATTTATCTTACACTTCGAATTGCACTAGGAAATCTGAATAACTTTATGAAATAAAGAAGCAAAATACTATATCCTCTCTTATTCGCTAAGGTAATGGAGCTAAAATCCATTTCACATTGAAGGCACACCCATCTTTGTTGTTTTTTGAGGATTGGAAGAATTTGAAGAGCCAGCCTAGAAAGTGAAAATGACTAAGTGAAATCCTTTCAGTCAAATGCGAATGGTCATTTGATCTCAAGTTGAAAGAATAATTTTTGAAAGAGACCTTTGCCATAGGCTAAATCAAATTCATAAATGAAAGAGCAAAGGGTTAATATTAGAAAAAAATATTAGTCCTCCTTCTAGAAAGTAGGACATGATTGCATTCTAGAAAGAAAAGGTAGAACACTGAAAAAAGAAGAAGGATCTTATCTAGAACGACCTTCCATTTATAGAGCCATGAAACCTCCAAAACCTAAGAAATACAAATCTCTCTGAGTATCATAAGAGTCTATTTATCTTTCAATTAAAGTGGAATTTGTGTACCGGCCATCAAAAAAAAATAGAAATAGACAAGGGAGAGGTACATTACAAGTATCATGAATTGAATGGACACAAAGCTAAAGATTGTCGAGTTCTCCTAAGGACGATCGAAAACACATAAAGAGGGAAAACTTGGGAAGTTTATCATAATTAATAATTGATTTTCTTTTATAATGGATTGCTTATTTCCTCAAAATAAACACCCTTTCTACCAAGGCATCTTATGTTCGGGAGTGAACAAGAAAATTGATCTCTGAATTTTAGTTATAAATTTTCATTCAAAGATACTAAGATTCTTACCAATTTTGTTTTTCAATACAACCTTCCTTGGTTTATAAACTCGAAACCATGCCAAGATTAAAGGAATTCTTACTAATATTGGTTTTCAAAAGAGCCTTTTTTAAATCAATTTTTTTATAACATTTAAAATTTTAATTATCTTGAAAAAGTACTATATTTGGAAAAAAATACTAAATTTGGACCAAAGATAAAGAAAAAGTGATAAATACAAAAGTAGATAAAAAAATGTATGAATTTCAAGCTTATTCGCAAAAAAAATTATTTGTTGGATCTTATAGCAAAAATACAAGGCATCTTCTTCTTGATGGCTTTAAAATTGTCTCAAGTTTCATGTGAGCTTAGAAATAACAAATTGGAAAAATGAGCAAGCTTGATAAAACTAAGGAAAGTGCCCCCTTCTTATGCATGGGTAGGCCTCTGTTTATAGTGGTTAGGGAGTGACGTGGTTTGTTTGCATTAGTCAATCAAAGTTGATGCGGACTAGTGATGTGGTAAGTCAAATGATATGGATGGAGACATATGTCATGATCCCAGTGAATGAGTAGTCCATGGACATTAGTAGCATGACCATATTCGTGTACAAAATTTACAAAGTTGGTATGGTTGTGTGGGGAATAGTTTGAACTTCTTATCTTTAATTGGTTATGGTCTTCTATTAATATTGTTGCACTTGCTCATCGTATAAGCAATTTCCCTTATCCCTTCATATTTAATAGCATCCTTTATATGTTCCTTCTTTATATATACTTGGATTAGTTTTTTTAACCAGAACTTATCGATATTTTTATGAACATATTGTTTGCAATATTCTCAATGCCTTAATGTCTCCGATAGATAATAAATCCATATATGTGATATCTTTTTATATGTTTTCATTAAAGATTCACATATGTTCCTTCATTAAAAAATATAAATCCTCATATTTTAGTACTAGTACTTTCATACTTCTAATAGTTTTATTATCATGCTTCTTAGTCACTCTTTTATCCTATACTTATCCTTTGTAGATTTTGTCTTATAACCATTTCTCTTACTTCATGAAAATTGTGTATAACACCTTTCTTGGTTTGTTGGCTCAGAACCATACCAAGAAAGGACTCTTAATTATTCTGGTTTCAAAACAACCTTCCTTGGCTTATTGACTCAGACCATTCCAAGAAAGGATTCTTACTAATCTTGGTTTTTGAAACAACCTTTCTTTTTTTCTTAACTTTTAACCATGCCAAGAAAGGTTCTTACTTATTTCGGTTTTCAAAACAACATTTCTTTATTTACTGGTTTAGAACCATGGCAGGGAAGGACTCCTACCTATTCTAATTTTCAAAATACCTTTCTTGGCTTACTAGCTCAAAACCATGCCAAGGAAGGATTCCTACCTATAATGGTTTTCTAGACAACTTCTCTTAGTTTATTTCCTCCAAATCATGATAGAGAAGCCTTTTTTAAGAAAATCAACTTTTCTTAGTCCATGGATTCTGCTCCATGCTAAGAAGAATATGTTTTCTTTTCTTATTCCATGGATTTCATTCCATGCTAAGGAGAATATGTTTTATTCCATCATTCCATAGTCAACTCCATGATAAGGTGACTCTTAGTTTAAAGATACACTATGTCTAAAGAAGCTCCTGGTCTAACATGGCCAGCCTGGTCTAACATGGCCAGTGAGGTTCTTAAGAAAAGGTGATTGTTGCATTATGATTGTATATCCCCTAGTTTCTCTTTGAATAAGCACTTCTACAGCACCCGATATTAAAGTTAGGAGCCCTTAGTCCTTGTTAAAATGCTCTGCTAAAGTGACCATTTAGATATCAAAAAGAGTGATACTAAGAGCGATCCGAACATGCTTTGGTCTCGTCGCATGCATCCAGCTAAAGCAACCAATCAAAAAAAAGAGAATGATTAGTCAATTATTCAAAAGTTGGATTTCAAATCTAATAGCACTTGTCAGGTCTAGAATAAGTGGTCATGGCCAGTATAAGCCATGCTTTAGCAATAAAGTCAATACAATAATCGGATATGACTCAATACCATCAAATGTGTTAGTGGATGCATTACAAGATTAATTTCTACATTTTATTCGAAAAAATGGAATACTGCAACTCATTCTTGTATATGATGATGGCATTTAGCATGAAAAAAACTACAAATATGGTTGGTACATGAGTTTTTTGCCATTGCCAATAACGTCATGGGCACATGGATGAAGATTTCACAAAGATGCACTTTCTTTTTATAGGATAAGTAGGCCACCTTTATCCTTAGATCATCAGTACAATGATAAATAAATAAGTGTCAGTGCATTTGATAACTCGTAATTACAACTAAGCACAGGAAAGCATTCTTCTTAGGTGCTATAAATGATAAATCTATCTTTATATGACATGCAACAACAATTTTTATATGAAAATCGACAATAACATCAAGTGCAATGCTCTTAAGATGTATGGTGCATTAACTCAAACCATTCTTCATTTTTCCAACACCTTTTCCAATGTTATGATGACCTCAAAAGGTTCGATTAAGCATTTGGCGTAAACATTGCGTAAGCTTTCTCAGTTTGAAGAGATAATCTACGTTCTACAATTTTTCTTATCTCCTCAAGGAATGGAACCTTCTGAGTAAGATCCTCGTTTATAGCCTCCAAACATAACTTTCTAATTCAAAGCATTTTCTTAGTCTTAAGAGTTTTAAATTGAAAACGCAAGCTTGAAGATTCTTCCATAATTTTTTCGTTCCAGTATTTCTTTTTGATCTTACTACACTCAGATGTGTATTGCTTCTTAGATTTTGAAACCTCAAATGACTCAATGAGAAGGGTTGGAGAATCAAAAAGGGATGATTTGTCATGCTTACTAAATCTTCAAATGGAGCCACATCCTCTAGAGCCATAAATTGCAATGTCTAGGCTTATTGAAAGGTTTTGCGAAGGAGGATCAACTTAACTTCCTTCAAGAGCAAGGAGTTTGTATGGTTTGCATTCCACATATGGCTTTCATAGTTCAGTTTCAACATCAAAGGTTCTTTGGTTCAAATATGCCATAGTTAAATCTAGATTACCCAGTTGGCCCAAGAAATCTGGTCCTAAGAATTAGAAGGTTTACGAAGAGATCTCAATGTTTCTTTTTCGATAATTAGTTGTGAAACTCTACTCTACATATGATTAACCCTTTCCAAATAAGTTCTCAAGCTCTTTATATATATTGAACTATTTGTTGTTTCAACATTATCATTTTCAACATATAAATAGGGGGGAAGAGTGGTGTAGATGATCGGTTGAATGGGTCTATCTTGGATGTTATAAAGACTTTGATGAATGTTAGAACCATCAAGTATTAAATCCTCATTTTAGTCCTAAAGCGCATTAAAACGATAATCAAGACAACGAACATTGAAATGAATTAAACAATTTTACTAGTAAAATAAATCAAGAATAATGCATTGTAGAAAAAAAATGCAAAAAACATAAAAAAATAATCTAAATCAAACATTTCATTTTGGACCTAATCCAATCTACCTTATTGAGTTTAAACTATGAAAAGGCATTGTAAATTCTCCGATAAGAAATGGGGAAGTATCTACGAATGGAGTTTGATGCTTGGAGGAGTGCTTAATATGGAGGAGGACTTGATAATCTCATTCCAAAGAAGGAATAACATACGGAGATTTATGATGGGATAAATGTGAAAGCAAAGAAGACGGAGTTGGACTTAAATAATTTCCAAGCAGAATCCAAACAAATCTCACCTACAGAATAGTTCTATTAGACCTAGGGAGAAACAGAAAAATAGGTACAGAGAAGAAGTCTTAAAAAAATTATTCTCAAGGACAACAAGTTTGCCTTTTAGTCTGAGGACACTTTCTAGTATAAACAGAAAATAAAAGTTACACCTATCATTTTGTGATTTAAACTAAATAGTGTCCTTTAGCCTAAAAATCAAATTCTTGTCCTTGAAACTAAATTTTTCTCTAACTTTTTCCATGATCCTAAAAACCCCCTAGGATATTATATCCTAACTTTGGAAAGTGAATGTAGAGATTATGAAGGACTTGAAGGAAAAAGGTTTTTACACGAGGGGGTGATTTTTCTATTATTGCAGCAATTTCTCTAAAAGTCCTCTCTAATCTAATATTGTTTCTTAAAAATGTTTTTGAAATTGACGTGGGCATTATTTAAGAACTATATTCGAGATCATGCATAAGTATAATGAATTAAAAACATAAAAATATGTAACTAGTTTTTTCTTACGAAATTTTTGCACTAGATTGCATCAAATAAAAATACATTTAGGTAGAACAATGATATAACTAAAGTGGTTCATGAAAGTAAGATCCTTTGAGATATTTAGGATGGATCTATCCTAATTAAAACTTTGCTTTACTAGGAAAAATGATTCAATCAAGGTAGAACAATTGCTGTAATGGAATAAATTCCAACACTAATCATGGCGAGGATCAAATCCGTATTGGTCCTCATATCTCTCCTACGGAGCCTTATTAGACCTACAGAGTCATTACTAAGAAATGACAAGTCAATGGTAGGATTACTTATATAGACTCGGTAAAAGCATTCAAAAAAGTTTATGTTAATCTTCCATGAGCATCCATTAAAGAGCAGTAAGATCTTCATCATCTTTGTTATGAGTGGTTTGGATTCTTCAGGATCTACAATGAGTGTAGGAAAACCTTTTATTATGAAGTTTTCAGGAATTTTAAATCATTTTAAAAGATTCATATACTTGTCATTCGTAGTGTTTAGATCTAGACAAAGCTTTTTGCCTTCCCTATTGGGTTTGACATTTTTTGTTTTACATTTACCTTGCGAATTTTTAAAATAATTTCTATTCCTTTTTCTCATTTGTTACCACAAAGGGTCGTTCACTTATTTAAGAAAAATCCTAACATGGGACAAAACTCATTTATAAGAATGCAGGATAAGCCAATAAAGGTGATAAAATTACCGTAGGGGAAACTTTTAAAGGAATGGAAACCATAGAGGCAACAACGGGTGCTATTTCCTTTCAAAGGAGATTTGAGAAGGGTTTAATAAAGTAGAGTGGTCTATGGACCCTCTTGATTATGTGTAGATCAAGTGCGGGATGTGTAGGTCATTGGTTAAGTCTGGAGATTCCAAGGAGTGTAATCTTCAGGCATTCATCGTTGGGAGGAAAGCTATAGGATGGTTTCCTTTCATTCCCACCACTGTTTCTATCTCGTATGGTATCATCATCCATATTTTAAGTTCATCATTGGTTATCATCAAGTACATCATTTTTTCATTGTCATCGTCATCACTGCCACTATTACTGGCATTATCAGACAAATAATTACTAATGGAAAAAGCATTTTTGATATTCAATTTCTCCTCATCATCTTCCACATCGCAGTATGTGCCTCAGCCGAGTCAGGATGGAGAATGGCGTAACAATCCATATTTTTGGCTACTTTAAATTATTAAATTTAATGTAAGTATTGGATAAGTATGGGTAGAAATAAAATTTAATAATTTTTTTATATTGATTTACCGGATAATTAGATTGTTTAAAATTTATTATTGGAAATTATTTGAATAATTTTGTTTTGGATTTAAGATGATTGTAATATATATCGGTAATTGATTTAAATTTTAATCAAAATATGAATGAAGATAATTGACATTTAAAATTGGAGTTAAATGTGAATAATTAGAAATTTTATATTTTAATTGACGAGTAAAAACAACCATTTTAGCCACTATCTCGGATTTTGACGAAACCAGTTTCATCGTATCCGTAATTATGAATTATTGTTGTATTTCAAATTTCGTAGTGATTGGACTTGTCTTTTGGCTGTGCGAGCTTGAAACACATAGGATTTAAATTCGGAATTTAAATAAATAATTCGATTTGAAAAGCTATCTTCCGCATATGATCGAATTAGCCTTCGAAACTAGTGCTATTGTATTCGGATTGGGGGTAAAACATTATAAACGTCAGACGACACGTTGTGTTTGGAGCTCGAGAAATTTCGGACGTTAAACGTCAGATATTTTCAAAATTTAATAATAATAAAATATCCCAACACCCTGTTTCGAACAAGTCAAACCCACGTCCTCGTTTTCACTGCTATATCTCTTCCCACTCCCCTCATTTTCAAATCGAAATCACCAGATGAAAAAAAGGAATGACCGAAAGATTTAAAAAAATGGAGTCTCGTTCGAAAAAAACGATCAAGAAAAGCAGATTGGTCACGACTAGGTTTATCGATGGCGCACGACACGCAAAGGGGAAGGAGGCGATCGTGAGGTATCGGCACTGGTAGGGTCGCGACTCAATGGCGACCAACGCGAGGTCGATGATGAGGCTCCGACGCCGGCGATTTCGATGTGATTGTAACGGCGATTGCAATCGGCGAGTGCGGTATAGGTTAGGGCTTTGGTGAACATCAATTTGCAATTGAAAAAAAGGTAAGTGTCACGTTCTGAGGCAGCGTGCTCATGATGGAAGAATTATGTTAGGTAATGTAATTTATTTTATTTCATTGTAATTAGTTAGGTAAATCAATTTAGTTATATCGATATTTATATATTCGTAATTTATGCCTACGAGGTCCATTTCGCGTAAAACGAGATGTAGAGGTTCGTATCGATTTCGTCTACAATTTGGGATCAAGCTGGAATTTATTTGAAGCTAAAATTATTTTCATTTTGAAATTAAGGTGAGTGTTTTATACGCTCACGTTTGACTATTTTATTTTAATGTTTGTTAAATTATGTTGTATTGTGAAGTGATTTTAATTCATTGATAGTTGTTGATAAATTTAATTGACATCCAATTGACCGCAGAATAGATTAATAGGATTTGAATTGATAATCAAAGTTGAACTAGAATTAAAACTGCTGGAGAAAATCCTTGATTTTCAATAATTGATTAATTTTTGTGCTTATTGATTGTATGGATGATTAGTTGTGATGGATTCTATTGGTTGTTAATTTGGATATTTATTTATTATGATATATCATTTTATCACCCTGTATATTATTTACAGTATATTAAACTGTAAACTGAATTATTTCGAATAAATTAAGAAACCTGTGTATACCTATGACATCTATTTGGATTGAAATGATATATATATCCATCCTTGAAATTAAATTGAAATAATTATCCACTTGGCCATAGGTTAGAAAATTATATGCAGACACTAGGTTGGTTAAATTAAATGATTTTAAAAGTTATTTTGAAATTATTTAAATGAATTAACTTTAAGAATAAAATCAAATTTATGGAAATTGAATTATTTTGAAGTGGGACTCGAAATATTAGAATTTAAACTTGATAAACGAGATTTGTTTTAAATTAATCGAAGTTCAAATTTAAGTTATAAACGGAATACGTCGTAAATTTCAGAAATGGATTGGTTTGAAAGGATTGGCTTTTCTTCGAACTTTGAATATTTATAAAAAAATGATATGAAATGATATTTCAAATTTTGAGTTTGGAATCGAATTATATCGAAAAATTGGATTTAAAAATTTGGAAATGAGATTTAAATTAAATTGGAATTGGAAATAAATTTGAAATTGGAACTTAAATTAGTTTGAAATTGGGATTTAAATTAATTTGAAATTGGAATGTAAGTCAATTTGAAATTAGAATTTAAATTAATTTGAAAATGGAAATTAATTTGGAATTGAGATTTAAATTAAATTGGAAATGGAAATTGGAATTGGAAGAAATTCGTGAATCGAAAGAAACTAATGTGGAATCGAAATTTATTCGAGTTGAAATTGGAATTGAATCGATTAAATCGAAGTGGAATTTGGAGTTGATTTGGGTAGAAAATTGGGAAGTTGACCGGTTTGACTTTGGAATTATTTTAAAAATGAATATTTTAGTATAAATGATTTAAAAATCTATATTCTTTAAGTATTCAAACTATTTTGATTTTTGCAAACTATTTTATTATATAAACAATTTTTTTTATTCAAATTATTTCTGTTAAACTATTTTTAACTATTTTAAACTATTTAAACTATTTTCTAAAATCAAACTGGTTAAAGGGTAAATTGTTTATATTTAAATCTTGGATTTAAATACGAACTAGGTTAAAGGGAAGATTATAACCTAAATTGAATTCGAAATCAAATTTTGGAAGTGAAATTGATTTATTGGACAAAATTGAAAATTTTGAATATATGATGATTCCGAAATGTATTTGATTTTTTTTAAACGAATATGATATTTTGATATCAAGTGCAAATTGTTTTTGAAATATAAAAGAACCAACCGGTGTGTAAAATGATGATTGGTTGTTAAAGAGACCAGGGCCTCTTATTGGTATACTCTCCGTAAATATTGAAACCAATTTGACAACCGTGTACGTGGTGGATGATATCTAGAGTGTAGTGGTTGAATTGGCGACGTTTACTGGAATGAAGTAATAGAACGATGATGGATAGCTTTGACATTTGTGTCATAATTAAAATGACTAAAATAGGAGCCTATGTCTGGCCATTGAGGTTAGCTACCTCTAGCGACGTTGATCCCTCGTATTACTATTATGGTTTCGGATTCGATGGGTGCACCTTATTTGTCATTTGGATTGATTGTCGCGGTCGCCACAGATGGGTTACGACCAACCAGAAAGGGTAAACTGGTAGAATCCTACCTTGGGCATTGCCTCACGTGCCTTGTCATATTTATCTCTATACGAGCCCATTACGATTTTGGTTTAAAACTGTAAAATGTGTTAAGGTGGATCAATGTAAAGGCTTAACGCTATTTTGATATTTATTTTACTGCTAGACATTATCTATTATAGCGGATACTATTATATATATATATAAATAGTTTAACTGACCCTTAGGAGATGGAAAATCCCGTAAAATCTCTTAAGTTAGTGCACTCATATTTGTGATATTGATTTGACTTGCATAAGAGTATTTTAGTCCTGACTCGAGTGTTTTGTCTTTTCATTACGCTCGGGTCAATCCTGAGTTTTTTCAATGTATTGGAGACTATTCTTTGGAGGACAAAGACGGAGTTTTGGTATATTGCTATTATTATTATCCCCTGCATCACGCTATTATGCTATATTGATTATTTATTCATGATGTATATATATAACTCTAATAAATGTGTATACGTAAAAAAAATCAAATGTATAGTAAACAGCTTTTGAATTGTTTATTTGATTATTATATTTTATCGTTTCCGCTGTGAGATTCTGTGTTTGTTTTCTTCTTCTCTTCTTATTTTTCTTACTTAACCTCATTGATTATCTACATTTCGGATTGTTTAAGTCAGACATGTGTGGATTATTGTCGATTTAAACCTTCCAAAATGTGGTTCGTCACAGTTGGTATCAGAGCGAAGGTTTAGCGATAACCTTGGCTTTGTGGGGTTTGCCTTATTAAAGATAGGGCAGTAATACCCTAATGAGTCTGTTTGAGCGTATATATGAGAGTGCGTACTTGTTAGTGTTATAAAATGTTTTATATTGTGTTTACTTATCCGTTGAGTTATTTATGAATTCTGGTCGATGTGCGGGACGTCGTATTATCAATAGGGGTTTCTAAACACTTAAACGAGGCAAGCCGACATAATATTATTTTAAAATCGAGTAAATGAAATAACTTTACCTAAATTACATTATATCTATAAAATGTTAATTTTTAATGAAATTGTTATTTGGAGATGACAATATATAGTTATCATCGATTATTGGTTGAACTAAAAATAAAACGAATACTTAATAAATTTTATTTTAGGAAGAATTTGAGGTTTAAATTAAATTGAAATAAAATTAAAATGAGAATTGATTAAAATGACCAAGTTGTAAATTAATGGATTATTTGGTAAATAAGTTAAGGAAATTTGTATAAGTATATTATAATATAGCTCATATATAGAAATGATTTTTAAAAAGAATTGAGATTTTAGAATTTAAAACCTTTTGTTTTTAAAATTGTTTTCCAAAGCCTTAAAAATTAATAATAGTATTATTTGAAAGTGTTTTGACTGGACATATATTTTGAAAAGATTTTTGAGTAAATAAAATCATTAAACTGTCGTTGGGAAATAACTCTAGGGATGACTGCAGCATCGCCAGTGTACATTTTCGAGTTTCTAAGTAGTGTTTGCTACCAAAGGAAATTGAATTTCGATTAAACAAGTTTGGATTGAGAAAATATATTCTAATTGTGATTTAATAAGAATATGAAAATAGTTTTGAACTTATAATTGAAATTAGTATATAAGAAATAAGTTTGTAACTTATAAATTTGAATAGAAAAAAACAATTATACCTTGTAGAATTTGAACAGGGAAATAAAAATAAATTTTAAAATGGTTAAATCTTGGTTGAGCAAGCGAAGGAACATTTTGAATTTGAGAATGAAATAAAATAATTAATCTCAGGAAATTTTGATTAAATAATGTAACATTCCGAAATTTTTGAAATTTAAAATTTGATAAATTGATTGAACTTTGGGATCTAACTAGTAAAATTCAATCTAAATTTAATATTGCTGATATTTATATTTCACATTAATATAGAATTAAATAAAAAAGAGATATTGATAGATGATCTTTTAACGGAATTTAAAATTTGTTAAAGTAAGTTATGATGAAATTATAAAATTTAAATAACATAATCATAATCTAAACAAACAAACAAATAAATAAACAAATAGTCAAATAAAAGATCAAACAAATAAACAAATAAGTAAACAAATAGTTAAACAAAAGAACAAAAAAATGAACAAAAGAATAAACAAATGAATAAATGAACAAATAAACAAACAAGATAACAAAACAGTAAGAAAAAAATATAAACTGTAAAAAGAAAATGAAACTCTTCCATATAACAAAATAAAGTAAGTTTGTATATAAATAAAAATAAAAGTGATAAAGTAACTTACCTGTAGGTGTATAAGGAGACATGAAGCATTTAATGCTATGCACTTCAGCAAATATAAAGTAAGATTTCCTGTATAAGCATACAAGGAAAAGACTACAAACATACTTGCATTTAATGCTTTTACTTCCAGCATGGGTTATTCAGCCTGAACTTGTTTTAGTAAACTTCAATATACACACCACCTGTTATATATATATATATAGATATATCTACCTTCTCATATCATTTCATTCGAGCATAACTGTGTGAATCAGAAAAAAAAAATTTAGCAAAGAAAAATAAAGGAAATTAAAAGGAAGAGAAGAATCAGAAAGAAAAAGAAAAACCTGCAGATTTCAAAGCAAAAGTATTCCCTGTTTTCAAATATTTCCAAGTGAGTAAATATGATTTTGTTAAGGATTTTAAGTTGTTTAAACTAGTTCAAACTTCATATTTAATCTGTTTTCATGTACTTCAGTGGGTAGATGATTTTAGTATGCTCTGTTCTCTGAAAAGTTGTTACAGACTTCATCTTTCTGTTCAAACATTTAAACCATTTTGTTAAAAAAAAAATTAGCTTTGATTCTCAACTAAACCAGTTGTTAAACTTAAAAAAAATAAGATGTTTAAAGGCGATTTAAAACCCTCTGTATCAAGCATCACTGTAACTTTTGTTCTACAGGTTTTAAGTTGAAATTTGACAAAAATAAAAAGGTGTGAAACATTGATTCAAGATTTTAATCTGAATCTATATTTCAATTCATGAGTTTTAAAACAAAAATTTGAATTTTTGGTTAAATTTTCTCAGAGGGATTTGTATATGAACAAAAAATTGTTTTTTCGAATTCTAGAAGAACGAATCAATTAAAAATCCTAAAAATTTGATTGAAGCATGCTGAAACAGTTAGGATCTGGGGAAAATTATCAAGTTATTTTTCGATTGCGTGAATTTGGAGTTTGAGATAAAATTAGGGTTTTAAACTCGAAAACATACGATCTGGAATTGTGGTCGCCGCTCCGCCTATAGGCAACCGGACCTCGTCGCACCGGTGCCAGTAGTGGCGTCACACATCAGAGGAGCTCGGGTGAAATTTTCATGGCCTCTGGTGGCCAGAGGAGGTGGCGTGGCTTCGATTTCTAGCGGTGAGGGTGGGTTCGATTTCGAACTGAATACTCGATTTTGTTCGAGTGTTGTTGGCGTCGAAATGGTTGTTGCTGTTGAATGTTGGGGTAACGCGTGACTTGCTGGAGGTGTGGGTGTTCACCAGAACGGCGGCGAACCACCGTGCACGTGCACGGTGGTGATGGTGTCAGTGTTTTGAGCATCAGGGGAAGTAACGACTTGGAACTCGAGTTGGAACTCGAGAAATTAGGTAATGTACTTCGGTGTTCTCGCGTTCCAAAAGATGTGGATCTGGGTTTTAAAACTTAGCTTTAAAAAGAAAAAGAAAAAGAAAGAGAGACAGGAAGAAGAAAGGAAATTGGGACGAGGGGTAGACACGAGAGAAGCAACGGGGAAGTGACGAGAATAACCCGCGTTTGGCTCGGGGTCGAAAAATGGGTTAAGCCCAATCAACTTGTAAATCAAATGTTTAAGTTTAAAACCCAAATCTATTTAAAATGGTGAACTAGTATTAACAACTCTCTGTTTTGAGATAAGAACTTACTTTCAAGTTCAATTAATTTAATAAATATTTAATCACGTTTAAAAATCTAATTAATACTTCAAGAGAAAATTTCAGATAGATATTTAAGTTAATTAAGTTTTTGTAATAGTAATAAATTGATTTCAAAATAAGAAGATTTCTAATATTAATTCGAGTAAATAACAAATTGTTTTGGAAAGCATCCAAGAATGATTTAAATTAATAATTATAATTAACTAAGTAATTCGGGATTTAGGTCGTAGTTGAAGATTGATTAATTAACAATTAAATATCTAGTTAATTCGATAATTCCAGTAAATCGATTTATAATTGACAGTTAATTAAAATGATAAATTAAGGAATCAATTTATCAAGTTAATTAAGATTAATTAATTTATCACTAAGAATATTAAATCAATTGATTTAAAATAATCAATAAAGATAATTATTTGGGTAAACTATTAAATCATATTCACTTTGGATTGTAAATAATTAACCATTGCTATGCACGATATTGATTTTTGTTGTGATTGTGGTACTGTATTTTGCACTATGACTGTGATTTGTTCTGTAGTGATATGAAAACCCTGTTTGCCGTAAAACGGCAATTTAAATTTCGATGCGACAGGAAGTCGGATTTCAGTTTGTTATCCGAAATCCACATCGAACCTATAAATTGTTGTGAACAATATCCACATTATTTTTAAATTAACGCTCACTATTCGGTTTAACCGGGAGATCACCTTTGTGTCGTATAACCCATTCCGAATAGTGATATGTCGAATTGGATCGCATTTGATGACCGATGGTGAAGACCGGATATTTGCGAGAGCGATAGGATGACCTATCGAATGACTCTGCACCGAGTTGCTCCGGTATAGAGTTCTCCATATGTGATGGGGAATCCGATCGGGATTGTAAATATCCGGATTGCAAGGGCTTCTTTGGAAGTGCCTTCGGTTCTGTTCGAACCCGGAATAGACTTGTATGGATTGTGTGTCTGACACTACACTTTGAGATATAAAGCAGATTTCTTTCAAATACATTTCTGTTGGTGGCGGAGAATTTATTCTTTTAGCTTAACACCCTTCTCTGAGACGTGCGAGCTCAGAGGTTATGTAGCTGAAGGTTATCAGCGATTATTCCCAATTTGGTAATGTGACATGCTAAGTGCTGCTGTGTAATGATCATTGTTTGATCATTTGTGATATGATCATTTGTTTGATCATTTATTTTTGTGATCATTACTTTGATCATTTGTTGACCCAAAACATGGCTTTGTACCAAAGCGTAGTTTTGCGGACGAGACTTCGTCGAGCCTCACACCCCGGAATGGTCAAAACAGGAAAGATGCAGCAAGGTTATTAGGGGGTAGCGCCTCTTTAGGGTATGTGCATTTCCTTCTGGATAGAAGTGGTATCATGGTATGGAGCCCAGATACTTAACTTATGTTGATATCGCAGATATATATATATGATTTTGTGATTTGTTGCTGGGGCCCCGGTTAAAGGTTGGTTACGACCGGGAGATGGCATACTCGTGTCAGTAGTTACCCAGTTAGGGGTAACCCGGCCTTGTGTTGGCAGAGATCCGGTTTGGTTCTCGGGGATGTCCATCCAGAGGCATTCTCATGTGGCAATGGGAAGTTCCTTGGCCTGACCATTTGTTGGAAATCCAAAGAAACAATACGAAACCCTGTACGGTTTTAGTTGTAAAACCTGTCATGCAGCGTGGCGGTAACCTGCCACAAAACATGATAGTTATAGTAGGCATAGTTCGGAATGTCTATGTTGGCTAAGATTAATATTCTATTTTTGAAATGTTTTCTTCACTATGCACTAGTAATAATATCAAAGAATTCTTTTCTCGTGTCAAGCATATTTAACTGTCATAAGAAGAAATCTCCTCCAATTCTGCGTTTGCATTGTGTGTATGGCGGGAGGTCTTATGGTAGTTCCATTTTTAAAAGCATTCCGAAAATTCTTTTATAAATCTTGTTTATTTAAATACAACTGTCTTGTTTACTCATACCAGTCCCATGACTGATCCGGAGTTTATTGTTTTCTTTCCTAAACTCTGGGTGCCCATTATTTCCACACGGGCAGCCTAGTAGCAGGTTTCTGTATTTTGGAGTAGCAGTATTTTGGAGCTCTTATCTTGGAGCTATCTTAGGAGCTTTTGGAGATTACAGGTGTTAACTTTTGGGAGTTCGTTATCATTTCTCATTTGAGAACTTTTGGATATATGTTCACTGTTATATTATCATGATGTTGTATTTAGAGATTGTGGTGTATGTATTATATACCCTGTTGTGGTATGGATATTATGTTGATGTTGTAACAGTGATATTATTTATGATATTGATTCTGTTCCGCTGTTTTATATTCATCTAATTGTTGTTATAAGCTCCGGCGATGCAAATTTGATGTCGTTTATTGGACATCGAGTTTGGGTCGTCACAAATTGGTATCAGAGCTGTTGGTTGAGCAAGAACTTTAGCTACGGAGTATAACACATTAGATGGCTCATTAGAGATAGGGTGAAGTATACCCTAGAATGAGTATAATCAAAATTGAAACTTTGAAATTTCTTAGTCTATTTACTGCTGATATTCCTTATGATATTTCGCCTGTATATCTAAATCAATTTTCTTACTAATCTCAGATAGTGAAAATGAGTGGACGCAGAGGAAGAACTAGGGGTCTAGGCAATGCTGCAGCACCAAATCAAATTCCCGCAGCCGCAGAAGCAGTAATAGAAATTCAGCAGCAGCCGGACTTGGCTGAATTATATAAGAAGTTTGAAAAGCTTGGTGGCAAACCATTTATTGGCAAGGAGTCAATTATTGACGCTCAAGCTTGGGTAAGATCGTGTGAAAAGATTTTTAAAGGGCTAAAATTGCAGGATGAGCAGAAAAGACTTATAGCTTCTTGGCAACTCCAAGGAGAAGCTTCAGCTTGGTGGGAAACCATCATTGTAGATGAACCCGAGGAAGAATTTACTTGGGATCGTTTTAAAGAAGTGTTTGAGAAACGTTACATGCCATCGGCGGGAGTTTCTAGAATGTATCAGGAATTTCTGGATTTGAAACAAGGAAGTTTGTCGTTTGAAGAATACTTGAATAAATTCAGTGAACTATCTCGGTTTGGCCCGGAATTGCTAAATACACCTCTGAAGAAAAACGAAAGGTTTATCCGGGGAATGAACCAGAAATATCATGGAAGAATGACAGGTCATGTTAAAGAATCTTTCTCAGATTTAGTAGATATGGGTTACAGGTACGCTACTCTTGATATACAAGAAGCAACTGTGGAGAAAGGTAATCCAGGTAGTCAGAATTATAAAAAGCGAAAATTCGGAGGCAAGAAACCTTGGCAAGGCAATGAGAAGAAGAGGAACACTCAAGGAAGAGCAACAGAAAATGTCACTTGTTACAACTGCAAAGAGAAAGGCCACTATTCAAATGACTGCCCAAAACCGAAGAAACCAGCTAGAGAATGTTACAATTGTCATAAACCGGGACATTTAGTTAAAGATTGCCCAGTGATGAAGCCAGCGCAAGTGGCAAAAGTTTACACGATAAAGGAGGACCCCTCATCTTCAAAAGCTGACAAAGGGAAAAGTGTTTTGGAAGGTAACCTTACTATTAATAATAGAACTGTTAGAGTTTTATTTGATACAGGAGCTTCACATAGCTTTATTTCCCAACAAACCGTAAATGAATTAGGACTTGAAACTAAATTTGCTGACGATCTTATTTGCGTGAAAAATCCGGTTGGAGGTCCCGCAAATCTTAGTTCATATTGTAAGAGAGTTCCTATTTCATATGCTAGCTATAAATTTCCTATCAACCTTTATGTCCTCGAATTTGATGAATTTGAAATCTTACTCGGTATGAACTGGTTAACGAGATACGATGCTAGATTGGAGTGTAGTAATCGGACAGTTTTAATCAAAACAAGCCTTGGAAATTTTATTGAAATCTCTTGTGAGAATCCAAGTCCAAGGAGCGACAGATTGATATATACTTTGGGAAATCTTGAACCCACTTTGCAGTCTATACCTGTTGTTCGGGATTTTTCCGACGTATTCGAAGAAGTGAAATCTTTACCTCCTCATCGAGAAATAGAATTCCGAATTGATCTTGTACCTAATACTCGTCCTGTTGTTCATGCAAGTCGTAGAATGGCACCTAGGGAAAAGATTGAATTGGTTCATCAAACTAATGAGCTACTAGCAAAAGGATTAATTCGACCCAGTGTTTCTGAGTGGGGTTCAGCCGTCGTATTTGTTGCCAAATCAGACGGATCTTTGAGATTGTGTGTAGATTACCGCGAGCTAAATAAACGAACTCTCAAAAATAAATTTCCACTGCCCAGGATTGATGATTTATTTGACCAGTTGCACGGCGCTCGTTTCTTTTCAAAAATGGATCTAGCCCAGGGATTCCATCAATTACGAATCGCTGAAGATTGTGTACATCTGACTGCTTTCCGAGGTCCTAATATGTTCTATGAATGGTTGGTTATGCCTTTCGGGCTAACCAATGCCCCAGCATACTTCGTAGATCTCATGACTCGTGTGTTTCGGGAAGTTCTGAATAAATTTGTGCTTGTATTCATTGATGACATCTTAATTTTCTCCAAAACTGAAGATGAGCATGCCGAGCACTTTAGAATTGTCTTAGAAATTTTAAGAAGAAATGTTCTATATGCAAAATTTTCCAAATGCCACTTCTGGGTCAGTGAAGTCAAATTCCTTGGCCATATTGTTAATGAAGAAGGAATTTCGGTAGATCCTAGCAAAATTTCCGCTATTCTTGATTGGAAACAACCCACTACTCCAAGAGAAGTTCGAAGCTTTTTGGGTTTAGCAGGCTATTATCGGAAATTCGTTCAAGATTTTTCTAAGTTGGCTAGTCCGCTGACTAAGTTAACAATGAAAAATGCAAAGTTCATTTGGACTTCAAGATGTGAGGAAGTTTTTCAAGAGTTGAAAAAGAGATTGACCACTGCTCCTGTTCTCACTATTGTTAACGGGAACCGAGGCTTATCTGTCTATACTGATGCATGTGGTGAAGGGGTAGGTGCAGTATTAATGCAAAATGGAAAGGTGGTTGCCTACGCAGGTAGACAATTACGTCCGCATGAGAAGAACTACCCAACGCACGATTTGGAACTTTTGGCTGTTGTTTTCGCTTTGAAAATATGGCGACACTATCTCCTGGGTAAGAATCTTTCAGCTTTCTTAATAATTTGCGAAATTAACTAAAGAAATATACTTAATAAACTCTCGTTGTTTTAGGTGAAAAATTCGAATTATTCACCGATCATAAAAACTTGAAATATCTTTTCACCCAGAAGGATCTGAATTTGCGACAACAATGTTGGTTGGAATTTCTGGCATCTTATGACTTAGATATCCAATATACGCCGGGAAAAGCCAATGTGGTTGCCGATGCTTTAAGTAGGAGACATGCTGTTCTTGCATACCTTGTTATCACTCCTACTCTCTTTGAGAAGATCGCAAGACAGCAATATGAAGATGAGTTTCTTCGGGGAATTTATAAAAGAATTTGCCAAGGAGAAGGCACTAGTTTCGAGATGGATAATAGAGGAGTAATAAGATTAAAAGGCAGGATTTGTGTTCCAGACTTCCCTGATCTGAAACGTGAAGTTTTGGACGAATGCCACAAGTCCAAATTCAGCATCCATCCAGGAGTCAACAAAATGTATCGAGATGTTAAAAGAACATTCTGGTGGAAAACGATGAAGAGAGACATATCTATTTATGTGAGTCGCTGTGCTACTTGTCAGCAGATCAAGAGCGACCAAAAGAAAGTGGCCGGTTTACTTCAACCTTTAGAAGTACCGAAATGGAAGTGGGATCAGGTATCGATGGATTTCATCGATGGATTGCCATGAACCAAGAAAGGCAATGAAGCAATTTGGGTTATTGTGGATCGCCTAACCAAAAATGCTCATTTCATTCCAGTTAAATCTACTCGGACTGCAGCAAGCTTGGCAGGTATTTATATAAAGGAAATTGTTCGCCTCCATGGTATTCCCAGTAGTATAGTGAGTGATCGTGACCCAATCTTCACTAGTAGATTTTGGGAAGCATTTCAGGATGCATTGGGAACGAAATTAAATTTCAGTACTGCTTATCATCCGCAATCTGATGGACAGACTGAAAGAGTTAACAGAATTTTAGAAGACCTACTTCGTGCTTGTGTTCATGATTTTGGTGGTTCTTGGGAGGACCATTTGCATCTGGTTGAATTCTCTTATAATAACAGTTATCAGGCCAGTTTAGAAATGGCTCCTTTCGAAGCTTTATATGGTCGTCCGTGTCGATCACCTACATGCTGGATCGAATCAGGCGACAGACTTGTTCTTGGACCGGATATGATAAAAGAAGCCACTGAGAAGGTAAATTTTATTCGAAAGAAGTTATTAACTGCCCAAAGCCGTCAGAAGAGCTACTATGACCGTCGAAGGAGAAATTTGGAATTTCAAGTTGGAGATTCTGTATTTCTAAAAGTATCTCCGATGCGGGGTGTGTTGAGATTCGGGAAAACTGGAAAGTTGGCACCGCGTTATATTGGTCCTTTTCCTATTCTGGAAAGGATTGGTTCTCTAGCATATAGAGTGCAGTTACCCAGCTGGTTGCCTGGCGTACATGATGTGTTCCATATTTCTAATCTTCGGAAATATGTGCACGATCCAGATGATATTATTGAAGAAGCTGCTCAGCAGGATCTAGAAATCACTCCCAACTTGGCAGTTAGAAGGGAACCGATGAAAATAATTGATCGTGATGAGAAGCGATTGAGGAACAAAATTGTGAAATTGGTCAAAGTTAAATGGAGTGGCGATCCAAAGGACTGTACTTGGGAGACTGAAGAGAATATGAAGAAATCATATCCCAAATGCAGAATTGACATCTCGACTTAAAACTGTAAGTCACTTCCTTGTTTCTGAATTCGTATATTATTTGTTTACGTTTCTCTCTCTTTCAATTTCGAGGACGAAATATTCTTAAGGAGGGGATATTGTAACATTCCGAAATTTTTGAAATTTAAAATTTGATAAATTGATTGAACTTTGGGATCTAACTAGTAAAATTCAATCTAAATTTAATATTGTTGATATTAATATTTCACATTAATATAGAATTAAATAAAAAAGAGATATTGATAGATGATCTTTTAACGGAATTTAAAATTTGTTAAAGTAAGTTATGATGAAATTATAAAATTTAAATAACATAATCATAATCTAAACAAACAAACAAATAAATAAACAAATAGTCAAATAAAAGATCAAACAAATGAACAAATAAGTAAACAAATAGTTAAACAAAAGAACAAACAAATGAACAAAAGAATAAACAAATGAATAAATGAACAAATAAACAAACAAGATAACAAAACAGTAAGAAAAAAATATAAACTGTAAAAAGAAAATGAAACTCTTCCATATAACAAAATAAAGTAAGTTTGCATATAAATAAAAATAAAAGTGATAAAGTAACTTACCTGTAGGTGTATAAGGAGACATGAAGCATTTAATGCTATGCACTTCAGCAAATATAAAGTAAGATTTCCTGTATAAGCATACAAGGAAAAGACTACAAACATACTTGCATTTAATGCTTTTACTTCCAGCATGGGTTATTCAGCCTGAACTTGTTTTAGTAAACTTCAATATACACATCACCTGTTATATATATATATATATAGATATATCTACCTTCTCATATCATTTCATTCGAGCATAACTGTGTGAATCAGAAAAAAAAAATATTTAGCAAAGAAAAAAAAAGGAAATTAAAAGGAAGAGAAGAATCAGAAAGAAAAAGAAAAACTGCAGATTTCAAAGCAAAAGTATTCCCTGTTTTCAAATATTTCCAAGTGAGTAAATATGATTTTGTTAAGGATTTTAAGTTGTTTAAACTAGTTCAAACTTCATATTTAATCTGTTTTCATGTACTTCAGTAGGTAGATGATTTTAGTATGCTCTGTTCTCTGAAAAGTTGTTACAGACTTCATCTTTCTGTTCAAACATTTAAACCATTTTGTTAAAAAAAAAATTTAGCTTTGATTCTCAACTAAACCAGTTGTTAAACTTAAAAAAAATAAGATGTTTAAAGGTGATTTAAAACCCTCTGTATCAAGCATCACTGTAACTTTTGTTCTACAGGTTTTAAGTTGAAATTTGACAAAAATAAAAAGGTGTGAAACATTGATTCAAGATTTTAATCTGAATCTATATTTCAATTCATGAGTTTTAAAACAAAAATTTGAATTTTTAGTTAAATTTTCTCAGAGGGATTTGTATATGAACAAAAAATTGTTTTTTTCGAATTCTAGAAGAACGAATCAATTAAAATCCTAAAAATTTGATTGAAGCATGCTGAAACAGTTAGGATCTGGGGAAAATTATCAAGTTATTTTTCGATTGCGTGAATTTGGAGTTTGAGATAAAATTAGGGTTTTAAACTCGAAAACATACGATCTGGAATTGTGGTCGCCGCTCCGCCTATAGGCAACCGGACCTCGTCGCACCGGTGCCAGTAGTGGCGTCACACATCAGAGGAGCTCGGGTGAAATTTTCATGGCCTCTGGTGGCCAGAGGAGGTGGCGTGGCTTCGATTTCTAGCGGTGAGGGTGGGTTCGATTTCGAACTGAATACTCGATTTTGTTCGAGTGTTGTTGGCGTCGAAATGGTTGTTGCTGTTGAATGTTGGGGTAACGCGTGACTTGCTGGAGGTGTGGGTGTTCACCAGAACGGCGGCGAACCACCGTGCACGTGCACGGTGGTGATGGTGTCAGTGTTTTGAGCATCAGGGGAAGTAACGACTTGGAACTCGAGTTGGAACTTGAGAAATTAGGTAATGTACTTCGGTGTTCTCGCGTTCCAAAAGATGTGGATCTGGGTTTTAAAACTTAGCTTTAAAAAGAAAAAGAAAAAGAAAGAGAGACAGGAAGAAGAAAGGAAATTGGGACGAGGGGAAGACACGAGAGAAGCAACGGGGAAGTGACGAGAATAACCCGCGTTTGGCTCGGGGAAAGCACTTGATTTACCCGGGTTGTTCGAAAAATGGGTTAAGCCCAATCAACTTGTAAATCAAATGTTAATGTTTAAAACCCAAATCTATTTAAAATGGTGAACTAGTATTAACAACTCTCTGTTTTGAGATAAGAACTTACTTTCAAGTTCAATTAATTTAATAAATATTTAATCACGTTTAAAAATCTAATTAATACTTCAAGAGAAAATTTCAGATAGATATTTAAGTTAATTAAGTTTTTGTAATAGTAATAAATTGATTTCAAAATAAGAAGATTTCTAATATTAATTCGAGTAAATAACAAATTGTTTTGGAAAGCATCCAAGAATGATTTAAATTAATAATTATAATTAACTAAGTAATTCGGGATTTAGGTCGTAGTTGAAGATTGATTAATTAACAATTAAATATCTAGTTAATTCGATAATTCCAGTAAATCGATTTATAATTGACAGTTAATTAAAATGATAAATTAAGGAATCAATTTATCAAGTTAATTAAGATTAATTAATTTATCACTAAGAATATTAAATCAATTGATTTAAAATAATCAATAAAGATAATTATTTGGGTAAACTATTAAATCATATTCACTTTGGATTGTAAATAATTGACCATTGCTATGCACGATATTGATTTTTGTTGTGATTGTGGTACTGTATTTTGCACTATGACTGTGATTTGTTCTGTAGTGATATGAAAACCCTGTTTGCCGTAAAATGGCAATTTAAATTTCGATGCGACAGGGAGTCGGATTTCAGTTTGTTATCCGAAATCCACATCGAACCTATAAATTGTTGTGAACAATATCCACATTATTTTTAAATTAACGCTCACTATTCGGTTTAACCGGGAGATGACCTTTGTGTCGTATAACCCATTCCGAATAGTGATACGTCGAATTGGATCGCATTTGATGACCGGTGGTGAAGACCGGATATTTGCGAGAGCGATAGGATGACCAATCGAATGACTCTGCACCGAGTTGCTCCGGTATAGAGTTCTCCATATGTGATGGGGAATCCGATCGGGATTGTAAATATCCGGATTGCAAGGGCTTCTTTGGAAGTGCCTTCGGTTCTGTTCGAACCCGGAATAGACTTGTATGGATTGTGTGTCTGACACTACACTTTGAGATATAAAGCAGATTTCTTTCAAATACATTTCTGTTGGTGGCGGAGAATTTATTCTTTTAGCTTAACACCCTTCTCTGAGACGTGCGAGCTCAGAGGTTATGTAGTTGAAGGTTATCAGCGATTATTCCCAATTTGGTAATGTGACATGCTAAGTGCTGCTGTGTAATGATCATTGTTTGATCATTTGTGATATGATCATTTGTTTGATCATTTATTTTTGTGATCATTACTTTGATCATTTGTTGACCCAAAACATGGCTTTGTACCAAAGCGTAGTTTTGTGGACGAGACTTCGTCGAGCCTCACACCCCGGAATGGTCAAAACAGGAAAGATGCAGCAAGGTTATTAGGGGGTAGCGCCTCTTTAGGGTATGTGCATTTCCTTCTGGATAGAAGTGGTATCATGGTATGGAGCCCAGATACTTAACTTATGTTGATATCGCAGATATATATATATATGATTTTGTGATTTGTTGCTGGGGCCCCGGTTAAAGGTTGGTTACGACCGGGAGATGGCATACTCGTGTCAGTAGTTACCCAGTTAGGGGTAACCCGGCCTTGTGTTGGCAGAGATCCGGTTTGGTTCTCGGGGATGTCCATCCAGAGGCATTCTCATGTGGCAATGGGAAGTTCCTTGGCCTGATCATTTGTTGGAAATCCAAAGAAACAATACGAAACCCTGTACGGTTTTAGTTGTAAAACCTGTCATGCAGCGTGGCGGTAACCTGCCACAAAACATGATAGTTATAGTAGGCATAGTTCGGAATGTCTATGTTGGCTAAGATTAATATTCTATTTTTGAAATGTTTTCTTCACTATGCACTAGTAATAATATCAAAGAATTCTTTTCTCGTATCAAGCATATTTAACTGTCATAAGAAGAAATCTCCTCCAATTCTGCGTTTGCATTGTGTGTGTGGCGGGAGGTCTTATGGTAGTTCCATTTTTAAAAGCATTCCGAAAATTCTTTTATAAATCTTGTTTATTTAAATACAACTGTCTTGTTTACTCATACCAGTCCCATGACTGATCCGGAGTTTATTGTTTTCTTTTCTAAACTCTGGGTGCCCATTATTTCCACACGGGCAGCCTAGTATCAGGTTTCTGTATTTTGGAGTAGCAGTATTTTGGAGCTCTTATCTTGGAGCTATCTTAGGAGCTTTTGGAGATTACAGGTGTTAACTTTTGGGAGTTCGTTATCATTTCTCATTTGAGAACTTTTGGATATATGTTCACTGTTATATTATCATGATGTTGTATTTAGAGATTGTGGTGTATGTATTATATACCCTGTTGTGGTATGGATATTATGTTGATGTTGTAACAGTGATATTATTTATGATATTGATTCTGTTCCGCTGTTTTATATTCATCTAATTGTTGTTATAAGCTCCGGCGATGCAAATTTGATGTCGTTTATTGGACATCGAGTTTGGGTCGTCACAAATAAAGTTAGAAAAATTAAGTAAAACGTATTTGAAATAAATTAGATAAAATAAAATTTTGAATGAAAAAATTGTATAACTTGTAGATTTGGGAATATTAAGCTAAACAAATTTACATTTGTTAAATATGGATGATAAGAAAATTTAATTTTGAATAGGATTAAATAAAATGAGTAATGAATTAAATTGAAATGAAGTTAACTTAATATTAAATAAGTTGAATTAGATATTAAGTGAAACTAGATAAATTAGTAAAGTGAATTAAAATCCATTCAAGCTATAAAATGATTTAATCAAATGGATATGAACTTGAATTTAAACTGAAATATGGTTTATGTATATAAGTAAATTTAATATGGTTAATTGAAATTAATTTAAATTGAGAAAAGACTTATTAATTGCAAGTGGAGTAGATTAAATAAAAATTTGAATGTTAACTAATATGATATGGAATAAGTTATTGAAAAAAAAAATTATCAATTAAAGTGGACTTAAGAGATGCTGAATGAATTAATTGTGAAAAAGTTATTAATATGAATTGAGTTATATATATATATATATATATATATATATAATTTACTTTGGTAAATAAATAATATGAATTTGAATAAATGAAGTAAATTGGTGAGTTAGTAATAACTTAAGATAAGAAGTAATAAAATAAAATGAGTTGTGTTGTGTAAAATATTTATAATAAACTTAGCTAATTTATAATGATGTTAGTATAATTAAAAGACTAAGTGGAAATAAAACAAATTCAACTTAAGCAAGATTAAATGGAACAATTTTATAAATGATCCACCAATGAATTTATATGAAATAGGTTTAAAAAATGAAACAAAGTAGAATTTCACATATTGAATTGAATAAATTGAATATAATGAATTTGTAACGAAGATTAGCAAATTGAAAGAAACCAATGGAGTGTAAACCAAATTAAATATGGGCGAAACTAATGTAAATAATTGAAACAAATCGATTGAATGTAAATACATTTAATTTTAATCAATCTGATGTGAATGCAATGAATATTGGTGAATTGAATAAAAATGAATTAAAACCAAATTTTTTGAGTGTAAATTAATTAAAAGCGAATGAATTGATTGTAAATCCATTGTGTGATTAACGAAACGAATATTAATAAATGAATGTGAATAAAATTAAATATATAGAATGTGGCATGGGATTAATTACTTAAGTATAATTAATTATATGAATCACTGAAATGAAATAATTGAAGTGAAAAGAAATAAATGTAACAATAAATAAATGTAAATAAGTGAATGTGAGCTTAATAACATATAATGAATGGAAAAAATGGAAATAAATGAAATTGAATATAAGTCAATTCAAAGTAAATAAATAAATATGAGTAAATGAAAATGTTAATGAAATGAATGTTAATAAGGAATGAAGGTAATAAATTAAGTTGATATTGGATAATACTAATTCACATGGTTATAAATTAACTTGGATTAATTGGATGGATATTGATGTTGGATGGTTTCTTTTGTTGCAAACCAATGTTATTATCGTTTTGATTGCATATGATTGTTGTATGTTGTGTATTTGTGATTAGTTTTGTTGTTTGGATTCAAAATCCATGTTAAATGCTTAGACTTATACATGTTTATGTATCATTATAAATGACTAACATAATGAATTGAGTTGAGATAGGTACATACGAAGATCATTTGGGTGTATACGGGGATTTATATGTTATTGCTTGCTTAATACGAGCGAACTCGCTTGTATTATCAATAATAAAGTACGTTTCTCGGATTACATACCGCAATTTTATATTTTTGCCCTTCGGGAGGCCTCATCATTGAGATGAGATGTATATTTGATATATATTGGTTATATTTGTGTTATATATTGAATTGTAAAAATTTACCGATCGAGCCGCGCAAAGGAGACTCTGCTGAAATTTTCCGTAAATTCGGATGTTAGAAAAATTTTGAAGCATAAAATTTTATAACTTGTTTTTCTATATAATTTATATTTTCTATAAACCGGTAGCGGAATGGTGTGGTAAAATTGTAGTAAAGATTTTCTAATAAGATTTTAAAGTTATAAGTGAATTATTTGAATAAAATCTATTGTATGCTAAACTCTTTACCTAAACGCCTTTTCGAGGTCGAAAAGTTTTGAGTGAAGGAGTATGTAACGACCCGTATTTTTGGCTACTTTAAATTATTAAATTTATTGTAATTTTTGGATAAGTATGGGTAGAAATAAAATTTAATGATTTGTTTATATTGATTTATTGGATAATTAAATTGTTTAAAATTTAATATTGGAATTATTTGAATAATTTCGTTTTGGATTTAAGATGATTGTAATATATATCGGTAATTGATTTAAATTTTAATCAAAATATGACTGAACATAATTGACATTTAAAATGGAGTTAACTGTGAATAATTAGGAATTAGAAATTTTATATTTTAATTGACGAGTAAAAATAACCAATTTGGCCACTATCTCGGATTTTGACGAAACCATTTTCATCGGATCTGTAATGATGAATTATTGTAGGATTTCAAATTTCGTAGTGATTGGACTTGTCGTTTGGCCGTACAAGCTTGAAACGCATAGGATTTCAATTCAAAATTTAAATAAATAATTCGATTCGAAAAGCTATTTTAAAAGTTGTTTTGAAATTATTTAAATGAATCGACTTTAAGAATAAAATCAAATTTATGGAAACTGAATTATTTTGAAGTGGGACTCGAAATATTAGAATTTAAACTTGATAAACGAGATTTGTATTAAATTAATCGTAGTTTAAATTTTAAGTTATAAACGGAATACGTCGTAAATTTCAGAAATGGATTGTTTTGAAAGGATTGGTGTAACGACCCGTAAATTTTCGATAATTAAAATAGCTAATTTAATAAGATTTCGTGATTTAGTGTTAGAAAAAAATTGTAAGTCGTTTGGAATAATAATAAATGTTGAATCCATTGGGTATAATAGAGAAATTGATTGATAAGTAAAATCTATTTAAATCAAATATTGAATATTGAACGGGTAAATTGTTTAAATTAAATATTTAAAACTTATTGAATAATTGAATAACTGTAAAATGAAAATAGTGTTCTAAATTGTGAATTGGTTTTAAAAGTTGAATCTTATAAGTTCAATTTCAATATTTCAAAAGATAATGAATTATTGGATAATCGAAATTGTTTAAATTTAATATTTGGAATTTATTGAATAATTTAATAATGGGAATTGAATAACCGTATAATGGAAATGGTTGTTCTATAATTTTAATTCGTTTCAAAAGTTAAATTTTTAAGTTCGTTTTGAATATCTCAAAAGATAGTGATTCAAGAATAATAAAATTTGTTTAAATTTAATATTACGAATGTTTGAATAATTAAATTACGAATTTGATATGATTAATTTGATATTGAAATTTAATATATGAAAATAGAGTGAATAATTGAAATTTGATTTAATATGATTCAAAGTGGTTTCCAAAGTGAATGTAAGTTATATCGGGATTATAATAGAGTTAATAAGATTTTAAAATTTGAATTTATTGGATAATTGAATAATGGGTTTAATAAGATTAAAAATGATTTGTAAAATTTTATTTTATCATATTAAAGTTAGAATGATGTTGTAGAACTTTTAAAATCGAACTAAAAGTAAATTTGTGAAAATTGAATATTTTAATATTTAATTGACGAGTTAAAATAGCCATTTTTCAAACAGTCTCGGATTTCGACGAAACTAGTTTCATCGGATCCGTAATATGATATTATTGTAAGATTTCAAATTTCAAGTCAATCGGATTTATCGTTTGTCCGGGGCAAGCCAAAACGCCTAGAAATTCGTTTAATCGGTTTAATTTAAATTTGATCGTTTATTTCCGTAACTCGCACATACGATCGAATTAGCCTCCGAAACCTATTCCATTGTGTCCGAAACGCGGGGTAAACCCTAGAAACGCCGGTCACCGCGCGTAAATCGGAGTTCGAAAAACCCGGGATGAATAGTGGTTGTTAAAATTTCTATAAGAGCCCCTTTGAAATTCATTTTTGCAAAATAAACAAAGGCTAGGGTTTCAAAATTCATGGCCGGCCGCCACTTGCATTTCAAAGGCCAGAAATCACCCTCATTCCTCCTCGTTTTTCTCGCGATCCCTTCACTTTCAAGCTTCGATTTATAAAGGAAGATTGTAGAGGACATTGAGATCTAGCATCTCAACGGTTGTGATCGTTTTTTGAGCCATGGATTAACGGCAAAACTCGTTCAAAGGCGCGCCGTTCATTATCGTTTTTTGAGCCATAGTCACGACCGAGCTCTGCCGCGTTCTGGCCGTGGGTGGCCCTGGTGATGGTCGTTCGAATGGTGGTGTAGTGATGGGGTTTTGGTCGATGTGGTGGGATCGGCGGCAAGCCCTAGTTCGTGTGATTGGGTTCGATTTTCACTAGCAAGATCGCATTTGGAAGAGGAACCAGGCAACGGCCTTGATCTGGAAAGCAAGATTGAACGGCCAGTTTGTGATAGGGTTAGGAATTTAATTAAAGTTGTAGTTAATTTATATAAAAAAATTGTATAACTTCTAAAAATCATAACTTGTTGATGCGAGGTCGGAATCGGACGAAACGAAGTGCGTTGGAACCGTATTGACGAATACTACGCGATGCAACTGGATTGGAGTCGTTTGGAGTTAGCGAAAATTTTAGGTAAAATTAAACGCGCGTTTAATTTTATTCGAAATAAAAAGCTGGAACTGCATTGAAATCAAGGTGAGTGTTTTATAACGCTCACAACATACTGAATATCTTTATGCTAGTTAAATTTGATATTATGAAGTGATGAATTTTTATTTGTCGTTGTTTGATAGAATTTAATTGTCATATAGATTGTCGTTTGAATTAACCGTTGAAAATTAAATTGACAGTTAAAATTGAAATTGAAATTGAATTGCCATTAAATTACCTGACATAGATAACTATGAAATTGCCATGAATTGTATTGTCTATTGGATGATGTATTTCGATGGATGCTATTGGTTGATATTTAAATGTTTGGATGTTTATTTGCTTATATATATCCTGTTATGCATACATATGAAATTGTGATTTGATTTAAGTGATATATATTCATCCCTGACATTTAATTGAAATAAATAATTACTTGGCCATAGGATAGAAAATTATATACGGACACCGAGTTGGCTAAATTAATAATTTTTAAAATCGTCAATTTGAAATTTATTTAAATGTTTGATTTAAAAGTTATAAATAGAAATCAATTTACAGAAATCAAATTTATCGAAAAATTGAGTTTGGAATGTTGAAATAAATTTTGGTTAAAAGAAATCGTTAAATAATTAAAGTGGAGACTTTGGAATTTAAAATCGGGATATGATTGAATTTCGAAAATTTATTTGTTTAAAGATTGAACCTTAATTCGAGTTTTGAATGTTACGAAGTAAAAGTGATATAAAAATGATATTTTGAAAACGAGCTTGGAATTGGATCATATTTGAAAATTTGGATTTAAACTTCAATATTGATGGATAATTTTGTTAAGTGTTATAAATGGATATTCTTGAAAATCAAGCTCCAAATCGATATAAATTGAAATTGAATTAATTAAAGTGAATATAAAATTGAATAAATTTGAAGTCAAAGTTTGACGTTGATTGAATCAAAATCGAAATTGAATCGGTAGAAGGGAAATTGAAATTGTTTTGAATTGGGAAGTTATAATTGAAATGGTTCGTTTGAAGCTGTTTTATTTGTTTTCCAAATTACTCAGTTATATAAACCATTTTTGAATACTTAAATTATTTTAATCTATTTTAAATCTACTTAACCCAATTTAAATTATTTTAAACTAATTTATCTATTTTAAATCCATTTTTAGATTTTAAGTATCTTTTACTATTTTAATTATTTAAAACTACTTTTAAACTACTTAAACTATTTTCTAAAAATTTCAAGCTGATTAATAAAGTGAAATGTTTATGTTTAAATCTTGAATTTGAATACGAATTGGATTAAATGAAGTTGCAACCTAAATTGAAATTCGAAATGATTTTGAAATTGAAATGAGATATTGATGCGGAAAATGATCTTTGTACCGTAATCTTACATTTTGAATAGCTATGATGATATTTTGAAATGGACTTGATTTTGAAGCGAATACGATATTTTGATATCAATTATGAATCGATTTGAAATGTAAAAGAGCCAACGGTGTACTAATACATAGTTATTAGAGACCGGGATCGGATATGGACATACTCTCTGTCGATACCGAACACCACTTTAATAACTATTATAGGCGGAGTGTTGATCCAGAATGAAGTGGATGGTTTGGTGAACGCATTGACTGAAGAAAGAGAACGATATTGGATGACCCCTGACATGACTAAAACAGGAGCCGCGCCGGGCCATTGAGGTTCGCCATCTCTAGTGGACACACTTCTTCGATACCATATCTATTACATTTGTGATTCGATTTGGGTGCACCCCTTGATTTGGGAGTGTTGTTTCGCGGTGTTAGGGTAGCTGCTGGCTATGCTCAACATCAGTCCGGATCACGCAACTACTAGTATCCTAGTTGGTATCGCCTCATGTACCTTGTCATACTGATTATCCTATTCACGACCACTACGTTATGTTTTATGTTATACCTATGTGGTACCCTCTGATAACCACCAGTTTACGGTGGGGCTTACGGTGCTGTATAGACTATGGCATTATAAAAATGTGTTAAGGGGGATTATGGTAACGCCTTAACGCTATTTTGATACTTTATATTACTGATAGGCATTATCTACTTAGCGTACATTACTACATAGTAGATAGTTTAACAGATCCTTAAGAGATGGAAAATCCTGTAACATCTCTTGAGTTATTGCACGCACGTTGACACTGGATATGAGATGTCAAACCCCGTAAACATCTCTGACGCCGTTACACTCATATTTATTTACGATTGATTTAACTTTCATAAGGATATTTTAGTCCTGACTCGAGTGTTTTGTCTTTTCATTACGCTCGGGTCAGTCCTGAGTTTTTCAGATTTTTGAAGATCTATTCTGGAGGACGAAGACGAAGATTTGGTACACTATTACTATTATTATCTGTGCATCATGCTGTCTGCTACATTATTTTAATTGTTCTTTTGTTTATGTATAACTCTGATAGATGTTGTATAAATAATTGTCAAAGTATAGTAAACAGCTTCATGAACTGTTTATTTGACTATTATATTTTATCGTTCCGTTGTGAGATTCTGTGTTGTTTCATTTCCTTTATTTCTCTTTCTTTTCTTTTCTTATTTACCCCAATAACCATCTGCCCTTTTGAATGGTTTGAAATCGGCATGTGTATTTGATCGTCGTTTTAAACTGTCCAAAAAGGCGGGTCGTTACAGTTGGTATCAGAGCTTTGGTTTAGCGATAACCTTAGCTTTGTGGGGTCTGACTCTTTATAAATAGGGTAGTAATACCCTATGATGAGTCGCTGAGTGAATATATATATGAGAGAGCGTATTTGTTAGTGATATAAAATGTTTTATATTGTGTCGGTTGATTTGTTGAGTGGCTTATGGATTCTGGTCAATACGAGTAATTAACGTCATTGATAGGGATCTCTAAACACTCGAACAGAACAATTCGACATAGTATTGTTTTGAAATTGGGTAAATGAAATAATTTTTCCCTAATTATATTTTGTATATAAAGAATTTATTTTCAAAAATTATTGTGATCTATCTAGCTTATTTGGTTGTTAGAAATGATATATTGGTTATTATCATTAATTGGATATGGTGTTTAATAAATAAGGTTTATTGAAAAATGAACAATTATAAAACACTTGTGAAATGTTTTAAGAAAGAAAATCCTATAAGAATGTTTTATAAATGTGACTTATAAATTAAAATAGATTTAAATTGGAAAATATTGAATTTAAGACCCGGGGACTTTTAAAATGGTTTTCAAAGCTTTGAAGAAAATACATTGTGATGTTAGTTGGAAAATATTTATATGAAATATTTTGAAAGGATTTTTAAGAAGGAATGAATTAAGAACTCCTCTCTTCTGTTGCTGGAAAATAATTTCGGTGATGACTGTGCAGCATCATCGACGTTCATTTTCAAGTCTCAAAGTGGGGGAGACTTCTAAGAAGCTTTGTTTTAGCGAAATTATTTTGGGTAAACTTAAGAAAAGGCCATTGAGTTAAGCAATGTCTTTGTAAACTGGTTGTAAAATTAAATATAGATTTGCAACAAAATAAAAAAGAAAAATCTGTAAAGATAAATTTGTAACTTTTGAGATAACTATAAACTAAGAAAAGTCATATATGAGAAGTTAGACTTTTATGGAATGACAATGAACTAAAGTGATGATTAATAAAATGTTCCACAAACAAATTTGTTATTAACTAAAATTATGAAGTTGAAGTAAATGTAAACAAAAGAATTTGGTATAGCTAAGAATCAATTGGAAAAATTGTATTTGAATTTAATTAAATTATATAGAATGTTTAAAATGAACTTGAGTAAGCAAATTCTATGATATGATGTTTAAGAAAGATAATGTTAAAGAATATGCTATGTAAAGAAATGAATATAAGAACTGAATAATGGATTGTGAGTAATTAAGTGGAAAAAAATAGAAGTCAATAGAATAATTTAGTATAGATAAATTGGATAGAAATCCATTGGAAGGTAATACGTGAGATTGTACATATATTATTTTATTCGCATAACGATTTGATCCAAATTCGAGCAAAAAAATTTCGAGATGATTTATATCAATCCAAGTTAGGATTTTTCATTCGATTTTCGACGGCGAATCCTGGTTATGGATTTTTGGTTTGATTCTGGAATTCTCTGTCATAGTATATGGCTATGCAAGGAAAGTAATAGTTTCCAATCAAGGAACCAAATCTGAGTCCGCACTAGAGAGTCGTGTGAACGATACTAGTTTGGAAGTGAAATTGTGTGATCGAATAAGCGATTAGATTGATATTGCTCACGGATGATATATGTACGGCTTACGGACTTAATTAAAAGTTAATATTGGAAATTTAAGATGCCAGATATAAAATGATTCTTTTAAAATTATATAACAGGATATATATAAAAGAGATAAACCAAATTGAATGTAAAATTAATAATTTGGTTATGTTGGGTATGATTTGGTTGTTATATGATTGTTAGTTGATTGTATAAAATTCATTAAGTGTAAATTGAAAGCTATAAATCATTGAGATCAAATTGGAAGTTAAATGAATTTAAATAGAATTTAATTTGATTCAAATTGGAAGTGAACTAATGTAAATATAAATTAGTGAATGTTAACTAATTGAATTAAGAATGAATGTTAGTAAAATCCAACGTTAATGAATCAACTGTGATTAAAATTGAAAACCAAGTCGATAAATATTAATGACATGTGAATTTATATTGATTGGTTATGGATTTGTTGGATGATAGTTGGATGATAATTGATTTGGTGGATCCATTTGTTGTTTTGTTGCATTTGCTATGTTGGCACATGTAGTTGTTATGTTGCTATATGGTGTATATTGATATTATTTTCATATATGCATGTTTCTCATGGTTTTTTGAGTGTTTAGTAGGTGTGGATTGTGCTTGCTTCGCATTTGGAGCTCGCTTTCGCGCTATATTAGCCGTATATGCTCGCTAATAATATATAAGGTACATATCTCGGATTACATACCGTACTTTTACACTTTTTCCCTGCGGGATGCCTCATCACTTGATGAGATGTATATTTGTGATATATATACTGTCATTTTTTTTCCGATCGAGCCACGCATGCCGAAATTTTCCGTAAAATCCGGGTGTTAGAAAAATTTTCAAGTTTTAAATTTTTTATAACTTGTTTTGATAACTAACTTTTAAAGTTAGAAAGTCGTTCAGGGTAACTTAGTGGAAGTGTAGTAATGACTTTATAAGTGGAATTTCATTGTTTTATAAGTTGGTAACTTTGAATAAAATATGTCTAATGTTGAATTCTATACTTAGTTCCTTTTCCCTTCTTTTTCCTTTTCGGGGACGAAAACTTTTGAGTAGGGGAGAGTGTAACGACCCGTAAATTTTCGATAATTAAAATAGCTAATTTAATAAGATTTTGTGATTTAGTGTTAGAAAAAAATTGTAAGTCGTTTGGAATAATAATAAATGTTGAATCCATTGGGTATAATAGAGAAATTGATTGATAAGTAAAATCTGTTTAAATCAAATATTGAATATTGAACAGGTAAATTGTTTAAATTAAATATTTAAAACTTATTGAATAACTGTAAAATGAAAATAGTATTCTAAATTGTGAATTGGTTTTAAAAGTTGAATCTTATAAGTTCAATTTCAATATTTCAAAAGATAATGAATTATTGGATAATCAAAATTGTTTAAATTTTATATTTGGAATTTATTGAATAATTTAATAATGGGAATTGAATAACCGTATAATGGAAATGGTTGTTCTATAATTTTAATTCGTTTCAAAAGTTAAAATTTTAAGTTCGTTTTGAATATCTCAAAAGATAGTGATTCAAGAATAATAAAATTTGTTTAAATTTAATATTACGAATGTTTGAATAATTAAATTCCAAATTTGATATGATTAATTTGATATTGAAATTTCATATATGAAAATAGAGTGAATAATTGAAATTTGATTTAATATGATTCAAAGTGGTTTCCAAAGTGAATGTAAGTTATATCGGGATTATAATAGAGTTAATAAGATTTTAAAATTTGAATTTATCGGATAATTGAATAATGGGTTTAATATGATTAAAAATGATTTGTAAAATTTTATTTTATCATATTAAAGTTAGAATGATGTTGTAGAACTTTTAAAATCGAATTAAAAGTAAATTTGTGAAAATTGAATATTTTAATATTAATTGACGAGTTAAAATAGCCATTTTTCAAACAGTCTCGGATTTCGTTGAAACAAGTTTCATCGGATCTGTAATGTGATATTATTGTAAGATTTCAAATTTCAAGTCAATCGGATTTATCGTTTGTCCGGGGCAAGCCAAAACGCCTAGAAATTCGTTTAATCGGTTTAATTTAAATTTGATCGTTTATTTCCGTAACTCGCACATACGATCGAATTAGCCTTCGAAACCTATTCCATTGTGTCCGAAACGCGGGGTAAACCCTAGAAACGCCGGTCACCGCGCGTAAATCGGAGTTCGAAAAACCCGGGATGAATAGTGGTTGTTAAAATTTCTATAAGAGCCCCTTTGAAATTCATTTTTGCAAAATAAACAAAGGCTAGGGTTTCAAAATTCATGGCCGGCCGCCACTTGCATTTCAAAGGCCAGAAATCACCCTCATTCCTCCTCGTTTTTCTCGCGATCCCTTCACTTTCAAGCTTCGATTTATAAAGGAAGATTGTAGAGGACATTGAGATCTAGCATCTCAACGGTTGTGATCGTTTTCTGAGCCATGGATTAACGGCAAAACTCGTTCAAAGGCGTGCCGTTCATTATCATTTTTTGAGCCATAGTCACGACCGAGCTCTGCCGCGTTCTGGCTGTGGGTGGCTCCGGTGATGGTCGTTCGAATGGTGGTGGAGTGATGGGGTTTTGGTCGATGTGGTGGGATCGGCGGCAAGCCCTAGTTCGCGTGATTGGGTTCGATTTTCACTAGCAAGATCGCATTTGGAAGAGGAAGCAGGCAACGGCCTTGATCTGGAAAGCAAGATTGAACGGCCAGTTTGTGATAGGGTTAGGAATTTAATTAAAGTTGTAGTTAATTTATATAAAAAAATTGTATAACTTCTAAAAATCATAACTTGTTGATGCGAGGTCGGAATCGGACGAAACGAAGTGCGTTGGAACCGTATTGACGAATACTACGCGATGCAACTGGATTGGAGTCGTTTGGAGTTAGCAAAAATTTTGGGTAAAATTAAACGCGCGTTTAATTTTATTCGAAATAAAACGCTGGAACTGCATTGAAATCAAGGTGAGTGTTTTATAACGCTCACAACGTACTGAATATCTTTATGCTAGTTAAATTTGATATTATGAAGTGATGAATTTTTATTTGTCGTTGGTTGATAGAATTTAATTGTCATATAGATTGTCGTTTGAATTAACCGTTGAAAATTAAATTGACAGTTAAAATTGAAATTGAAATTGAATTGCCATTAAATTACCTGATATGGATAACTATGAAATTGCCATGAATTGTATTGTCTATTGGATGATGTATTTCGATGGATGCTATTGGTTGATATTTAAATGTTTGGATGTTTATTTGCTTATATATATCATGTTATGCATACATATGAAACTGTGATTTGATTTAAGTGATATATATTCATCCCTGACATTTAATTGAAATAAATAATTACTTGGCCATAGGATAGAAAATTATATACGGACACCGAATTGGCTAAATTAATAATTTTTAAAATCGTCGATTTGAAATTTATTTAAATGTTTGATTTAAAAGTTATAAATAGAAATCAATTTATAGAAATCGAATTTATCGAAAAATTGAGTTTGGAATGTTGAAATAAATTTTGGTTAAAAGAAATCGTTAAATAATTAAAGTGGAGACTCTGGAATTTAAAATCGGGATATGATTGAATTTCGAAAATTTATTTGTTTAAAGATTGAACCTTAATTCGAGTTTTGAATGTTACGAAGTAAAAGTGATATAAAAATGATATTTTGAAAACGAGCTTGGAATTGGATCATATTTGAAAATTTGGATTTAAACTTCAATATTGATGGATAATTTTGTTAAGTGTTATAAATGTATATTCTTGAAAATCAAGCTCCAAATCGATATAAATTGAAATTGAATTAACTGAAAGTGAATATAACATTGAATAAATTTGAAGTCAAAGTTTGACGTTGATTGAATTGAAATCGAAATTGAATCGGTAGAAGGGAAATTGAAATTGTTTTGAATTGGGAAGTTATAATTGAAATGGTTCGTTTGAAGCTGTTTTATTTGTTTCCAAATTACTCACTTATATAAACCATTTTTGAATACTTAAATTATTTTAATCTATTTTAAATCTACTTAACCCAATTTAAATTATTTTAAACTAATTTATCTATTTTAAATCCATTTTTAGATTTTAAGTATCTTTTACTATTTTAATTATTTAAAACTACTTTTAAACTACTTAAACTATTTTCTAAAAATTTCAAGCTGATTAATAAGGTGAAATGTTTATGTTTAAATCTTGAATTTGAATACGAATTGGATTAAATGAAGTTGCAACCTAAATTGAAATTCGAAATGATTTTGAAATTGAAATGAGATATTGATGCGGAAAATGATCTTTGTACCGTAATCTTACATTTTGAATAGCTATGATGATATTTTGAAATGGACTTGATTTTGAAGCGAATACGATATTTTGATATCAATTATGAATCGATTTGAAATGTAAAAGAGCCAACGGTGTAATAATACGTAGTTATTAAAGAGACCGGGATCGAATATGGACATACTCTCTGTCGATACCGAACACCACTTTAATAACTATTATACGCGGAGTGTTGATCCAGAATGAAGTGGATGGTTTGGTGAACGCGTTGACTGAAGAAAGAGAACGATATTGGATGACCCCTGACATGACTAAAACAGGAGCCGCGCCGGGCCATTAAGGTTCGCCATCTCTAGCGGACACACTTCTTCGATACCATATCTATTACATTTGTGATTCGATTTGGGTGCACCCCTTGATTTGGGAGTGTTGTTTCGCGGTGTTAGGGTAGCTGCTGGCTATGCTCAACATCAATCCGGATCACACAACTACTAATATCCTAGTTGGTATCGCCTCATGTACCTTGTCATACTGATTATCCTATTCGCGACCACTACGTTATGTTTTATGTTATACCTATGGGGTACCCTCTGATAACCACCAGTTTACGGTGGGGCTTACGGTGTTGTATAGACTATGGCATTTTAAAAATGTGTTAAGGGGGATTATGGTAACGCCTTAACGCTATTTTGATACTTTATATTACTGATAGGCATTATCTACTTAGCGTACATTACTCCATAGTAGATAGTTTAACGGATCCTTAAGAGATGGAAAATCCCGTAACATCTCTTGAGTTATTGCACGCACGTTGACACTAGATATGAGATGTCATACCCCGTAAACATCTCCGATGCCATTACACTCATATTTATTTACGATTGATTTAACTTTCATAAAGATATTTTAGTCCTGACTCGAGTGTTTTGTCTTTTCATTACGCTCGGGTCAGTCCTGAGTTTTTCAGATTTTTGAAGATCTATTCTGGAGGACGAAGACGAAGATTTGGTACACTATTACTATTATTATCTGTTCATCATGCTGTCTGCTACATTATTTTAATTGTTCTGTTGTTTATGTATAACTTTGATAGGTGTTGTATAAATAATTGTCAAAGTATAGTAAACAGGTTCATGAACTGTTTATTTGACTATTATATTTTATCGTTCCGCTGCGAGATTCTGTGTTGTTTCATTTCCTTTATTTCTCTTTCTTTTCTTTTCTTATTTTCCCCCAATAACCATCTGCCCTTTTGAATGGTTTGAAATCGGCATGTGTATTTGATCGTCGTTTTAAACTGTCCAAAAAGGCGGGTCGCTACAATTGGCTTTTCTTCAAACTTTGATATTTGTAAAAAAAATGATATGAAATGATATTTCAAATTTTGAGTTTGGAATCGAATTATAATTGAAAAATTGGATTTAAAAATTTGGAACTAAGATTTAAATTAAATTGGAATTGGAATGGGAAATAAATTTGAAATTGGAATTTAAATTAATTTGAAATTGGGATATAAAATAATTTGAAATTGGAATATAAGTTAATTTGAAATTGGAATTTAAATTAATTTGGAAATGGAAATTAATTTGGAATTGAGATTTAAATTAAATTGGAATTGGAAGAAATTTGTGAATTTAAAGAAATTTGTATGGAATCGAAATTTATTCGAGTTGAAATTGGCATTGAATCGATTAAATCGAAATGGAATTTGGAATTGATTTGGGTAGGAAATTGGAAAGTTGACCGGTTTGACTTTGGAATTATTTTAAAAATGAATATTTTAGTATAAATGATTTAAAAATCTATATTCTTTAAATATTAAAACTATTTTGATTTTTGCAAACTATTTTATTATACAAACCATTTTTTATTCAAACTATTTCTAACTATTTTAAACTATTTAAATTATTTTCTAAAAATCAACTCGTTAAAGGGTAAATTGTTTATATTTAAATCTTGGATTTAAATACGTACTACGTTAAAGTGAAGATTATAACCTAAATTGAATTTGAATCAAATTTTGGAAGTGAAATTGATTTATCGGACAAAATTGAAAACTTTGAATATATGATGATTCCGGAATGTATTTGATTTTTTTTGAAACGAATATGATATTTTGATATCAAGTGCAAATTGTTTTCGAAATATAAAAGAACCAACCGGTGTGTAAAATGACGGTTGGTTGTTAAAGAGACCAGGGCCTCTTATTGGCGTACTCTATGCCAATATTGGAACCACTTTAACAACCGTGTACGCGGGGATGATATCCAGAATGTAGTGGTTGAATTGGCGATGTTTACTGGAATGAAGTAAGAGAACGATGATGGATAGCTTTGACATTCGTGTCATAATTAAAATGACTAAAACAGGAGCCTATGTCTGGCCATTGAGGTTAGCTACCTCTAGCGACGTTGATCCCTCATATTACTGTTGTGGTTTCGGATTCGATGGGTGCACCTTATTTGTCGTTTGGATTGATTGTCGCGGTCGGCCACGGATGGGTTATGACCAGCCAGAAAGGGTAAACTGGTAGAATCTTACCTTGGGCGTTACCTCACGTGCCTTGTCATATTTATCTCTATATGAGCCCATCACGATTTTGGATTAAAACTGTAAAATGTGTTAAGGTGGATCAATGTAAAGCCTTAACGCTATTTTGATATTTATTTTACTGCTAGGCATTATCTATTATAGCGTATACTATTATATATATAAATAGTTTAATGGACCCTTAGGAGATGGAAAATGCCGTAACATCTCTTAAGTTATTGCACTCATATTTGTGATATTGATTTAACTTGCATAAGAGTATTTTAGTCCTGACTCGAGTGTTTTGTCTTTTCATTACGCTCGGTTCAGTCCTGAGTTTTTTCAGTGTATTGAAGACTATTCTTTGGAGGACGAAGATGAAGTTTTGGTATATTGCTACTATTATTATCCCCTGCATCATGCTATTATGCTGTATTGATTATTTATTCCTGATGTATATATATAACTCTAATAAATGTGTATAGGTAAAAAATCAAATGTATAGTAAACAGCTTTTGAATAGTTTATTTGTTTATTATATTTTATCGTTTCCGCTGTGAGATTCTGTGTTTTGTTTTCTTCTTCTCTTATTATTTTTCTTACTTAACCCCATTGATTATCTACGTTTCGGATTGTTTAAGTCGGACATGTGTGGATTATTGTCGATTTAATCCTTCCGAAATGTGGGTCGTCACAAATGGCATTAAATTTCCTTTTATAGTCATTTTTAGTCTGAGCAAGGATTAGGAAGGATGAGCTAGGATAATCATCGATATTATTTATATATGCAATAAAAGGTGCTTCTTTGGTGCATTTAGTTTCCTTGGATAGAAGGATGTCTTTGATAAAAGTAGAAATTCTATTCTTGAATATTATAAGAGAATCCCTCTTATTAAAAAGCTTCTTCTTAAGATGAGATATTTTTCTTTTTAGAAGTAGATAAACAACGATGAACTTCAGAGTTGTCCTTTTGAAATAACGAAAGAGCTTGCTTTAGGGCTTTCGGTTTTTCCTCAAGTTCAATGTTTTCTTCCTTTTTGTCTCAAAGAGAGAAGCTTATTCCCCAAAACGCATCCCAGTATGACTTTTCTCTTTAGTGAAGACACTTTTCTTGAAGGTGATGATTTTCGATTTTGAGCTTCTGATTCCCATTTCTAGGACATTAATTTTCACATTCAATTGATTCAACTTTAGTGGTTAAATCTGCATTTATTATTTGAAGTGTATGAGCCATATGAGAAGTAGTATATAATGAACATTGAACCAAAAATGAATTCTGAATAATCTAAAAAGATGAATTGTATGTTGGAAATCATTTGCCAGTTAATAGTATAAGAGCAAAGCCAACAAAGATACTCATCGCAAGAAGCTTCTATGAAAATTCATCAATAAGGTCTTGAGGGAAAAAAGTTTGTATGGGGACACTTTCAGAGGAATAAAATCTAGACAAATGAAGAATGTTAATTATAAAATCATTAAAACTTTAAGAAAATCTACACCAGTTACCCCTACGGAAGTAGTGAATGTCGTAACGATTAACATCGAATTACAATGCTAGGGGATGTGTTGGATTGAGACATACCCAACTCCTCGTATATATTAGTAGTAGTTTGATCCTCATTGGAAGGAATGATGTTGAAATTTGAACTACTAGAGGAACATCGCAAGGCAATTAGAGAAATAATGGTTTGATTATTGAGATTGTTCTCTTCTTCAATGATGGTAGCAATATCATCAATGTTCCTTCTTTTTGGAGAATTGGTGACATCTAATGATGTATTACTCTAGATAGTCTCTTTTCTTTGGCGTTTCCTATTTTTATTTGCCTTTGATGCATCGAAGACTAATTTAGTGAGAGAAGTTATAGTTAAGTCCTCAATAGTTGGGTCTAAGCAGGGATGAGCTTCGAAGATGTTTTCTTAGAGGAACAAGCTTTAGAACTTTTCTTGTCTTGACTTACAAGAGAAGAGCCCACCTGATTAATATCTACAAGTTTATTAAAAAATGATTTGAGAAAAAATTATGTAAAATTATGTTAACCACAAAGAAAGAAAGATGCAGTTCAATGAGTAGGACTGTAAAAGGAAAACTTGTCGATGTCGGTAGTGCAAAGATACAAACTCTAAGATTGTTTTTTTAGGTATAAGTTCTCACTAACAACATAATGGCTGGATTGACTTAAGTTATACCTCCACAGTTTTTCTTCCTTTAGGAGTTTAAACCTATTGTGAAAATACCCGCCCAATTTTCTAAAGTTATAAATCTTCGCCAAGAAGTACGGGTCAATATTCTTTGACGCATTTCCTAGAAAAGTAAATTATTGTAAGAGCAATGGACATTTTGCAAAAGTAAAATTCGCGTGCGCACACACACGCACACGCACACACACACAGACACATATATATATATATATGGAAGTACTTATAGCCATGAATGTTTTAGTGTTTAATGCAGATAAATTTCTGGCAAATAAAAAACAAGTAGCCCTGTCTGTAGTCTTGTTAATAACATCTCTTATAAGATTTCCATAAGATGGAAATAGGCGAAAGATGGTATCAGCCAATTGGTTCTTGGCTTTTACGATATTGATAGGTGAGAAAAAGGTTTTGGCATCTAGGTTATTGAATTGGAGTTAAGTAAAAGGGACGTGCAAAAAATTAAAGATTATTATACGAGTTTGATGCAAGTTAGTTAGGTGAAATTTTGAGAACTTGAAAATTTCAGTTATAAAAAGGTTGAATGGAAGATAGTCTAATGCCAAACATGGATGTAAGTGATGGCAAAGAATCCACCTAAAGAAGTGTTAATTCTACCAGTTGAAGTAGGCATTCTAGTTTCAACTCTCATTATCCAAAGAAACCAAGATTTTTCCCAATTTGGTCTTAGCAATTAATAAAGATTGGGTATTTATGTGAATCTTATTCCCTGAAGGGCTTGAGGGTTTCTTTGATTTTGAGAAAGGGGCAAAACTTTTGAAGTATTCTTATGGATTTAATCATTATTCTTGAAAAGGTAAAAGTAAAGACAATAAAATGCAACTGAGATGTACTAAACTCTTTTACAAACTTGGAGATTATTCAGTGGATACTATTAGCTCATTAAATTAATCCTTAAAGTTTCATGTTAATTATATAAATTAGTGATGAGAAATATATTTTTTTAGAAATGGAATTAATTAAGATAATAAGTCTAAATAACAAGCAAAAATATGGTAAAGGCAAAACTCAAACATATATCTGAAGTGGCTAGTGGAAATATAGAGCTATAAAATGGTTAGCTAATGAGAGTACAAGGTACACTGTTAATTGAACATAAAGTTTGTATCTAATGAAAGCATAGCTTTATGGTGAACAAAAACATGAATTTAATAGTTAATGGAAGAATAGTTTTGTTACTGACAAAAACAAGAGTCTGATGGCTAATAGAAGTATAGTTTTATAGCTCATTAACAAAAATATGCATTTAAATTTAATCGAAAACATAAGGTGAGTAGCTCAGAAACATCATTTTGTGGTTGTTGGGTCACAAAATCATGAAGTGTAGCCAATGAAAGTATAGATTAAGTGGCTATCAAAAATATAGGTTTTAAGAAGCTAACGAAAATATAAATTCAAAAGCTAATGAAAGCTTACTTTTGTAGTCAGTGGTTAATGAAACTATGATGTTGTAGCTAACAGAAGTATGCGTAAATGTTAATGGAGGAAGAAGCATAAAATGGTATCGAAATTTCAAGCAAAGTAGGGGTGCATAAATATTTTTTGTTTGTTAAAGTTCACATTTTCAGATCAAAACGAGGGAGTATGGTTGGTATGAATAAATGCATAATGAATTTGACAATTTTTAGGGATAAGCAATTTCATGTTGTAATCCTAGTTAGAAAAATTCTCCATAAATCAATGTTGTATCAACTAAGCTCGGATCTAAGGCGAAAATCCAATTAATTGAAAGAAAATTTCGAATCATCCTAAGACAATCAAACTTCATTAAATCTAAACAAAATCAAATTCAATAAAAAAATATAAAATTATAGTTGATAGTTGAGAATTAAAGATGACAGATAACTAGAGTTCAAAGCTAGAAGTTAATGAAATCTAGGATTGAAAATACATAGGCACTTTGGGAAAGATTACTGGTCGTTGATCCAGGATTGAAATAATTCAAAGGATGAAACAAAATATTAAAAGAATGCTAATAATTTTTTTTACATTTTTCAAAGGAGAGAAGGTAGATTTTTTTTTTTGAAAACCCAGGAGAACCCGGCAGGCCGGTAAACTCCTGTGGAGTGTATAATAAAGTCGTCTGCTGATCCAAGCCCCCATACCCGGAGAGAAGGTAGATTAATATGCAAGACATTGGATTTTAGGTATATGGTTGAAAAAAAAGTTCTTTTCACACTAAAGTTTAAAGATATTGTTTTGGGAGACAATGTTATACCAAAATCAAAAGCTAATAGAAAAATAAAATCAATGCTAACGAAGATGTAATGGAAAGATATTAACAAATATATAGAAAGAGCTAGCCAAAACATAATACAAGGTAATGAAAACATAACGTATATGTTAGCAAAAACATGTGGTATAAGCGATTGGTAGCATAGGACGTAAGTTGATGACAACAGAGGAATATCGTTAATGAAAACATAAGATGAAAGCTAATGAAAATATAAACGTTAACAAAAACATAAGAACCGATTTAGTGGAAGTAAACATAGTTTTCAAAGTATGGGAAATGCGGGCTAATGGAGACGTGAGTCTAGAACTAACGGAGACATACTAACAATGCTTATGAAAATAAGAGTATATAGCTATTAGAGATACTATCAATGCTTTCAAAGATAGGATAATAAAGCAAACAAAGACATGAAATGAATGCTTACGAAGATATGCATAATTAGCTATCAAAGATGTTTCATCAATGGTTACAAAAAGATAAATCTAATGGTAATGAAGGTATGGCATCATTACCGACGAAGACATAAGAAGAACGAGTTAACAAAGGTATGAATTCAAGATTAGTGAATGCATGAAAAACCAATGCTTATGGAAGAAGAATGAGTTAACAAAGATACGAACTCAAGATTAATGAATGCATTGAAAATCAATGCTTATGAAGATATAATAATCCAAAATATTGTTATTCATATATGTATAGCTCTCATGTCTACCAACTCATGTTGGTAAACCAAATATATCTTATTTGAACATGAGATGATTTTCATGCTACATAATGGACAAAAATGATTATTTTCTTACAATAATACGCATGTGCATACCCACAACTACAAATATCTCATTTGAAAATACTCTACAAAATGCATATAGTTATAAGTATACATCATGATTTATAACATTCCTTTATCACACTTTTACTTCAATTTATAATATCAAAGGATCAATGTATTATTCTAAACATATGAAATTTAATTTCTTCCATTGTACATCCTAACATTCTATACTTGACATATGTTTTCTATTCAACTTTCATCCCCGCTATGCTAAATGAGGAAATCGTATGGCATACTTCACTTTACATTCGTAATTTATATAAGTCTTAGAGATATCATAATCACTTTGTTTTCCTATGGATTTTGATATATTGTACCATTAGTACTTGTAATATATGTAGTCTACTTTAGTACTTCTTCACATTCAGTTAATTCATTCATGTTAAATTGAAAATATCTAGGATTCTTTCATGGCATATGTACCATTTAAATTCATAACATCTATGACATATAAATATTATAAATATGGATCCATGTTGCATGAAATCACTACCAAATTTTAAAATATACCCATTGGCCTTAAGAATGTAACAGCTTTTCTATTTAATGAAATTTACATGACTAATATTCAAGACCGTCTAAAATATAATCACTTATACATTGTAATGACCGGCGATGTATCTCTTTACATATAAATACAACATTTGATATTCTCTTCCTAAATTTATAGCATCTCGCGCATATAACTCATATTGTTGCACTTAATCTTTAACCTAATTCAAGCATGTACGTAAAATAAATATTTCATTTCATATTTATTTATGAAATTCATATTCGTACACATAGATGCATACATACATATATATAATAACAAAATTCTTTCTTATATGTTTATAAAACATTTAATTTTAAAATTGTACCCAACGGTATTTATCTAAAAAAGAGGCTCGCCCCATATATATTCAAATTAATTACTTCTTAATAATTATGCATCATGTAAACTTCCATTTCCATGTATGTTTTTTAAAATGTAAATTATCTTGCACTTACTTAGAACATATAATTTTCACACTGCGACATAGATATGTGAGGTGATCCAATTAAACATGAAACTTTACATTTCAATATATATTTCCTAATATGAAATTTGCATAATTGAAATATTTTATAGTTGAATACAAAGTTCATGATTATTTTCCAAAATATACTTATAATAACATAGATTCTCAAATCGTCGTATATCTCTATTTAAAAGTCATTAAATTCTATAAATGACTTTACGGTTCAAATATCAAAATTTTATGCTTATAAAGTTTCTTACTAAAAGTAACTTCCAACTGTACATTTATATTTTGTCTAGATTATCACAAATCATTACAAACTTTTAAAATTCAAAATAGTGGCATTTGTTTCCTTAATACATTGACATTTTAATCATAAAATGCTCAGAAGATTGCTTTAATTAAAAGATAAAACTATCGCAAATAATAAATAAACACAAAGTAATAAATAAGAGTTTGATTTGAAAATTATAGAGATAAGATATTAATGAATTAATTTATACAGTTACAAATACATTCTAATTTCCAAGGGTCTCGTTAGAATATTTAAGAATGGAAACAATTTTACATGGTATTTGTGCTTTTGATAATTTATTTAAGTAAAATTCTATATTCTTTTACAACCACTAAAGGTAAAAATAATATTGCATTCAATATAGAAAAGGAAAATAACAATTTTTTTTCTTAAATTCAGAATGTTGGATGCTTGACTAAATCAATATTATATTTTATTTAAAAATTCAACGAACAGTTCTTTTCCAGTAAATGGGATTGACTCAACTTTATACTATATGTCAGTAATCAACCGTTTTAGCCTTTACTTTTAGAGCCGGCTTTGGCCTAGGGATAACTAGGCCATCGCATGGGGCATCAAATTGTTCTAGGGCATCATAATGCATTACGGCATTAGGAAAAAAAACATAACTCCCTTTGCACATACAGACTACTGAAAAAAAAGTGTGTTGCTAAAAGCACCGAAGACTATGCTTACTAGTACCATAAATTTTTTAATCAAGTTTAATAAATAAACATGCTACTTAATACCAATTCAATTTCTTCACTTGCTAATTAATCATCAAACTTTTCGTGCATGTTAAACATCCTGGTCCAATCTCAAAAACGTAAAACCCTAAAATCAAAAATATATTTATCATAACTGATTAAATTTTCAATTGTAGACGACTAATCTATAGAGGAAGAGCACAATTCTAAAGAGGAAGGTAAACATCAAAAGATGGAGAACTAAAAGTTTCTTCTCTAGTTAGTCCCAAGATTGTTGTGAGCTTTGGTGCCATTGCTTGGCAGCTCCAACTGACTTCCTCGTTATTGGAAGATTGTTGCACGTCGTAGCTTACGACTTTTTATTGAAATGGAAGAGGAATGGTAATCATGGTTTAAATGTTGGCTAATTATATTTAAACCTAAAAAATTGCTCGGTAGCCCTCCACAAAAATGAAAAAACCATCATATCCATGTTTTTGCTGAATATACTCATCATATTTTTAAATTTTCCCTTTATACCATTTCCCAATCAAAATCAAATCGATAAAGAATTCTACCATATAAAAAGTCACCCTAGCAAAATCACACAATAATATAAAATTCAAGTTTTACCTCTTCTACAAACTGCGAATTTTTAAATTAAATAATATAAACAACATAAAATTGTTTACTTTTTATGATTCCGTTAGGTTTGTGTTGTCATCGTCATAATCCAATGATTTAAGCATAATTTGAGAATTCATCTAAATTAAATTTAGGGCTTGTTGGATAAGAAGAATAGAAGAAGGAAAACATGATGAGAGGTAAAAGAATGGGTAAATGACATAAGGATAACTTTGTCCCCAATTATTTTTAAAATTTTAGGGGGCTACTCAACAATATCATGTGTCTGAATAGAATTAGCCTTAAATGTTTTGGGTGCCTCGTAATTATCTTCTATAATATTAAGTAACACATAATTTAATTATACGTGATGCTCTTTTGAAATGGTATTAGGAAGTATATTTCTAGGTGCTTTTAGCAATACACAAAAAAATAACATACATTTAGGTAGGCATCATAAACTTGCTTTAAAGGAGGAAGGGAAGAAAAATAATTTACTATCATTTAAAGAAGAAGGTGAAAATTGATTGTGAGGCCTTAAGCAGGAAACCCTAGTTCCTAAATAGTAAGTTAATCTCCTTTACATTAATTAATTTGTTTCTATTTGAAATTTTGGAAAGGATGAAAAAAATCAATTTGAAGTATGAAACTGTAATCACTAAATTGTTCTCCACTTGATTAAAAATAAGAAAAGAGAGGAAAAAAATTGATTTTTTTCCTCTTTAGATTAGAGAAGAATTTGAATTTACCTATAAATATTAGGATTTCTAAACGCCAATTATGTTTAAAAAAATAACAATTTTTATTTATAATTTTGTTGCAATTTTGATACAAAAACTATTTAATATATCATATGATATTATCTTACTATAAATATATATATTTTCCATAGGAATAGTGTTTTCAAATTGAAGAAAATAAAAGCTATTTACAATTTTAAAAATTATTGAATATATAGTCTTTTAGATTTTGATTACCAAATTATTTTAAACATTAAAATGTTTCTGTAATGATCCGGTATTTAATCACTTTAAATGTGGATATTTAAATATATTTTTTATAATTAATTGATGGGTTTTATAACTTGAAATAAAACTCTTCTGAGTGATAAATAATGATGGTGAAATGGTTTTCAAATGTTGTTCATAAAAATAATTAGTTCAAAGGAAATCGGAAAATATGATCGGAAATCGTTTTTCAAATTTTTGACTTTTCGGTGTCCAAAAGTTATCAAAAAACGTTGTGTACACTAGAATTAAATACTCGCTTTTGTTTATTAATAAGTTAGGATTTTGATAATTATATATTCATATATTAACTGAAATAAATATTATAAGGGATGATATGACATATTATGTAAAGTTTTAAAAATAAAAGTTGTCATAACATATCATTTCATTAAAAACATTAAGTACATAGGTCATTGATGCATGTTGGCTCAATAAGTGAAGGGGGGCATATTCACATGAGAAATGGTGGGGACAAGGAGGGTGAGGCAGCATAGAAATAGTAGAGGGAATGGTACTAAGGTTATTTTGCTAATTTAATTTATCCATTGGTATATATACAAAATTCCTAATATTTCCCTCATTTTTCATGTTCATTCCTACTTTCTAAAATTTCCTCCAAGCTCTTGAAAACTTTTCCATGTTTGCATAGATTTCTAAAGTTAAAAACACTAGTTTCATTCACTTTTAAATTTCATAAAACCTTCTTTAAACCTCCTCCTTCCATTGCTACTCCACTTCTCCTTTCCAAAACAAGCCCCACTACCCTCTATCATCTTAGCCAAGAACTTACATTCCTTAGTTTGAACTAAACACCACCCTCTTAGGCACAAAAATCTAGTTTTTGCAAAGAAGAAGCAAAGATCTAGGTCGAATAAAAGTCTTAGTAGAAGTTACTTTGGTTTAGTCAATTTTTGGTGAGTAAAGTTCTCACCTTGTTACGAAGTTTTAGAACAGATGTCATTGCTTGAATTGGTTTTAAAGATAATGTTATTTTGGTAAAATAATGTTAATTTGTATGGATGTGTGTATAAGCGCTTGGATTAGTGATATTTAGGTATATTTTGTATGTGTTTGTATGTTGTGATTTAGAATTAGACTTCAAATGAAGTCTAATGTTTATGTTAGTTAGAAATTTGAGATCTTCGCTTATGTTTGTGGTGGTAATGTGATTATGTATGTTATGATGTTGAATACATGATTATATGCTAAGAAAATTAGTTCTTTTACTAGTTCAAGCGAAATAGAATCCCTTGACAAAATCCAAGATCATTGATTTTAAAATTTCAAATGTTTTCAAGTCTAAAATTTGTTTTAGTTTCCAAGAACATGCCTTTACATTATACAAGTAGTAAAGCTTTCCAAGAGTTAAAAATTTAAAGAAGACGTAGAAAACAAATTTTCATGTTTTGAAACTTGAAAATTACGGGTCGTATAGCGATAGTCGCTATAGTTATAGCTCGTGAAAACGAACTCTTTTTGAAATTCCAAATGGTATTCACTTAAGTATCTTTTTGAAAAGAGTCATATATTAAGTAATAAAAGTTATTATTTAATTAATTTTTTATTTATTAATTAGTTGAGTAAGGTAATTAGTGCTTACTCATTAATTAACAAAGGTAATTAGTACTTAAGTGTTAATCAATTAACTTAATTATAATTGGTTAATTAATTAAATTTAATTATTATTTAACTGTTAATTAGGGATTATTTATTATTTGATTATTTATTTAAGATTAATTATTAATTATTAATCTATTTCATAGGGGTTTAATTATTAATAAATTACTTATTAGGTTAAATGTAATTAAGATTTAATTATTATTTAATTATGATTAATTTATTATTTAATTAATAAGGGTTTTAAATTTGAATTTTCTTTAATTTTAAATATCAATTTTTTTTAAAATTGTTTTCCTTTTTGCAAAAGTGTTTTAAATCAAAGGATTTCTTTTTCGATTACCCTTAAGTAATCTCAAATGATTATGAAACCAAAAGACATTTGTTTAATAGAACAAAACACTATTTTGCTATTATAATAATTTAGATATGTGTTTAGTAGAAATATCCCCGTCTACTATTATAATGACTTAGACATTACCTGTGTATTGATTGATTGTTGTATATTGATCTATTTTTACATATCTGTTTGTTATGTAAACACCCCTATTATAACTTGGAAGTTTAACTGAAATAGAATAAACCATTGAAGTCGCTAAGCCTCTTATGAACTTTGGAAATCATTCTTTTAATCTTATGTCTTTTTAAATAAGGGTTTAAAGATAATTATTATGTTTTAAAGTAAGGGTTATTGTTTAATTGAAATGCTTAAGGTTTATCATCATTTCAATATGATATTTCAAAGATAGTTCATTAACTAATTATTTAAAGTGTTGAAGTTAGTTTAATTGATAACAGCTTGTTTATTTAAAGGTTTTTTAAATAAATGCTTTGTCTTTCAAAGGAACTATATCGACTAAGATTTATTAAAGGAGTTTCGTTTTAAATAAGGAAATTTATGAAATTTGTTTATAAATTGAAAAGATTTTCAAATTTGGAAAGAAATTTTATAAATGGTTTTGATTATTTATAAAAGAGTTTTATAAATAAACTTGGAGATTTATAAAGAGTTTCCATAAATGGATTTGGGATTTTAACATAGGAGATTTCATAAATGAAAGAGATTATTTAAAAAGGATCTATAGAAGAGGTTTATAAAGGAAATTGAGATTTGATTTCCTTAAACTAACCTTCTTGATTATGGTGGGATAGAACATTCATTCCACACTTGACATCGAAGGAATAGTGTTTAGGATTATCCTAATCTTTGTTTCCTTTTAAATAACTTTTGTTTCGATCCTTTTAGTATGATTTTGAAGTAAGAAATCTTTCACGATGTTTTGTGAATATACTTATACCAATAAGATAAGTATATATATATTGATAAATATTTTGCAAAGAGATTTAATAAATGAAAATTTTATTTAAATTAGGCTTAGTGGTTGCTATGGGTAATTAAATCTCTGATTGTTGTTTGTTTATTTGACAGTTAAATAATCGACTATCAAATCTTGGCTAATTTTGACTTAGGAAGCAAATAAGAGCTTCACGTGTTCATACAGTTTGTGTTCCCTCGAGAGAACTAATTTCGGTGAAACATCTATAGCTTAAAGGTATATATTAGAGATTCCTTTGGGACTTTAGTATAGTCTTCTTACTTTCAAAAGTACTTGGAATGAGTCAACCAGAAATTATCAGTTGTTGGTTCAAAGAGACATGGATCAGATGGATTATCAAAAAAACCACTTCGAACCAACATATGCGTTTGAGTGGAAGACATCTTGAGGATGATCTAAGGCGGAGCTCTTTGAAGTGAAAGGGCTACTTGCTACTAGTCCTGAGGGTGATTTCCAAACAGATGTAGTAGAGGTAGCGCCTTCGGTTTCATTCAGACCAAGAACTTGGATGGATGAATGTTGACATTGCATTTTTTCTTGAAGGACAGCGTTAGCATTCCAAGATGGTCTGCTAAGACAGAAGGTAAATCGTTGCCTCAAGCCTCACATCCTAGCAATGGCTAAAATGGGGTAGATGTGACAGGGCTATGGTGGTTTCTCTCATAAGGGTATGATCATCCCTTATCTAAAGTTGATATCTGTGTATGCTCCGGGGCCCATTTTGGTTGTTGATCAACCATGGGGTGATCATATTTGGTACTATCTAGTCAGGGGTAGGCCAGTCCTGTATTGATAGGGTTGCAATGGTAATTACATCCCATGGTACATTTTATCTAGAGGTGTACTATTTTTCGAAAGGTGGTCCCTTGCCTTGCCGTTTATTGGAATCCAATCTCCAATAAGTGCCTTCGGTTTTAATTATATATTTATTATTGTTGTGATGTACACACATCACAGCTACTTTATTGGTATTTTAAAACTTAGACATCATCGTAATATCACTGGATTTTATAATAAAAATGGTTTGGTTATTTTAAGGTAAAAACCCATTCGTGTTATTGTACGGCGTGGTCTTATGAGATACCATTTTATTTTGAAAAGATTTTCAAATGTAGAAGTCCATAAGTTTTGATTAGATTTTTACTCACATTGGTTTACCAGATGGCCGGAGCGTTATTTCCTTATACAGCTCGGGTCAACCCAAGCATATTTTCTAGATTTAGCTGGATTCTTTAGAGTTTTTAGGAGACGAGGTGGATTCTCCAAGACATATTCTCATATCATATATTCTTCCACTATTTTTTTGTTTTTATTCTATCTGTATTTATCAACAATTGAAAGACAGGCTGTTAAATTGTCAAGGCAGATAATAGATTAATGTACTCTGATGTTGTGTATGATAAAGATTATTTCTTTTTGTAAAGATCCTGTGCATATTATATATTCTCATCACTATGTGAGATTATATTCTATCTTTTTCTTTCTTCACCCCAAATGACCTGGCTTTCGAAAACTTAAAGATTGACTTACGAATACTTAGGATGTATTTAGTGTCGTCCTTAGGTGCAAGAAAGACAGATCATTACACATGGTATCAGAGCCAAGGTTAGGCAAACACCTAGGCCTTGGTAGGATATACTCATTATGGATTGGGTTAGTAATCCCCCATAATGAGCAACTCATTAGAGATTGGATTATAAATATTCCAGAATGGGTTTGAGTTTAGTATATATATTTATAAGCGCATATTTGTTAGTGGTATAATTTTTTTTAGTGTTGTTTGGTCTGTTGAGTGGATTATGAATTCTGTTCGACGCGCCTGATCACCGTTGTCGCTGGGGCTTCCTAAACACTTAAATAAGACAAACTGACACAGAATATTTTTAATTTAACTTAGGCTTATATTTAAGGAAATTTCCAAAATTTGTATAGTTGTTTGGGTGTCGGTTGGAGGAATAAATATGTTTATTTAATAACATATATAAACGATACCTTTCCTAATAATAATTCTTGCTTGGAAGTGTATTCTAAGGATATCTTATTATTATTAGGTGGTAAAAGATGAGCTCTAAAAAAGACAAGGAAGGGAAAATGGAGGTACTTCGATCACCAAGGGTCGAGCCCCAGCTGCTAGAAGTTTAAGACCATTAAGAGAAGTAGAATCTGTAAAGTCCTGTGTTGACTTTTCATCCTTATACAAAAAAAATTTCTAATTTTGGAGGAAAGCCGTTTAAGGGCATAGAATCCATTATTGAAGTCCTAGCTTAGCTTCATTCTTGTGAAAAAAAATTTAAAGGATTGGATATTTCAAATGAGCAAAAAGTCTTAGTGTCGTGGTAGTTACAAGGTGGAGAAGTGGCATGGTGAAACTTTATTACAGCAAATGTTTCGAAGGAAGATTTTTCTTAGGCCAGATTTAGGGAGGTGTTTGAAGGTTAATTCATACCTTCAGTAGAGAAAACCCATTATATAGGACTTTCTTGGATCTTAAGCAAGGAGATGGGTCTGCAATAGAATATGAAACCAAGTTCAACGAGTTATCGCATTTTGGACCAGAACTCATTGATACACCCCTTAAGATGAATGAGATGTTTGTAATGGGAATGAGGGAGGAGTTTCAAGAGAAAATGACTGCTCACCTAAAGGGATATTTCGTAGACCTCATAGACATGGCTCTGTGTTTTGAAGTCCTTAAGAAGAAGAAGCTGTTAGAGGCCCTAAGTAGTGATAACAAACCTAACAAAAGGAAGTTCAACTTGTAATGGAAAAAGAAGTGGAAAGGGATGTCGGATGGAGGAACTCAGGAGGAATGATATAAGAATGTTACTTGCAACAAGTATAAGCAGAAGGGCTATACTTAAAAATTCTGTCAAAGGACTGGTCCTACTTCTACAATTGTTTAAAAGGCACTTGGTTAAAATTTCCTCTTATTGAGAAGGGTCAACAGGTCAAAGTTTACGCTATCAAGGACGAACCCTCAATTTATGGAGATGTTAAAGAGAAGGGAGTTCTAGAAGGTACTTTATTTGTCAATGGCATTTTCGTTTGAGTTTTGTAGAATACTGGAGCCTTCCATATCTTTATTTCTAAATAATTAGTTGCTAGATTAGTCATTACCCCAAAATTTGTACAAACCCTATTTGTGTGGCCAACCCTGTAGGTTGTGACGAACGGGATTTTCGACTTCCGAAAATCGACATTAATACGTCCACTGTATCAACTGCCGAGCAATCGAAGGCCGAAAAACCCAACCGTTAGGGTTAAAGAAGAAGAGGTAGAAGAAGAAAGAAAGAAGAAGCAACAGAAACAATATCAGAATCTCACAATCGCAGCGGAACGACATATAATAGATAAATGAATAATCTTTAAATCAAAAGAACTGTACATTTTATATATTACATCATCAGAGTCAATATACAACACAACACAAGAATGGACAGTTATATAAACTTGTCCTCACAACTGAACACATAGCGGAAAAGATAATATCATATACAAGTGATACGTCTCGCCATCCAGCTCGCCTCCTGCTCCACAGCATCTCCTGAATTCCAGAATGACCTGATAACCTGACTCTAGGCTGCCCGTGTGGAAATTGGTAGACATCCAGAGTTTAGGAAGGGAACAATAAACTCCAGGTCAGTCATGGGACTGGTGTGAGAACTTAAAACAGTTTATCTTAAATAAACAAACAAAGAAATATTGTTAAAATAGATCCGCAATGCTTTTGGAAAATGAAACTACCATAAGGCCTCTCGCACACACACACAATGCAAACGCAGAATCGGAGGAGATTTATCCTTATGATAGTTAAACATGCTTGATACGCAGAAAAATTTCTTTGATATTATTACTATAAGTGCAAAGTGCAGGAAAACATTTCGAAAGTATAATATAAATCTTAGCCAACATACAACCATTATCGTATGCCTACTATAGCTACCATCTAAACAGTGGGGCGCCACCATAAGTAAATGGCAGGTTATACAACTAAAACTGTACAGGGCTCGTATTGTTTCTTTGGATTTTCCAACAAATGGTCAGGCTAAGGAACTTCCTATTGCCACATGGAAACGCCTCTGGCGGGACGCCCCGAGAACCTAACCGGATCTCTGCCAACACAAGGCCGGGTTACCTCTGCAAAAGTAGGTAACTACTGACAAGAGTATGCCATCCCCCGGTTGTAAACAACCTTTATCCGAGGATCCTCAACCAACAACAATCACAAAGTCATATATATCTGCAATATCCACATAAGTTAAGTATCTGGGCTCCATACTATGATACCACTTCTATCAAGAAGGAAATGCACATACCATAAGGGGCGCTATTCCCTATAACCTTGCTGCATCTTTCCTGTTTTGACCATTACCGGGTTGTGAGGTCCTACGAAGTCTCGTCCACAAAGCTACGCTTTTCATAAAAGCTATGCTTTGATCAACAAATGATCAGCGGCACTTCGTATGCCACATTACCAAATTGGGAATGTATCACTAGTAACCATCAACTACATAACCTCTGAGCTCGTACGTCTCAGAAAAGGGTGTTAAGCTAAGAGAATAAATTCTCCGCCACCAACAGAAAAGTATTTGATAGAAACAAGCTTTGCATCTCAAAGTGTAACGTCAGACATACATCCATACAAGTCCGTTCCGGGATCGAACGGAACCGAAGGCACTTCCAAAGAAGCCCTTGCAATTCGGATATTCACTAATCACGTCCGGAATTCCCATCACAAAGGGTGATAAAATCTCTATATCAGATATCAGCCGATGCAGAGACATTCGACGGTAATCCTTCCGTTTTCGAAAATATCCGGTCTTCAACACAGGTCTTCAAATGCTATCCATTACGACGTATCACTATTCGGCATAGGATTTATGACCCAAAGGTCTTCTCCCGGCTAAACCGAATAATGAGCGCTTATTTTAAAATAAGTGTAGCATTCAAATTCAAGCAAATCACAACAAATACCCATTTAAAGGTAAATATTGATAGTCGGTTATTTAACTATCAATAGATATGCACAACACCACCAGATCCCAAATAATTTCCCAAATTGTTTATTTTCCAAAAATATCTTTACAAGATATATTTTTCCATACTTCAACCATTTGAAAACAAATTTCAAATCACTTTTCACCTTTACAACTTTTGAAAACAAATTTCAAATCATTTTCCTTACGCGGAAACACTTCCAAATATTTATTTATTTTCACTGGAAATCTACCGAGTTCAAATACTTTAAAATAATTCATAACACTTATACAAAATATATCGGGAAAACACTTTGAAATAAAACTATTTTCTTTAAACACTTTACTTAAAATATTAGTTATAAAAATATTATACCAATATTACATATAACTTAAGTCCAAACTAATTTTCAAAATAAAATTATTACATAGAGTATAACTATTTAAATAACTATTTTCTAAAACAATTATCGATTAAATCTTAGAAATAATCATTTCTATATCAACTTAATAATCTTTACTTAAAGGATTCAAAACAATTTAAGAAGTTAATTTCTCCAAAGTATCCTTTTCAAATCCAATTCTAGAATTTTATATATATATATATATATATATATATATATATATATATATGTATGTATGTATGTATGTCTCTTCCAAAGCTATTCAGAAATTTTACTCGGCTTTCCAGGGAGAATACGCTTTCATTTCAAAATGGTTCATTTAAACCAATTAAATAAATCCTTACCGATTTACTTTAAATTTACGTTCCAAATCCGTAAATTTATTTCTACACTTCAAAAATAAATCAATGTTTATTTTTAAACAAATTTCTATTTTCTTTATAAATTCCATGTGAATTAACATTTCCAAAATATCTATTGATATACGATTTTCAAATCGATTTCAATTATTCACTTTCAACAACAATTCAATTTTTCAATTGATTTCAAAAACAACCAAATCAAATTCCATATTGATTTTCCAAGAAATTAAACACCAAGTGAATTTCATTCAAATCTCAAATTGAAATCAATTTCTACTAAACCCCAAATCAATTTTCAAACTGATTCCAAATTCTTTTCAAAACACCTGATAAATTTCCGAATGGATTTCCAAAAGATTTAAATTTAATCACCAAAAATCAATTCCCAAATGGATTTCAAATTTTATTTCCTTTTAAAAATAAATCCTTTTGAAGAAAACAATTTCTTTTATTTTTCAAACTCTTTAAAATCCGTATTTTGAATAAATTCTTCAACTTTTAAATAATATTACCCGAAATCCATTTGTTTAAGTTTTTCGCATATTTTGAAATTTTATTCAATAAGATTAAAAGTAAAACTTTATTATTTTAGAATTCCTTCTTTTAAATTTATCTAATTCTCAAAAATAAATTTTAATATAAACTTCCAACCTGAATTTTCAAAAATCAAATTTTTATTTATTTTCGATATCTAACGATACCAAAATTATATTCGGCTAAATTTTAGCCTTCAACGATTTCAATCACAAAGATAATCACACGGAGATCATAAAAAAAATTAACACGCAGCATTGAAACAAATTCAATTATTTGAGGAATCCAGTTGGATCCCTCCAACCTGTTTCCCTGCATCCATGGATGTTAGCACAGTACCAATCCCGTTTCAAGGCGGAATATCGCGGTACATGGGTTTATATAAAATATTATCCGCTATTATGCGGCGCAATAGGGTCTCATCCACTATATAATGCGGGAAATCAACTCCAAGTACATATATAATACCAATTCCACTTCACGGTGGAATATTGCGGTATATGTGTTTAATATAATAACATCCGCTTAATATGCGGCGTATAGGGTCTATTTCAATACAACAGATAGAAATTTATCACTCAATCACACAATCAAACAATTTTAAATCAAACTATTTAAAATTTAAATCGAAACAAATTCGATTGAGTGAGAAGTTCTCACCTTGTTTCCAATAACAGTTGCAGCATTTTATTCCGAATAAAATTAAACGCGCGTTTAATTTTACCCAAAATTCACACTAGCTCCAATCAACTCCAATCCAGCTCCATCGCGTAGTATTCGACAATATGAATCCAATGCAATTCATTTCGTCATTTTTTGACCTCGTATGAACAAGTTACAGCTTTTTAGAGTTTATACGAATTTTAATATAAATAAATTTACAATTTTATCTTTAATTTCAAACCCTAAATGCATCTGGATCGTTGATTTTTAAATCCCAGATCCAGGCCGTTGAACCCTTCTTCTTCCATCTCGTTCAAGGCCGTGAGTATGAAACCCAAAGCCGCCGTTCACCACTCAATTTTCGCCCCCACTACGTACGTCTATTTGTCGATCAACCACCATCATCTCGAAGCCCATCTCGAGTGCCACCATCGGCCACGACCACGGCAGGTCCGGTCGCCCCCCGCCTAGAAAAACGTGTGTGAACTTTGACCAAACGCAAGCCATTTTCTCCTTCATTGTTGCGAATTGGATAATCATATCTGTATGGATTTGAAGCACTCACGGTTTTCTATAAGTTTTTAGTTGGGGGTTTTGTCTAATTATGAATGGATTGGCCAGAAATTGAGAAAGAAGATCGAAGGTCTATGGCCATTAAAATTTAACTGGCGGCTAGGGTTAGGGTTTTGTTTGTGTTGCAAATAGAAAATTATGAAGTCCTTATATAGAAAATTCTCGCGACACTATTCATCCAGAATTTTTCCGAACTCCAAACGAAGCATGCCGCCTGGCGTTTATAATGTTTTATCCCTATTCCGAACGCAATGGAATATATATTGAGAGCCAATTCGATCGCATTTGGAAGAAAGGTTTTCAAATTGACTATTTTAAATTTAAAATTCACTTAAACCGATTTCTACGCGTTTTAGCTTGCCCCGGACAAACCGTAAATCTGATTGACACAAAATTTGAAATCTTACAAAAATATAACATTACTGATACAATGAAATTGGTTTTGTCGAAATCTGAGACTGTTTGAAAAATGACTATTTTTACTCGTCAATTAAATATTAAAATATTCAATTTCTGCGAATTAACTTTTAATTCAATTTTAAAAGTTCTATAACATTATTCTAACTCCAATATGGTTTAATACAACTTTACAAATCAATTTTAATCAAATTAAATCCAATTTTCAATTATTTCTGTAATCTCAAATATTAAATTATCGATTTAATTATCCAATTAAATCTAGATATTCGAAATATAATTTATTCGACTTACAAATTTTACTTATTAATATTTAAAATCAATTAAATATACGAATTTCAAATGACAGAAATTCTGGGTCGTTACATAGGTAGTACGACTAATCTATGTATGGTTTGTAAAGATGTACCATTTTCATAACTAACACATCACTTCTCATATGGTATGTTCATTCTGGATTTTAAAGGGTTCGATGTTTCACTTAATATGGATTTTCTAGCAAAGAACTGAGCTATCGTAGATTGTGTTAGAGGAATGTATCTTTAAAAGCCAAATTTGGGAAGTTTGTTGAGAATCGTATCAAGAACCTAGTAAACTAATGAGGAGTTTCCTTTATGCACCAGATTCGCCATAGGAATAGGTGGAATTATTATTGGTTGTTAGAAATTTTTCGAACGTCTTTGAATAGGTAAATAGCCTACCTCATATTGTGAGATTGAGCTCAGTATAAACTTGACCCCTGGAAGAGAACCTTTTATTAAGCCAAGGCATAAGATGGCTTCGACGGGAAGAAGGGAGTTGATGAATCAGATAAAGGAACTATTGAGTAATGGTCTGATTAGGCCAAGTCACTTGAATTGAGGAGCAACCATGGGTTTTGTTGTTAAGTCAAATGGTTCGCCAAGGCTTTGCATAGACTACCGTGAATTAAACAAGCAGACATTCAGAAATAAGTATCCCTTATCCAGCATGGGTGACATATTTAAACAACTGCAGGATACTAGGGTATTCCCACAAATGGATTTAGACATAGGATCACCAACTTAGGATATCTGACTATGATATACCCCTGACAACTTTTAGAGGACTAGATGGTTTCTTTGAATGGTTGGTTATGCCTTATGGGCTAACCAATGGACCTGCTCATTTCATAGTCGTCATGGATCGAGTTTTTAGAGATAACTTAATAAATTTGTGTTCACCTCAACAATGGTATCCATATTTATTCTAAGACCGAAGAGGATCACAAGCACCACTTAGAGACTGTATTGGAAAAATTGAGGAGGCACAATTTGAAGGCTAAATTTTCTATGTGCCATTTCTATCAATCTGAAGTTAGACTCCTTGGACATGTAGTATTGGAAGATGGTATAAGAGGGCCATGCCCTAAGTCGTTGATTGATGAGCAGATTATGTGTATTGTATTGTGTATGCACTATTCTGCTATGGATGTTTAGTGTATGACATTTGTATGGGTTTCAAGATTCATAGTGTATGCCCTTTTGTGTCTTTTTTAGTTTTCCCTTTTTGCTAATTTCAAGATGAAATTCTTTTTAAGGACGGAGAATTTAACACCCGGTATTTAATCACTTTAGATATGGACATTCAAATATATTTTTAATAATTAAATAATGGGTTTTATAACTCAAAATAAAAATTCTTTGAATGATAACTAATGATGGTGAAATAGTACCAAATTTTTTTACAAAAAAATTAGTCCAAAGGAAAATAGAATGTGTGACCGAAAATCATTTTTCGAATTTTCAAATTTTCATCGTCCAACAGTTGTTGGAAAAAGTTATATACATTTGAATTAAATGCTCATTTTCTGTAACAACCCATAAATTTGTGAATATTTTTAATTAAATTTTTTATTCGAAATTTTGATTTTTAAATCATTTAAAAGTGAATTTTTAGAATTTTTCCAATGTAAGTTTGAAATTTGTTTGTAATTTATTTTCCAAATGAAATAAATAAACGATTTTTGAAAATTTTATATTTTGGTCAAAATTTGAATTTTCAGTTGCAATTTAAAAAAATTGAATTTTAAATTTTAATCATTTTCTTTGAAGCGGAATCTATTTATGATATCTGTTCTGCTTTTCGTTTCATTAAATTCTGAGTTATACTTTTTAAATTAGATAAATTACAGCGTTTTACACACAGTTATTTTCTGTATTTCTATTTCTATTTTTCTATGTTCATTTCTACATTTTTTTTTTCTATGTTATTTTATTTTATTTTTCTATTTTGTTTATCTAAACTTTATTTATTGAATTTTACTTGTGTGTGTATCTTTTCATAAAAGGCTTGGAAGAAATCAAGGAGACATACGTTACATTTCTTTAATGCTTGCCTTTTTATTTACTACCCTCTTTATTACTTACCCTAACCATTCACCATTCATAGACGTGAATAGTTCTTACTAATCACGTACAAACATCTAAAAATATCCACTTTTCAATTGCATTTAAGAATAATATATACATACATATACATATATATATATATATATATATATATATATATATATATATATTTCTCCTTATTTCTTGCCTTTTATTTCCAAGCCATTTTGTTTTCCTATCATTTACTCCTCTTTAGCCGTTCAAATCTTATCTTGCCGTCGACTCCACTTCATAATTAACGTACACATTTACTTCACATTTCATTTCTAGAAAGAAATGTATGCAAATAAATAGCTTGGAGAAATTTAAGAGGCATACGTTTCATTGTTTAAACTCTTGCCCTTTTCATTTGCATGGCCTTTATTATTTTCTATCTATTTCCTCCTTATTCCTAGCCATGAATTATTCTACTCATAGCCTTGCATATCAAGTTGAAAATTCACGTACAAAAAAATTATTTCCCATCTCTCATTTTTTTTATTTGTATTTAAAAATAAAATATATTATACGTTTCTTCCTCCTTAACTTATGCCTTTCCGTTTCCCTAGTATTCATAACTCCTTAGCTGTTTTTTTCTTATATAGCCGTGTATTTCCTTTTACCATTCACATACAAAACTCCTCAAACATATCTCATTTTATTCCATTTCTCATTTCATCACTTGAAAGAACGATTTTTTTTATTAAATACATCAAGTATTTGTTGCCATTTTGTTTTCTAAACCATTCAAAATCCTGTCTTTTATTGCGTAGCCTCTGTATTACTTACCTTAGTCGTTCATTCCTTTAATCTAGCCATGAATTTTTCTTGCCTATCACACATAAAAACTTCCCAAAGCTTCTCATTATCATTTGCGTGAAAGAAAATTTTATTCAAGCTCTAGATCCATGGCTTCTCTTCCTCTTCTTTCTTTTTCTCTTTTTGTTTCTTCTTTGTTCTTCATGCTTATACTCAACCTCTGGCCTCTGGCGCACCTCTAACCATCATGACCAAGCAATATAAGATGATGGTTGAAACTATATGTGGTGTAACCAAGCCATTGATTGATTAAGGCAAGTTATGTCACTTTGATTCATTTATTTCCATTGTTTTAACATCTATTGTTTTGTATTGAATCATATTCTTATGTATGTAATATTTGTTTGCATACAAGATTTGGATCTGACTCTTCATCCACTCAAGTTCGCATTGTGCTTTTTCGTGCTTTGCGGAGTTTGGATTTTTATTCTGAATTTGTCAATTCTAGCTTTTAAAAGGTGAGTTTTTATCACTCTAGACATATGTACTTATATTTTTGTGAAAAAATGACAAGTGAATCTGTAGACATTGATATGTCATTCATATATGCCTGTGTTGTGATTACATAATGATAAATGTCGTTTATATATTTATTACATCATTTGTTATGATGCTATATGTATACTATTATTTTATTTCTGTTAATCACCACTGCAAGTTCCCTATCACTATGGGCTGAAATGATAGGCTCGAGTGATTTTTTATTGATTTTTTTCGTATTTATTTTTATTGGGATTACGGGTTTGAAATAATAGAACCCGGATTTTTCTTTTTAAATTGCAGATTGAAATGATACATATCCGTATCAATTGACCTAGGTTAGAAAATATTATACAGGCCCATGATTAATATTTTTAAAGTAATATTTTTCTAAAAATTTATTAAGAATTTTGAAATTTTGGAATATATGGAATTTTAACTTAAAATTTGATTTAAAGATTTGAAGTATAAAGAGATATCATTTTTTATAAGTTAAAATGTTATAAGCTGATAATTGGTTTAAAGTGTAAAGTTTTAGTTAATGCAAGAAACATGTACAGTTTTAATTTATGAAAGAAATGTGTAAAATCCTAATTAATGAAAGAAACATGTAAAGTTTTCATTAATGCAAAAAACATGTAAAGTTTTCATTAATGCAAGAAACGTGTAAAGTTTTAATTTATGAAAAAACGTGTAAAGATTTAATTTATGAAAGAAATGTGTAAGTCCTAATTAATGCAAGAAACATGTAAAGTTTTAATTTATGAAGAAATGTGTAAGTCCTAATTAATGAAAGAAACGTGTAAAGTTTTTAATTAATGCAAGAAACATGTAAAGTTTTAATTAATGCAAGAAACATGTAAAGTTTTAATTTATGAAAGAAACGTGTAAAGTTTTAATTTATGAAAGAAATGTGTAAAGTCCTAATTAATGAAAGAAACGTGTAAAGATTTAATTTATGAAAGAAATGTGTAAATTCCTAACTAATGAAAGAACATGTAAAGCTTTAATTAATGAAAGAAATGTGTAAAGTCCTAATTAATGAGAGAACATGTAAAGTTTTTAATTAATGCAAGAAACATGTAAAGTCTTAATTAATGAAAGAACATGTAAAGTTTTTAATTAATGCAAGAAACATGTAAAAATTTAATTTATGAAAGAAATGTGTAAATTCCTAATTAATGAAAGGACATGAAAAGTTTTAATTAATGAAAGAAACGTGTAAAGTTTTTAATTAATGCAAGAAACCTGTAAAGTTTTAATTAATGAAAGAAGCGCGTAAAGTCCTAATTAATGAAAGAAACATGTAAAGTTTTAATTAGTGTGATATTGATTAAAATAATAAATGCTCTTTACTGTAATAGAAATGTAAATTAAAATGTACATTTGATAATGTAAGTTTTAAATTAGTGTAATATTGATTAAATGATAAATGCTCTTTACTGTAATAGAAATGTAAATTAAAACGTACATTTGATAATGTAAGTTTTAATTAGTGTAATATTGATTAAAATGATAAATGCTCTTTATTGTAATAAATGTAAGTTAAAATGTACATTTGACATGTAAATTTTAATTAATGTAATGGTGTATTTTAAATTGATTAAAATGATAAATGTTCCTTACTGTAATAATAAAATGTAAGTTGATAATATACATTTGTATGTAAGTTTTAATAAATGTAAATGGCATATTTTAAATGATTAAAATAATAAAGTTCTTTATTGTAATAATAATGTAAGTTAATAAGGTACTTTTAACTTAACATAAGAATTTCAGCTTTAAATTGGATATTACAGTAACAAAGTTTATTTAACTATAAGGCTATGATAAAATGACCATGTTAAAATTTGTAAGTACATAAATACTTTGATTATATAAAAGTGGAAAGTATTACATTCCAAAAATGCTATGATTTTACATTTTCAAAATGCTATGATAATTTAAAGGAATATTTCAGTTTAATAAATTGAAGGAAATATTCAATGATTTGGAAATTTGGGTTTTATTTAAATGATATATTATTGAATTAGTTTTGAAATGGAAATGATACTATTGTGATATGGTTTTGAAATGAGTATGATATTTTGATTTTAAAAGTATATACTAGTTTGAAAGAAATGATATGATTTTGAAATGGATATGCTAGTTTGGTTTTGAAAGTATAAATGATTTTGAAATAAATATCCATGGGTTAAATAACATTTGATTGTTAAAGAGACCGGGATCGGAAGTTGTCATACTCTCTACCAACTCCGAAAACCACTTTAACAACCATGTACGCGGTGGAGATTCCAGAATGAAGTAGGATGGTGGCGGCGTTTCCTTTGAGGTAAATACGTGGACCCAACTCCCGTGAGTTGGCATAAGGTGGCTAAAACAGGAGCGATTGACGGGTTAATGAGGTAGCACCTTTGATCGGACGCATTCCTTCGATATTATACTTTGACCTTTGGATTGATTCGGTGGCCACATTTGGTTTCTTTGATTTGGGAGTGATGTTCGAGGTGGGCAGTAGTAGTAGCTACGTGTTACCACCGACTCGAAAGCGTAATTGGTATATCTACCCTGGCATGGCCTAGTTGTGCCATTTCACCTACCCTGTCGCGCATTGTACGAGTTTTTTTTTTCTCCCGTAACCCGTGGAGTATTTAGGGTAGTCTCCCGATCTGGAGATGTGCTGGTACTGGATGGACTACTGGGACTATTACGTGTTAAGGGAATATTGGGTCTCTCCTTAACGCTATTTAAAAGTATGTTTATTTTACTATAGACATTATTATAATAGCGAAATATTACTACATAGTAAATAGTTTAACGGATCCTTAGAGGATGGGTGGTCCCAAGCATCCATTAAGTTACTTGTACCTTATATTATAGTTCACTTAAGTTGGTTTACATTGTATAATTATGTATATCCTGAAGGTGTACGTGCAGTACTAAGGATCATGTAATATAATATATAAATGCGGAAACTAATAATAGCAGTAAAATAAAAATTAAAGTAAGCACACCAGGAATTTTTATATTGGTTCGAACTTCCCGTTCTACGTCCAGTCACAGAACATCCTCTGGATTTAGACTAAACCCCTCACTTAATCCGGAGGAATAGATATATCACACCTGAGCAGCCGAACGGGAATTTTTCCGCGTCAACAGCCGAAAAGGACTTCAACTTAATACAAATAATTTGTTGACGAGTGTGTTCTGAATAACACGGATTGTCTTTTGATAGTACAATTTCCTATAATCAAATCCTCAAGAATATGTAGTGTATGTGAAAATTTAGAAGGAAGATAATCTCGTAGAATCGAAGTATATAAATTAATTCAGAGATTCTAGAGATATTGAATGAGAATGAATGGTTTTTATTTGCAGAAATAAATAGAGAATAGATTGCAGAATTATAAACAAGAATCAGTGATTGTAGAAGTGATTTGAACATGTTTATATAGTTGTAGAATATTATAATCTTTCAGTAAGAGTTTCAATCAAAAGTTGTGTCTGTATCTCTTGGATTGAGGGACATTCCTCTTCATGATCAATGGCAACTCTTCAGGAAAACTAGCCGTTATGTTCAGGTCGGTCGACCTAAAAAACTGGTCGGTCAGCTGATTTTTAAAAACGTATACAAAATAATGTATATCTGTGCACTTGACACAGGGTCGGTTGACTGAGGTTTCTGGTCGGTCAGCCGACCTGTTGTCAATTGCATAGTATATACTAATTTATGTATAATCTTAATATAAATCAATTTGTGTATGTGTGTGACTACTTGAGGAATGATTTTAATAATATCCTAAGACTCAATACATTAAAATATTCATACTCATTTCTGGATTGTAGTCTTGTCTCCTTTGTAGTGCATAATATACACTTATTCTCTTTTTGTCGCTTTCGTATAGTATTCTCGTCGTATGATCTCTGAAGCTTGTGTCATGAATCAAAACTCATGAATCAACATTCTCCCCCTTTTTGATTGATGATAATACTTATGTGACGAAGTAGTATATATATTCTCCCCCTAAATATATGGCGACTTTTCTGACTTTTCTGCAAAAATTTGTTAACTTTCATATATTTCTCCCCCTTTGTCATCGACAAAAAGGAATACTTATTGGTTGTATAAGAAAAATATGGAACATGTGTAACATTCCCGAATTTTGAACAACTTTAATTTGACAATTTATTTAATTTTGGAAATTAAATTGTGAATTTAATTATGAATTAATTTGAAAATTCTAGAATAAATAAATAAATTGGATTATAAATAAACTTTAATTTGAAATTTAAGAACAAGTATTTACAAGAAGATTTAAAATGTTTAAAGTTAAATATCCTTAAATTGTTTTAATAATTGGATTGTAAGAAATAAAATAAAAGATTATTACTTAATTTCAAAAGCATTAATTTATGAAATAAATTAAAGGTAAATTTATTAGAGTTATAAATTAGAGGTTTATTTATCAATGTATAATTTTATTTTAAATAAAATTTTCTTTTGGAAAGATTATGCAAGTATAAGTTATATGTATATATATATATACACAATATCTAAGTTTAAAAAAAAGGTTAATGTTGTTTCTTTTAAATAAAAAAATAATAATAATATATACATTTGAATAAAGGTGTATATGTATGTAAAAGAATTTATACAAAGTTTGAAATATTTATATATATCTTCTAAAATGAAAAATAATTTAAATTAAAACATGATTTGTAAACAAAATAAAAATAAAATAAGGTTTAAATGCAAATGCATGAATTAATTTAAAACAAGGGTTTAAAATAAAAATTCTAAATTAATTCAAGACAAGGTTAAAAACATAAAAAGTTCATAATTCAACAAATGTTAAAAATAATAAGACAAGTGTCCATCCATTTAAACCAGTGGCAAACTTGGTTTTATCTTCATTTGAAAAGAAAAAAAAAATTATATAAAGAAACAAAACAATTAGGTTTCTCTTTTTTTTTCTTTCTCAGTTCATACTTCTCAAAACTGAGGAACAAAATATAAATCAAAATCTGAAAGCTCTTAACCCCAAATTCTTGAACCTGAAATGATTTACTCAAGTATTCAAGCAGAGAGTAAAAACAAATAAAACAATAACCAGAAAGCAAATTTGTTTCAAAAGCCTGAGATCAACAAAAACAAACTTCAACAACCAGGTTTCAAAGAATAAATTAGTTCTGGATGTCAAGTTGCAAATCAAATCTGGAAACAATGATCTGAATCAAGCACAACAAAATCAGGACAAAGATGAACCGGATCTATTTGCAAAACCTATAAACAACATCATCAAGTCTGTAGCCGTTTTTTCAAATATGAGATTGGCAATACAACCTGAAGCTATGCAAAACAAATGCAAGTCTGTAAACATAACAAAGGAGCAAACCTGGAAAACACACAAGCAAGCAAATCAAAGTCCAAGTTCAACATCAAAACAGATTTGGAAATAAGCAGTGCAACAGATCAAAGATAAGGCTTTGAAATCAATTCCAGATCTTCACAAACAAATCTGAAAAATCTCAGGTAAATTTTAACTTTATATCTTAGTAAACTTATGATTTCAAGATCAATTTTTAACAATAAAACGAATTCAGAAAATTTGCAGATGTGTTTTATAAAAAGAATTACCAGTGAGCAAGGATCTCTGAAATGAATTGAGTTAAGTAAAATTCTTTAAAAAAAAGTTTGAATTTAATGATTGATTAATAACAAAACAAGTATCTAAGTAATAGAATTAATCTAAGTTGCAGATCTAAGCTTCAAAAAGATTAAAGAAGAAAAAAATTCCAGTTCCAGATCACTTCATCCCCAGGCTCTGTTCTTCAATCATGAAGGTGAGCAAATCCTTAAACACATATTATTTTTTAGGTTGTTTGAATGAATGTGCTTGCAAAACTTGTGTGAATATTGGTTATGTTTGCCTGTGCATGCCTGGAAACAGAAAAGGACATTTTTGTTCTTGATACAGGCATTGAAAACTGGGGTTAACCAAAACTTGCCTCTTATCTGATTTTTGGATTTAAACTCCAGGTGTGCTATGAAAAATATTTTTTATGATTGCATGTGTAGATATATATATATATAGATGGTCGTGTATATGTCTATATATAAGTGATTCCGGTTTCAAAAAAAAATAAGAACATCCTTGTTATTCAGTTTCTGTCAACACCTTATATCCAGATGACAAAAAAAAATTCAAGTTTAAACCATTTTGTGGTGATCTGATGCATGCTATAAATTCTTGAATCTATGATGTAATACGCCTGTATGTTGTTTAAGTATGGATTGTATCTATAGATGTTGATATTTTTGTAGGCATGGCTGTCCCTCGTTGTTTTTGATACAGGGGTTTAAATTTTAAAACAAAATGCAGATCTTCTTATATGATCATTGTTAAACCTTGACCTGAAAATAAATTAGTTGAGTATTAACTTGAGATAAGATTTAAAAATATGTTCAAAAGTTTTAAATTTAATTATGTCTCTAAAAAAACTGAAAACACAATAGTAAATCATAAAATTTGATAAAACCAAATATTGAATCTTCTTGATTCAGTTTATATCTTGAATCATCACTGGAAATCAGTTTTTTTTTAAACAGACATCAAGATTTTGGTGATAAAAATGGAAATGCATGTGCGTGATAACATTTGTGGGTTTTAATGTGTTTGGGGTTAGGCTGAGAAAGTTACTCGAGTTTTACTCGGGTTATTTAAGGTTTGGCTCGAGTTTCCTTTGCATTTGACTCGGGTAAAATTTTGTGTGCCTCGGGTAGTTTTACTTGCAGGGTTTTAAACCTGTAAATGTTTTGAATTTTTTTTTTAAAGAAGGAAAAGGAACTGAGTTTAAATGAAAGCCAGATGTAACATAGTTTAAATCAAGTTTTAAGCAGGGATTCAAATTAGCTTTTGTATCCTAGTTAAAAATCAAATAGGATTTTCAAAAAAGAAATAAAATAAAAGTGTTTGGACAAATTAGTGTTAAGTATAGTGGCCACAGGTTTTGGAAACCCTGTCTGTTCCAAATCCAGATCTAGACTTTTTAAATTTAAAAAAACTGAATTTAACAAAATTTCAGAGATAAAATTTTGAAGTATGGACTTAGATCAAGTTGTATACTAGTTGTAGTGTTTAAGTTTTATAAAATTTTGTTACCAGTTTCAACAAAATCTGTCATATTCTGTTTTTTTAATTTAAAACTGAAGTTTTAAAAGCCAAGCTTTATACCAGTTTAAAACTAAATTTTCAAATCTGGTACAAGCTATTTGAATCTCAGTTTTGAAAATTAAATGCAGTTTCAAACTTAATCTGTTTAACTACTTTAAAAATAATAAATAAGGATTTGAGTTTAAAATGAAATTTTAAAATGTAAATAAGTCTTGAATCTAAGTAATTTGAAATCAAATTTAATTTGTATTCCAGTTTAAAATAAATGAAAGTTTTTAAAATTTGAAATGATTTAAACAATCTTGGTTGAAATGTGTATGATTAAATTGATTTGAATTTTAAAATGAATTTGGCCTAAATTCTTTTAAACTTATTTTATAAAATGGTTATTTCTTTAACATATGTGATAAAAAGACTTTGAATTGTTTTTTTTACTTTGTTTAGATAAGTTTGTATTCATTTTAAAATCTTGAATTTAAAATGGAATTTAAAATGGAATTTAAAGTAAATTTAAAACAAATTGTTTGTAAATACTTTGATTAAGTAAGAAATGTTTATCTTAAAAATAAATATAATTTAATGTTTTGGATTCATTAAATTATTAAGTTAATTTAAATGGATGATTAATTATTTAATTAATTAATGATATGGATGATTAATTAAGTAATTAAGAGTATATAAATTAATATAATTAATTGAGTTTGATGGGATTAGTTGAATTAATTGATTAAGTTTAATTTATTTAAACACTGAATGATTTAATAATAATTACGTAATGTAATTAATGGATGGTAATTACTTAGTAAAGTAATTAATTGATAATTACTTGATAATGGAAGTGATTAAGAGTAATTATTAATTATGTAATAATTAATTAGTTATTGAAATTAATTAAGGATAATTAATTAAGGATTAATTATTAATTAAGGGTTAATTAATTATTGTAATCAATTAAGAATAATTAATTAAGATGGTTTGTAGTTAATTAACATTAATTAACTAAAGATTAGTGACTAATCTGATTTGAATTAATCAGATGATTAATTGTTATTACTAGGGATGTTTGGGTTTTATTGAATGATTGAACTGATTGATATTCCTGATTGCAATGTCCTGTTTTGATTTGAGCAATGTTTACTGTGATTTATTATCTGTGATATGTACCTGTGATCTGTGAATGAAAGATAAGCGTTACAATTGGTTTGTACCGCTTGTCAAATATAAGCGTTATAGTTTATATCGCTTATCAAATATATTGCTATATTTAAATCTGTGCTGATTGATGATGTGGCACTTTTATTGGGTAAAACCCCTGGACCACACTTATACACACACAAATATGGATTGCATGTGGAAATCGGTTAAGTCACAGATTTTTAAATAGCTTTGAATTTGGATTTTTAATTCAAATGGTTTTGGAAATAGATTTGATTTAAAGTGAAAGGCTTTTGAAAACAAGTGTTTTAAAAATGAAAGTTTTTTTTCCTGAGTAACTTAATAAAGATTTGAAAGTTGAATAATCTAATTTAATTGGAATTCAATATCTGAAATTGAATTCTAGATTGGGTATTTATAATTTAAAAACGGTATATAAGCTTATATGGGTTTCAAACCATTTTTAACAACTATTGTGGGGATTTGAATTAACCTCAAAAATGTTAACTTGTATAAATAAAAATCGGATTTTCCGAAATAAAAACAATTTGTTTTCAAACAATAAAAGCTTTCATATGATTAATGAACTACCAGTTTATATTAAAGAGATTTCAAGTTTGAATTAAAAATGATTTTCCAAATTATGGAAGAATATTTGGAAACGAGTTTTGAAAGCTATAAGTTAAATCTTGATTTAAAGATTTAATGAGTTAATCCAATTTGAAATGGAATTGTCTTGAGAAGCTATGAATGAACTTTTGTTTAAAAGATTGATGAATCATGTTTTAAATTGAAAGGGGATCTTGAAAAGTGAATCTTTGATTTAAAAGATTTAAATGTGGAAATTGTTTAAACCTTTGAAGGTTTTTGAAGTGAATCTATTTGGTTAAAAGGAGATTTATAAATGGTAATTTATTTTAACCATTTGAATGAAAGTTTTTGGCTTTAAGCTGTGATTTAACTGAAATCCCATATCCATATGCTTTTAAATATTGCGCTCATTATTCGGTTTAGCCGAGAGATTACCTTGTGTCATATAACCCATTCCGAATAATGATACGTCGTTATGGATAGCATTTGAAGACTGGTGGTGAAGACCGGGTATTTGCAAGAACGATAGTGAGACGACCCGACTTCCTATCTCCAGGAAATCGCATCATCTTGAAGAAAGAAAGGGATAGAAGAAGAAAAGAAAATGAAAGAAGAAACAGAACAACATCAGAGAACTCATAGCGGAACGAATAAACTATAATATATCACATAAAATATTACATAGTATCTCATTACATCAGAGTACACAATAAACAACACAGATTATAGACAGTTATAAACATCTGTCTAACTATACAATTCGAGTACACAAGAAAACAGATACAACAAACACAGCGGAAACGATATATATATACACGTCGAAGCCTCCTGCTCCATATCTCCTCCAGAATTCGTCAGGCTAACCTGAATCACTTGACTACTCATACATAATATGAGTACCCAAGAGTTTAATAAAACAGAAAATAAACACTCGGGTCAGACAGGGGTCTGGTGTGAGTAAACGGGTTAAAATTGCTTAACTTTATAAAAACCTTTGAAAAGAAAAGGTATCATGTAAGACTTCCCACACATAAACATGGAAAAGTTTTTCCCTTACGCTAACCAAAATATTTGATAGGAAATCCAGTGATATTATAATAGTGTCTAGGGTTTTCAAAATAAAATACAGAAATAGCTGGAATGCTTACATCTCACGTTCCAACATAGTTGGGCACAATTAAAACCGTACAGGCACTTATTGGATTTTGGATTCCATCAATGGCAGGGCTACTGGGGTACCGCCCGTCACAGTACGTGGCCTAGATCACAGTACCGAGGAGTACGCCCGCTCCCCTGCAACATAAGGACGGAACCATCCCTTACTGGACAGTCCCGAACAAGACCACCCCGTAGTTGGCGCGACCAACCACACACTAAGCCGAAATAGAAAGGGACCTCTAGACAGGGGTAAATCTCACTCTCAAGTGGGGCTACCCACGAAGCCTTGCTGCACCTCCCCTGTTTTAGCCATTCCCGGTTGATGAGGCTTGAGGTTACGATTACCTTTATAGAACACATCTATCATAGAATGCTCATCGTCCACCTGACGATGTGCTGAAAGCATTCAATCCATACAAGTTCGTTCCGGGTTCGAACGAAACCGAAGGCACTATCTCGTTGCACTCATTATTGGAATCACCCTCAGAGTCAACGACCATAGCCCCTGCACTCTGATTCGCCATCTCGAATCTATAAGCACTATTTCGTCAAACTCATTACGGAATCACCCACAGAGTTATACTGACGTATAGCCCTTACACCTTGAGTCTTCACTTGCTCCACTTGGATTAACGACCTAACGTTTAATTGGAATCAATGTGGTTTTCGGATATCCAAATATGGAAACCCGATCCCGGTCTCACCGAAACCAAACGCCATTTTAATGTCCAAGTTATACTTAAGGGTTTAAACAGTTTAAACTCATATTCAGGATGAAATAAACAAATAGATGAATCATATTATCACAAGAGATAATTCATAACAACATTCATCTTCATAAAACATCATATCACATAATAGAGATATCCAAATCATCCAGTATCAAACCAATATCAAACATCTAATACCAACCAATCATACAGTATCAATCTCCAAATATTGATCATCCAATATTAATCAATTAACCAATATTAATCAGTCAACCCATATTAATCAATCATCCAAAACAGAATTGATTATCTTTTAATCAATTGGATTACCATAATCCTCCTTCATTAATTATTATTCCAAATGAATAAATTAATCATCTCTAATGATTTTCCTTAATTAATCTTCCTTGATTAATTATATTTAATTACATCCAAGTAATTATCCTTAACCATATTCAATAATTAAATCTTTAATTACTATCATTAATTACAATAATTAATGATCCTACATTTACCTCCATAAATTAATCAATCATAATTAATTACATCAATCCTTAATTAATTACAATTAATTAATCACACTTTAATTAATCATTTTACTAATCAACCTTGATTAATATCATTAATTAATTAATACTTATTAATTTAATAATTACTTTAATTAATTAAATAATTAACTTATAATTAATCATCTCATTAATCTTAAATAGTAATTAACAATTTGTAATTACTTATGTTAATTAATTAACTTCTTAATTAATAATCTTCTAAATTAATTATATTAATCCTTGATTAATTAATTCAATTAATTAATCTTTAATTACTTCATTAAGTAATTATTAAACAATTAAATTAATAAATAAATCCTTAATTAATTACTTTATTAATTAATTACAATTTTACTTAATTACACTTAGTAATTAATCTTCACATTAATTAATTAATTAATCTCATTAATTAATTAACTAAATAATTAAGTAATTAACTCTTAATTACTTACATAAGTAATTATCTCTAATTACTTTATTAATAAATCTTAATTACCTTCTTAATTAATTACTTAACAAATAATTAATTCCATTATTAAATAATCCTTAATTCTTCAATTAATTAATCACTTCATAATTAATTAACTTCAAAATAATTAATTTAAATTAATAACCTCAAGTGATTATCCTTTAATCACTTCCTCTTTAATTACTTCCATAAGTAATTACCTTCTTAATTACATTCAAAAATTCACCATTAATTACTTCATTATGTAATTATACTTAATTAATCCATAATTATGTGATTATTTAAGATTTAATAAATAATTAACTAATTATTTAAAATTAATTAAACAATTAATTAATTAACTAATCTTCTTATAATTAAAGAAAATCTTTAATTAATTAAGAAAAGCATAAATCTTATTTAATCTCTTACTTATTAACAATTATACTTAACTAAGTATTCTTAAGTCATATCCAACTAATTTAACCTTAGTTATCTTTAAATAAATTATTTGAATTTAATCAAATTTAGTAACTTAAAAACAAACAAAATTATATTATTTACCTTTATTTGAAAATAACACATCTAAAATCTAAAACCCATTAATTATCTAAGTTAAACTTATTCATTTTAAATAGAATTTGAAACATTATTTTAAAATTTAACTTAAAACTTTGATTAAATAATTAAATTCAAAACAATCTTTTAAATTTAAATTTTAAAACTTAATTAAGATAATTATTTTAAAAATTCAAAAATCTTAAAACATTTTTAAATTTGAAATTAAATTCAACTATCACATTTGAAATTATGTTTTCTTTTATAATATTCGTTTATAATTTAAAGCTTGATCTTATTTTATTTCAAACACCGGGTTTTACCTTTGCAAACTAATATCATTACAGTACTATCAGAAAGCATTCGACCAAAAGAAAACTCGAGTCAGACTCTCATGTCACACGCTACTGCCCTGAAGACAACCCCATGCTCCTATGCTTCGAGTCGACTACAGGTATAACACGACAAATAACTCGAGGCGATCTTCCTCTCCCCTAATCAAACTCCCCTGTGCACAAAGCATACATGAGTGTACGTCTCCCCTCACCTCCGGCCGAATCTAGTCGTCGCGACCATTGACGCCGATCACACGATCGCGTACGAACTCAAAACCAAACCCAGCTCCATTAATAATTAATCGAATCGAAATTCGAACAATCAAACCAAAAACTCGAACCACTGCAGAAAACGTTGACCCCAAATCTTCCCAACGCCGTTGACCTCCTCATCGATGAACTTCGCCGAGCCTCCATCTAAACACCATGATCCTGAACACCCTTCCCCTCTGACGCGATTTCATACGAACCATAAACCGAGATGCAAATGCCTCAGCAACCCAGGGCAACAAATCACACTCTAAACCCTAGTTTAATCTAATTCACACAATTCACTTAATGGAAAAATTAAATTGTATTTTTCCTGTAATCTATGGCCTACAAGCTAGCTATGAATCAAAAATCAAATCAAATAAATGAACATATCATCAGAAATCTACAAAATTCCCAATATTGCAAAACCCAACAATCACTTCACCAAAAATCCTGATTTTACTTCCTAAAATCATCATCTTCAATTACTAATATGTTCCTGAATTCAAATTACTGAATTGTGATGATTTATTTTGACATATATATATATATATATATATATATATATATATATATATTGTATTTACTGTAAAAAAAGAAATCCAAATTTGAAATAGTGTCTTAATATAATTCTTTGAAATTATTTTTAAGAATAAGTTTATAATCCTTCAATCATCTTTAATTTAAAGATCGAAGCACAAATTCGATCATAGGAAGAGATCTGGACATTATTATTTTTTTCTCTGTAGTCTGTAAATAGACAGAGGAGTATATTTTATACAGACATTTCATAAATACAATCATGCATTCACATTCAAGCATACATGAGAAAAATTCATACCATTATACTTTAAGATCTTATTCATATTTTCCCAGTAAATTCTCAGATGTAAAACTGTTTTTAAAATAAAATTTACTCACCTATTAGATGATATGCCGAGCACAGCAGAAAACAGAACAAAGTAAAATAAATTCCCAGGCCTTTAAATCTTTAGATCTGAAAATGCTTTTGCATGCATGCTGTTGTAAATGCCTTCTAATAATTGATACTGCTGTTGAACTTGGTTCCATATGAATTGCAGGTTTTTATTTCAGGTTTGATAAAATTCTGGTTGCCATTATTTTTTTGTTAAGAAAAGTAAACTAAGAAATGAAATGAAGACAAAGTGTTATGTTTATTTAAAATTAAAGAAAGTAAAATTTTTAAAATAAAGACACATGTCCCTTAAGAATTTACAATTGTCATCCTATTAGCTTACTTACTTTACATGTGTTTTTGAGATGATAACATGTTTACACATGTTTGAATATTTTTAATTAATTTATCATTTAATTTAAATGTAATATAAACTTACATAATTAAGTTACTTTGTTAATAAATGTTTACTTATGTATTTATATGTATTTATAAAATGTTTATACACATGAGTGAAATGTTTTTATGAAAATAAGCTTTTTGGATTTTAATAAATACAAGTGTGAAATCCTTGTAAACCTTTATTTAATAATAGCTTACTTTTTAAAGAAAATATTCTAATACTAATAAAAATGCAAATAATTCTTATATATGTATTTAAAATCTAAAACATTATACATATACATTTTTAACCATTTTAATTTGAACATTTTAAAGAAAACAAAAATAAAATATTGATAAATTTCCTTTATAAACTATCATATTTTAAAAATAAACAATTATCTCACATTTTGAAAACAAATGAATTAATCTTTGAATTAACTTTTGAAAATATAATTTCTAAACAAAGCTTTAAGTTACAATATTCATTCATATATAAATTATTAATGGATTAAAATTAAATTTCAAAACAATATCAAACTATAACATATACATACATATATGTTACAATTTGAAAACTCAATCTTTAATTTAAAACAAAAGCTCTTCTATTCACAATATATATCAATTGTATATATTATAAATAGAATAAAATTTCATTAGCTTTGAAAAAATAAATCTTATCCATTTAAATTGTTAAAAAGATATTGATCATAATTATCAGATTAAATATTTATTAACCATAAAAGAATAAATTTATTAGTTTAAATTAAAATTATAAAGAAAAATTATCAAACCAATTAAATTATTAACACAGATTATTAAATTGTTATTGCCCAAAATTCCGGGTCGTTACAATCCTCCCCCCTTAAAAGAATTTCGTCTCCGAAATTTAAAAGCAAAGGTAATTTAATAACCCAGTACAAATTTTAATTTAAAATAACAAAGCATATTTAACAACCAGTAACTAACAACCATAGCAACCAAATAAACAAACAAACAAACAACTCTAACTAATTATTCTGACGCTAATCAGAATAAATCTCTAATACTATCTTGAGTTTTCCAAGTATAAATCACCGGGAGACTCGCTCTACAAAAGCCAACAAACTGACTACACTATCAAAATTCAGAGCTCCTCTCATCTCCAGATCCATCAAACTGAATAAAACATCAGACTATACCCAAGTCCAACTCAACATCCAACTCTCACTGGACTATAGATTCAATAACCAATCGATGAATCATACACGTACTCCCTCAGAGACACGTGAAATATCATGAATTCCAGGTATCCAAACTGGCTATTCAAGCTTATCGTATCAAAACACAGATAAGAAATCTTAAATGCCTCAGCACTAACCAACCAATCTTATCCAATATCTGTTCTCTTAACCAGAGAATTTTAACAACACTGAAGTCTCCAACTTCGAATTCCAAAACTTCTTATCTCATATCTGCATAGCTCAGTAGACAATCCAAGGCTGCCAATCTCTTCCCGATCAGCTCAACCTATGCTGATACTTCAAGAAACAACTAGATCTAAGCAAACAGTTCCTAGATCCTATTTAACAGAAAAGTCCTCCAAGATCCGTCGAAATCCAGAACACAAGCTCTACTACTCAAGCAATAGCAACAGAACTTACTTCCTTCCTTGCACAGCTGCTACCTCGCTTCCACTGCACAACTCTGATTCTGAAATAGATGAGAGGACTGTTGATGAACATGAGTACATACTTATCCAATATATCCGGAAAACTTTGTTCATCAAATCCATAAAAATCTGAGTGACACATCAGACTCAGTCACACGTCCTTATAGCAGAAATCCAAACTCATAAACTAGATCGAACCAATCCAAAAATATTTCTGAGCTGCTATACCAACTCTCCATTCCAAAAACCATCCTACTACCAGGCTAACTACTAAAATTGCTCCTGGAACCAAAACAATAGGGAACTCAATTCCAGATGCAGACAAACTTCAGATTACTCCAGCAGCTCCTACTTCCACATGAGAACCCTCAGACTCAAACAAAAGATTGCTCAGATAAATTCCCAAACTAATCGCAAGTCACTTTTGCGATCCTACCTAGTTCGGATTCCAAAGAAACTGTCCTCACTTTACCAATTAGAACAGCCTTAAGCTTTTCCAAACCAGGTTAATCCTTCAAGGAAACATCACCACCTTCAGCCCGGACTGCTGAAAGAGAACCACAAGATTCCTGAATCATTGGAGAAACAACCAACACTGCTTCTTCCAAACTCTACCTCGATGATACTGCAAAGCTAAAAGATCTCCTCGTCAGCACACCAAATACTACGAGCAACGCTGCTACCACAGCTAACCAAGACCTCTAATCCAAAGGCTTCTCAACTCCAAAACCATCAACAAACCACACAATTGACTTCCGAGATGGCAAACAACCTCTCAAGAAACTCGGACTCTAAACCAATCATCAACAACTCGCTTACCTTAAGGAATAACAATGAGACCATGCCTGAAGAGAAACAACTCATAGACCTTAGTCTCACATTCCAAAACAGCCAACCTTCATGCTGAAGATCCAGACAACTTCTACATAGACGAGTCTTCCCTGCAACAGGTAAAGACTGCTCCTCAACCACTACTAAAACTGCTTCAAGAGAAAACATCTTCAGAAAATATATCCAAGGATACTGCATCTCATCATGCAGTTACAAAGATATCATTACTTACTTCTGCACTTCCGACAGATCCAAACACTAGAAAAATTCGCTTACCCAAGCGAAATTCAGACTTACACTTCAAAGATAAACTCCGAATCTTCAAAAGATTTCCTTCGGATATCAGAGAAATCCTTACTCCAAACTACAAATCTTACTCGAGACGATATTAGGTCTACAGTCTCGACAAAAACTTCCAACCTCTAACACATGGACCTCTTCCATCAGTGGTAGTCGTGTTACACACACAAACCACTACTCCATCTACCTTTAGAAACTTATGTTGGAAAATCCGAACAGATAACCCAACAGATTAGGTAGATACAGATATACATATATATAGTTATATATAAAAATTACAAGTACGCTCTCTCCAGAAAGACGCCACTACAGAGCCTAGGTATTCACTCAACCTCGTGCTCCTTAAAGAAAGATATACTTCAGAGCCTAATGCTCTGATACCAACTGCGACGACCCGACTTCCTATCTCCAGGAAATCGCATCATCTTGAAGAAAGAAAGGGATAGAAGAAGAAAAGAAAGAGAAAGAAGAAACAGAACAACATCAGAGAACTCACAGCGGAACGAATAAAATATAATATATCACATAAAATATTACATAGTATCTCATTACATCAGAGTACATAATAAACAACACTGATTATAGACAGTTATAAACATCTGTCTAACTATACAATTCCAGTACATAAGAAAACAGATACAACAAACACAGGGGAAACAATATATATCTACACGTCTGCTCCATATCTCCTCCAGAATTCGTCAAGCTAACCTGAATCACTTGACTACTCATACATAATATGAGTACCCAAGAGTTTAATAAAACAGAAAATAAACACTCGGGTCAGACAGGGGTCTGGTGTGAGTAAACGGGTTAAAATTGCTTAACTTTATAAAAACCTTTGAAAAGAAAAGGTATCACGTAAGACTTCCCACACATAAACATGGAAAAGTTTTTCTCTTACGCTAACCAAAACATTTGATTGGAAATCCAGTGATATTATAATAGTGTCTAGGGTTTTCAAAATTAAATACAGAAATAGCTGGAATGCTTACATCTCACGTTCCAACATAGTTGGGCACAATCAAAACCATACAGGCACTTATTGGATTTTGGATTCCATCAATGGCAGGGCTACTGGGTTACCGCCCGTCACAGTACGTGGCCTAGATCACAGTACCGAGGAGTTCGCCCGCTCCCCTGCAACACAAGGCCGGAACCATCCCTTACTGGACAGTCCCGAACAAGACCACCCCGTAGTTGGCGCGACCAACCACACACTAAGCCGAAATAGAAAGGGACCTCTAGACAGGGGTAAATTTCACTCTCAAGTGGGGGCTACCCACGAAGCCTTGCTGCACCTCCCCTGTTTTAACCATTCCCGGTTGATGAGGCTTGAGGTTACGATTACCTTTATAGAACACATCTATCTTAGAATGCTCATCGTCCACCTGACGATGTGCTGAAAGCATTCAATCCATTCAAGTTCATTCCGGGTTCGAACGAAACCGAATGCACTATCTCGTTGCACTCATTATTAGAATCACCCTCAGAGTCAACGACCATAGCCCCTGCACTCTGATTCGCCATCTCGAATCTATAAGCACTATTCCATCAAACTCATTACGGAATCACCCACAGAGTTATACTGACGTATAGCCCTTACACCTCGAGTCTTCACTTGCTCCACTTGGATTAACAACCTAACGTTTAATTGGAATCGATGTGGTTTTCGGATATCCAAATATGGAAACCCGATCCCGGTCTCACCGAAACCAAACGCCATTTTAATGTCCAAGTTATACTTAAGGGTTTAAACAGTTTAAACTCATATTCAGGATGAAATAAACAAATAGATGAATCATATTATCACAAGAGATAATTCATAACAACATTCATCTTCATAAAACAGCATATCACATAATAGAGATATCCAAATCATCCAGTATCAAACCAATATCAAACATCTAATACCAACCAATCATACAGTATCAATCTCCAAATATTGATCATCCAATATTAATCAATTAACCAATATTAATCAATCAACCCATATTAATCAATCATCCAAAACAGAATTGATTATCTTTTAATCAATTGGATTACCATAATCCTCCTTCATTAATTATTATTCCAAATGAATAAATTAATCATCTCTAATGATTTTCCTTAATTAATCTTCCTTGATTAATTATATTTAATTACATCCAAGTAATTATCCTTAACCATATTCAGTAATTAAATCTTTAATTACATCAATCCTTAATTAATTACAATTAATTAATCACACTTTAATTAATCATTTTACTAATCAACCTTGATTAATATCATTAATTACATTAATTAATTAATACTTATTAATTTAATAATTACTTTAATTAATTAAATAATTAACTTATAATTAATCATCTCATTAATCTTAAACAGTAATTAACAATTTGTAATTACTTATCTTAATTAATTAACTTCTTAATTAATTATCTTCTAAATTAATTATATTAATCCTTGATTAATTAATTCAATTAATTAATCTTAATTACTTCATTAAGTAATTATTAAACAATTAAATTAATAAATAAATCCTTAATTAATTACTTTATTAATTAATTACAATTTTAATTAATTACACGTAGTAATTAATCTTAAATTAATCACATTCATTAATTAATTAATCTCATTAATTAATTAACTAAATAATTAAGTAATTAACTCTTAATTACTTACATAAGTAATTATCTCTAATTACTTTATTAATAAATCTTAATTACCTTCTTAATTAATTACTTAACAAATAATTAATTCCATTATTAAATAATCCTTAATTCTTCAATTAATTAATCATTTCATAATTAATTAACTTCAAAATAATTAATTTAAATTAATAACCTCAAGTGATTATCCTTTAATCACTTCCTCTTTAATTACTTCCATAAGTAATTACCTTCTTAATTAAATTCAAAAATTCACCATTAATTACTTCATTAAGTAATTACACTTAATTAATCATAATTATGTGATTACTTAAGGTTTAATAAATAATTAACTAATTATTTAAAATTAATTAAACAATTAATTGATTAACTAATCTTCTTATAATTAAAGAAAATCTTTAATTAATTAAGAAAAGCATAAATCTTATTTAATCTCTTACTTATTAACAATTATACTTAACTAAGTATTCTTAAGTCATATCCAACTAATTTAACCTTAATTATCTTTAAATAAATTATTTGAATTTAATCAAATTTAGTAACTTAAAAACAAACAAAATTATATTATTTACCGTTATTTGAAAATAACACATTTAAAATCTAAAACCCATTAATTATCTAAGTTAAACTTATTCATTTTAAATAGAATTTGAAACATTATTTTAAAATTTAACTTAAAACTTTGATTAAATAATTAAATTCAAAACAATCTTTTAAATTTAAATTTTAAAACTTAATTAAGATAATTATTTTAAAAATACAAACATCTTAAAACATTTTTAAATTTGAAATTAAATTCAACTATCACCTTTGAAATTCTGTTTTCTTTTATAAAATTCGTTTATAATTTAAAGCTTGATCTTATTTTATTTCAAACACCAGGTTTTACCTTTGCAAACAATATCATTACAGTACTATCAGAAAGCATGCGACCAAAAGAAAACTCGAGTCAGACTCTCATGTCACACGCTACTGCCCCGAAGACAACCTCATGCTCCTATGCTTCGAGTCGACTACAGGTATAACACGAGAAATAACTCGACGCGATCTTTGTCTCCCCTAATCAAACTCCCCTGTGCACAAAGCGTACATGTGTGTACGTCTCCCCTCACCTCCGGCCGAATCTGGTCGTCGCGGCCATTGACGCCGATCACACGATCACGTACGAACTCAAAACCAAACCCAGCTCCATCAATAATTAATCGAATCGAAATTCGAACAATCAAACCAAAAACTTGAACCACTGCAGAAAACGTTGACCCCAAATCTTTCCAACGCCGTCGACCTCCTCATCGATGAACTTCGCCGAGCCTCCATCTGAACACCATGACCCTGAACACCCTTCCCCCTCTGATGCGATTTCATACGAACCATAAACCGAGATGCAAATGCCTCGGCAACCCAGGGCAACAAATCACACTGCTAAACCCTAGTTTAATCTAATTCACACAATTCACTTAATGGAAAAATTAAATTGTATTTTTCCTGTAATCTATGGCCTACAAGCTAGCTACGAATCAAAAATCAAATCAAATAAATGAACATATCATCAGAAATCTACAAAATTCCCAATATTGCTCATTACTACAAAACCCAACAATCACTTCACCAAAAATCCTGAATTTACTTCCTAAAATCATCATCTTCAATTACTAATATGTTCCTGAATTCAAATTACTGAATTGTGATGATTTATTTTGACATATATATATTGTATTTACTGTAAAAAAAAGAAATCCAAATTTGAAATAGTGTCTTAATATAATTCTTTGAAATTATTTTTAAGAATAAGTTTATAATCCTTCAATCATCTTTAATTTAAAGATCGAAGCACAAATTCGATCACAGGAAGAGATTTGGACATTATTATTTTTTTCTCTGTAGTCTGTAAATAGACAGAGGAGTATATTTTATACAGACATTTCATAAATACAATCATGCATTCACATTCAAGCATACATGAGAAAAATTCATACCATTATACTTCAAGATCTTATTCATATTTTCCCAGTAAATTCTCAGATGTAAAACTGTTTTTAAAATAAAATTTACTCACCTATTAGATGATATGCAGAGCACAGCAGAAAACAGAACAAAGTAGAATAAATTCCCAGGCCTTTAAATCTTTAGATCTGAAAATGCTTTTGCATGCATGCTGTTGTAAATGCCTTCTAATTATTGATACTGCTGTTGAACTTGGTTCCATATGAATTGCAGGTTTTTATTTCAGGTTTGATAAAATTCTAGTTGCCATTATTTTTTGTTAAGAAAAGTAAACTAAGAAATGAAATGAAGACAAAGTGTTATGTTTATTTAAAATTAAAGAAAGTAAAATTTTTAAAATAAAGACACATGTCCCTTAAGAATTTACAATTGTCATCCTATTAGCTTACTTACTTTACATGTGTTTTTGAGATGATAACATGTTTACACGTGTTTGAATATTTTTAATTAATTTATCATTTAATTTAAATGTAATATAAACTTACATAATTAAGTTACTTTGTTAATAAATGTTTACTTATGTATTTATATGTATTTATACAATGTTTATACACATGAGTGAAATGGTTTTATGAAAATAAGCTTTTTGGATTTTAATAAATACAAGTGTGAAATCTTTGTAAACCTTTATTTAATAATAGCTTACTTTTTAAAGAAAATATTCTAATACTAATAAAAATGCAAATAATTCTTATATATGTATTTAAAATCTAAAACATTATACATATACATTTTTAACCATTTTAATTTGAACATTTTAAAGAAAACAAAAATAAAACATTGATAAATTTCGTTTATAAACTATCATATTTTAAAAATAAACAATTATCTCACATTTTGAAAACAAATGAATTAATCTTTGAATTAACTTTTGAAAATATAATTACTACCGAGTAGCTACGGTATAGAGATTCCCTAAGTGATGGGAAGTCCGATCGGGATTGTGGATTCCCGGATTTGCAAGGGATTCTTCGGAAGTGCCTTCGGTTCTATTCGAACCCGGAACAGACTTGTATGGATGTGCGTCTGACACTACACTTTGAGATGTAAAACCGGTTTCTATCAAAATACATTTTTGTTTGGTGGTGGAGATTTATTCTCTTAGCTTAACACCCTTCTCTGAGACGTACGAGCCCATAGGTTATGTAGTTGATGGTTACCAGTGATACATTCCCAATTTGGTAATGTGGCATACGAAGTGCTGCTGATAATTTGTTGATCAAAGCATGGCTTTTGTAAAAAGCGTAGCTTTATGGACGAGACTTCGTCGAACTTCACAACCCGGAATGGTCGAAACAGGAAGAATGCAGCAAGGTTATTTGGAGGTAGCGCCTCCTGAGGGTATGTTCATTTCCTTCTGGATAGAGGTGATATCATGGTACGGAGCCCAGATATTTAGCCTATGTGGTTACTGCAAATACATTACTTTGTGGTTGTTTGTATCGAGCGCTCGGATAAAGGTTGGTTACGACCGGGGGATGGCATACTCGTGTAGTAGTTACCTAGTTACAGAGGTAACCCGGCCTTGTGTTGGCAGAGATCCAGTTAGGTTCTCGGGACCATGTGGCAATGGAAAGTTCCTTGGCCTGACCATTTGTTGGAAATCCAATCACCAATACGCGCCTTGTACGGTTTTAGTTGTAGAACCTGTCATTCACTTATGGTGGTCACCACTGTTTGGATGGTAGCTATAGTAGGCATAGTACGAAATGTCTATGCCGGCTAAGATTTATATTATACTTTCGAAATGATTTTCCACACTTTGCACTTATAGTAATAATATCAAAGAAATTTTCTCGTATCAAGCATATTTGACTATCATAAGGAGAAATCTCCTCCAAGTCTGCGTTTGCATTGTGTGTGTGGCGGGAGGCCTTATGGTAGTTTCATTTTCTAAAAACCATTGCGGATTTCAAATTTAAATTCTTTTGTTTGTGTTAAAAGATAAACTGTTTTGTTTGCACATACTAGTCCCATGAGTGACCCGGAGTTTATTGTTCCCTTCCTAAACTCTGGGTGCCCATAATTTTCCACACGGGCAGTCTAGAGTTGGGTTTTTCAGATAATAGATAGTACATATCAATTTGATACCCTTCAACTTTCTCTTTGGAATCCTTTGGAGTCTTTGGATTCGTGGACGAGACTTGCTCAGCTTTTTGTTTTTCCGTTGTTGTTTATTGTCTTTGATAGACTGTATCATATTGTATCAATGTTGTTCCAAATTTGGATATTGTATTCATTGGAATTGTATATGATATTCATTTCTTTTTCTTCCGCTGTGTTGTTATACTTAATTGTGTTATAAGCTCCGGCGACTCGGATTTGAACGGTCGAATCTGCGGCATTCGAGTACAATGTAAAGTATGGATGTCGATTTTCGAACGCAAAAAATCTGTATCGTTACAACATGTAACACAAAAAAAATTGAGTTTTAAATAGTACATACTCAAAGCAAATAGGAATATTAATGATGTTCACTTAGTACACAATATTTAAAAACAGAATACTAGAAATTATAAGATAGCAAGTTGTTAAACAACATGATCACTCTTCATCATCATCGGAATCCCAAAATTCTGGACGGATATTTTCTTCCAGAGGAGCATGTTCCTTACCACGTCTTTGAGCGGTAGAAGTGTGAGTTCCTAATGTACCGGAGCTTGTATTCTCCGAAGTGGAAAAAGAGAAGTTTGGCGCTGGCCTTTTTCCGGGAGCAACATAAGAGGCACCGGCTTTGGAAGTACATGATAAGGCATCCCATAAATTCACGAAGAAACCGTTGATTTTCTTGAAACGACCATCAATTTTTCGTAGCCGGGCATCCAAGGCTAGTTGATTTTGAGCCAAAATATCAATGGCCGCCACTGTACTAATTCCGGGAGTTGGTCTTTGAATTGAATGTTGGCGTGTTAGACGTTCCGTAGCATGAGTTGATGGTTGAGGTGTAGAAAAGCTACGGCGTAGTTGTTCTCGAGGAGTAGTACTCCATTGGTTAAATGGTATAAATCTAGGAGGTGCATCGGGCAAATTCATTAGTTTTATGGTCCTTGAATCAAAAGTACGAACTTTGGAGGTTTCGGATTCCGAAGCATATGGGACGAAGGTATTGATCAATCTCATTATGTATTCTCCATAATAAATATGAAGCATTTTGCCTTGATTAAATGAGAGAAACTCATCCATGAGTAATTTTGCCCAACTGACATGTGTATTCGAACATATAGCATATAGAGCTTTAAAATTTTCAGGATATACTAAGTGGTAGGAGCCGCCTCTTGGTATAATGGATTTCATCATGAAACGATAAAAAAGTCTAGCTCTAGGCCAAAGTGATGATGTTTAAGTCTAGGCCTAAGTGATTGGTATAATGGATTTCATCATGAAACGATAAAAAAGTCTAGCTCTAGGCCTAATTACTGAGCTAGACATATTTATCAGCAATTGCAAGGACGGGCTGCTATAATTGTCCAGGATGATAATAAATTAGTATACTCGGATGTTGTGCATAATAAAGATGGTTTCTGTTTGTTAAGATTATGTGTATATTCTATATTTCACGATGTGAGATTCTATTCTGTCTTTTTCTTTCTTCACCCCAATTGACCAGTCTTTTGGACACTTAAATGATCGGCACATGAATACCAAGGATGATTAAGTGTCATCTTTTGGTGTAAGAAAGGCAGATTGTTGCAATTTTCATGAAAACAACCATCTAGAAGTTTTAATAGAGAAAAAAATGAAGAGATAGCTAAATCATTAAGAGGGTCTCTTAAAAAATGTTTTTTCAAATTGATAAATTTATTTGATAATTTCGATCAATCTTACGATTTTAAACAAAGAATTGGTTTTGATGATTGTGAGTCCCAAAATTGGTCACTAACACCCAATCGTCGATGAAAGCACCAAGTAACAATCACAGATTATAGATAGAGTGTGTGTAGAGAGTATAAATACGAAGAACAATCAAAATTAAAAAGAAAGCGGTAATAACATAGGATTTACACTGGTTCTGCTGACTTTGGCCTACGTCCACTCCAGAAATTTCCTTTTTATTGATACGAGTACGGTTACAATCCGGAGTTTTTAAAACAATAATGGCAGAGTAGCCTTGAGGAAGAAGATGAAGGGAAATAGAACGAAGATCCCATTTTTTTGAAGCCCCGTATATTGTATTTATAGGAAAAATCCGAGTTACTAGAATTCTTGAGTCGTCCGAGCCCATCAATACCATGGCCGAACCAAAACCCATCATTACGACCGACCCAAGCTCTAGATATGCCGACTTGAATTTTCCTAGGTAATGACCTGAAGCAGTCTTATGCTTGACCCGAAGCAAACTAGGCTAGAACTCGAAGCAACTCAGTGCTGATCCCACTCCTTCAAGACACCGATCCCCTTTAGCCGACCCGACATCTTCGTCCCACCGTCCCTAAGTTGGGAGTTCAATGACCTGAAGTAGCCGACCCTACACAATATACCGACCCCATATTCACCGATTCCAAAACCAATCCACCGACCTGAAGCATGAAGTTTACCGACCTAGAGTAAACCAAATTCACCGATCCAATCCACCATGCCGACCCATTCTCTTGTTAACCCGAGAAGAAACTTGCCGACCCAAATTTTTTACCACACTGGCCCTAAGCCAAGAGGTTGTCGACCCAGAGTTACACCGACCCCATGAAAACTCGCCGACCCCATGCTGACTCGAAGCGCAGTACTACTTGACCCGAAGCAATTCGCTTGGAAACCCGAAGTAAACCCTCAAACGACTCGAAGCAAACTCTAACCATCTCGAAGCGACTCGATTTTCGTAGAAAGTCGTATTTAAAGTATTCCTTGTCTTTTGTCCATCGACTATGCCATATCCTGGCTTCGTAATCATGTTTATCATCCCTAATTGATCGTTTGTCCATCCAGTCGAGTCAAACCCATAGTATTCCTACCTCGACAATCGTGCAGTCGATTGGGTTAAATCCGTCTGTACGCTGCCTTTCCAAAAGGCGAGTTAACAATGATATAGTAGAAAATGAGACTATAGTGAATGAAAAAACTAATGATATAGAAGAAAAATGCACATGATGCTTAGATTTCACTGCATTAAATAGTAAACGAAAGTGATGTCCAATGTTTAGATCATTTGAATGAAACAAAGGTCGTGTGTCGAGCATCCACGGTATTCGTGTGTTGAGAAATAAATAGAAGAATCAATAACGATCCACCCTCTCGACCCCCAAATGTTGACACTAGCACATCCACGGTATGTGTATTGAGCATCCAAGTGCTGGAAGGACAAATTGTTAGGGTGGAATAAAAAGAAAAAAGAAATAGAATAAGAAAGAAGAGAACACAACATCAAAATCTCACTAGCGGAATTATAATTTTAATATCAAATGAATAGCACAACGGATTACTCCGATACAGAAATCTCGAAGTTAGAAAACCTAAGTGCTATCATCGGCATGGATAGTTATAACCGCTTGTCCTCACAAATTCTGATATATACAATTGTACAGCAGCCGAAATAAGGATACTGCAGTAGGTGAAATATGTAGCTCGCGTTTCGAGCTCCAAAGAACATCAACGATAACCTAACTTTCTCATACTACTAGAAAGAACACACAAGAAATTTAAAGAAAACAAAAGCCACGTATCAAACATAAATATGATATGAGAAACTCAACAAATATGTAGCTAGTTTATAACAGTAGTTTTATGACCCCATGGAATTCCATAACGGTTTTCCCCTCAAAAAACCACCACCTACCAAGTACATAAGGTGATATATTAGATAGTGTCTAGGGTAAAGAATATAAATATATACATTCAACAACATATTAGAGGGTACAATCAAAACGATAAGGAACGTTCGCATAATGGATTTTCCACGAAGACGCCTTCAGAAAACTAAAGTGGATTTCCATGCACAAGGGTTAGAAACTACCTCCAAGCATTGCATATTCTAGATAGAATATACCAGTCCATGTCTTCATACGCGATCCCAAATACCATCACCTCCCGCACGCAACATCGATAAGCGTACTCTAAATATGGAGTGATAATGTCCTATCATGGGTCAGCCAAACCCCAAGCAATGCCCCCACACTATTTTCTGCCATTTTCAATGTCGAGGTTATATTGTGAATCTTTCACATGAGTCTTCATCACTCGAATAGGACATAACCCACAATTGAATCCCACATCTCGAGCAGATCTTGAAACAACACATGGATTACAGCATCTCGAATAGATCCATTTCTAAGAGATAAACAATATCTAAGTCTTAAAGTGGTTATCAATAAGTAAAACACTTATCAATATCGATCTCTTCAAGACTGGATCGATGAATTTGTTTATTCAATAATAATGAGGTGATCGCATATAGAAACCAAGTCTCGTATACTTATCACGTTTTCGATATTTTCATCTCATACTATCCCTCAGCCAAGAGTGGAGCCTGTAGCTTAGAGCTCTATTAGTCATACCCCTACTCGAATAGCAGCCTTATCTCCTATAGATAAATAAGCCTACTTCATTCGGCTTTTAGTGCTCGGTATATGACAAAATGTTTCCATAAAGAGTAAACATACAAAGCACGATCAAGTCATACAAAGCACGATCAAGTCAATAAACGACTTCTAATCCCCTTTTTATTTATTTAATCTTTTATTAATTAAAACCACTTTTATTAGTAAAACTTATTTATCGAATAAAACATTATTTATCAATTTCAACTCTTCCTTTGTGCTCTTTCAATACTTCAAAAAGTATTCATATACTTATCTCAAATTGTATAAGTATGTTCACATATTATTAATAAGATTTCTGACTTTAAACCTTTTCTTTTCTATTTTTTTTCCAAAAGATTTCTTACTTATGATTTCCTTCAAAATATCCATTTTAAGGATTCAAGTAATTTCACAAATCCATTTAAAAGATTTAAGACTAACGTTACTCAAACATTGTCACTACAAACCCAATACCTTTTTACTTATACTTAACTTTAAAACATTCTTCTTAAAGATCTACTTACATTCATAAGTATAATCAAAATGGGTTAAAGATGAATGTTACTAAAATATTGTTACAACAAACCCAAAACCATTCCATACTTATATCCTCTTTAAAACTTTTTTTTGAAGACCTAAGTTAATAATAGGTTAAGTTCGATAGTCGACTAACCGACTGTCTAGTTAAAATAATTGCTTGTACAAATCAATGTCCGTATGCTTAACCCATTTCCAACATTTCAACCTAATCACTCCTTGTTCAAGAATGAATCCAGTTAAGTTAGAGCACTGGTTGCATCAAAGTCTTTCCTAGACACTTCATTCTTGAATCTCACAAATAGACAAGCTTACTCATCGGCTTATAGTGTTAAATTTAGTATTAATGATTTCCATAAACAAGTAACAAACAACCTGTTTGACCCGTTTTCGAAATTTTCGACTTAAATATTCCTCGCTCAAGAGGGGCGCCCGTTAGGTTAGAGCTTTATTTCTCTCGCCTTACTCGACATCAATCCTAACTCTCAAAAATAAATGATCCTACTTCGTCGACTTTTAGCATTAAGCAAAGTTAATTACCTTTAAACAAATAAGTAAACAATGAGAATAACATGTTTTCGACATTCCAACTTAACTATTCCTCTTTTAAGGGAGAAGCACGGTAGGTTAGAGCTCTATTGCCCCATCCCTACTCGGCATCAATCTTAACTCTCAAAAATAGAGAAGTCTACCTCGTCGGCTTTAATTGTTAAGCCTAGTCAATTATCATTTTCAAAACTTATATATACTTTAAAAATACTTAAAAATAGGTTTAAAATCTCTATGTAAAATATTAGTTTAAATAACTAATTTACAATTTGATAAAAAAAAACATGTTTATATTATAAAACCTCTTTACTTTGAAAATACATATGCAATTGTTAAAAATATATTTAAACTTCAAACCAACTTCAAAATACTTCAAAACATAGTCGAAAACATCTCTAGAGAGATTAGAGAAAAATGGAATATTTAGATATCATTTTAAAGACATAAAATCATAAGCGACTTGCTACAGCATTTATAAATGCTTAAAAGTCCTTGTACAAACAATATTGAAATCAGTAATAAATAAAATTCATGGTTTGCTCAAGTTCAAAATCCTCTCATCCCACATGGATGAAAAAAAACCTACCAAGCGTACCGTATGCTTAACAACCTTAGGTTATTACTTAGTAGACTATTCATGCTACCTCGAAGCAAATCGAAGTGTCATCACCTAAACTCTCCACAAGCCAATCAAAACATAGTATGCATATACCAAATCCTATACGATGCATATGGACCATCCATGCGCAATATCAATTTTGGTCACTTGCTCGATCACATAAATTCTACTTCCAAACTAGTATAGATCACTTGACCTCTCTAGGACGGACTCCGATCAGATTCCTTGATTGGAAACCCATATTCCCCATACATAGTCATATTATGTGATAGAAAACTTCAAAATCTTATCAAGAATTCATATCAAATGTTGTCATCAAGAATCTAATGAAATATCCTTGTTCTAACCGTTGTAAACCACCTCAAAATCATATGCTCGAATACTGGATCAAGAACAGTCATGCGAATAAAATGATCTACGTATAACTTACGTATTGATCCTATTGGTTTCTTAACTACATCAAATTCTTTTTTATCACTTTATTTTATTCAAATAGTATGTCATTCTATACTAAATCATTTATGAACGATTTAATAAAACATAATTTCAAGTTTATAAAAAAATTACAACTTCATTTATAAAACATTTCATAAAAACTTACTTCACTTTATTATTCGTATAATACTCCACTACCTCCTAAGAGTATATACAAAACATCAAATTTTAAACTGGTTTAAATTCTACAATCTTCTAAGTTCACGTATTATATAAACACGTCTTTGTATTTCCACAAAATAATTAGTTTCAAATTCGATAACAATTCGGAAGTTTCCAATTGTCCAAAATCGTCCATAATCTTGCTTCATTTTAATAAATGAAATCTACCAAACGAAATATCATAACATGAAATACATACCATACAATCCTAAGGCTACATGTGTCCACAATATAGTTTAACAAAATTCAATAGTTTATTCAATACTCTTTACCTAAAGAGGGAAAACATGACAAGTTTCAACATTTATTTCGAGCTATACCACTGCCACTCGAGCGCTACATAGCATACATACGAAACTTTTCTTTATTAAAAAGTTCATATCAAAATTATTTTAAAGAAAAACTTTAGATCTAAACAACGGGTTTTATTTCAACTCATTTTGAATAATAATACATACATACATCTTTTGTACAACAAATCTGAAAGGGAGTGCGGATTAAGGATATTAAGGCTAATTTAACACTAAAGGGGGTGAATAGTGGTTAATGGATTATAAGACTTATATGGACTAAATTAAAATTATGAAACAAAAAAATGCAAAACTTAATCATAGAACAATCACATAATTAAACACAGATGTAGAAAGTAAATAAAAAGCAGTAAAAGGAAAGAACACACCAGATTTTATACTGATTTGGAGTTACCCAACGTCCAGTCCTGCACCAAGGCAAACACCTCGTAGAGATTTTTATTATACCAATGTCGAGATTACAATCCTCAATTTCTAAAGGCCTTGAGGTACCCACATGTCATCGAGTCCGGGGCAAACTCTCTTGATTTACGAGACACAAGATTACCCAATTGATTTCCTGACACAACCACACTTGATAGAGATAGTCGATAAACTTTTGATTACAAATTAATCCTATAACTATGAATAGCACTTTGATCTTCGAGAGAGGGCAGAGAATCAAACAAGAATGAGATTCTAATTTGATTCACTTGAGAATTCGGTAGAATTTCGGCACGATCTTAATATGAAAATTTTAGAATATGGATTTGTGGAGAAGAGGAGTGAAGAAAACAATTAGTTAAAAAATTCGTTTGTGAATGTTATTTATAGACCAGTAATGGTCATAACCATTCGTGAAGATATTTAAACGAATAGACATTTCTTTTGAAAATTGAAACTTTTGAATTTAACGGCCACCATGTCGACATGGGGTATCCCATGATGTCGATATCTCTTAGTTAAAAACTATGTAAAATTTGTTTTAAAAATGATATTGAAAGGAAAACAAGATGAAATGATTCTGAAGTAAAATAAACCAATTTTCCTATGTTTTAAAATAAAGAAGACTAGAAAAATATATTTTTAGAATGTATATATATAAATTTAATTTTAAATCTCAAGTATATATATATTATAAAAGAATTTTTAAAAATCAGAAAATAGTTTAAAAACAAACGAAGTTTAAAACAAGAGTTTATTTAAAAACAAAAACAAAGAATATTTTAAGGCTAAAACATCTTTTTGAAAATCATTTGAAAATATAATTGTTTAAAGCTAAAACAGTTTTGAAAATCAATTTTAAAAACCATTTTGAAGTAGTTTTGCAAGCTTCTTCCTGCAGAATATTTCATCACATCAGGACTCGAGAACTTGTACAAAACCAGGATGTTCGTGGGTTTGTAAGCCACTTGTCGTAGGTTTGTAAGCTACTTGTCATCGGTTTGTAGGCCACTAAGAAGGTAGAAATGGGTTCCATTCTAAATGAAATTTGGAATGAAGATTTCCATGCTATTATGAAGTTTTAACAAAACTAGACACTTACCTTGAAATCTTGATCTTGATACTCATGAGTCTTCAAACTTGATTTCTTCATTCTTGATCTTTATACCGTACCGTCTTCAATAATCAGTACCAACCTTATATATATCCTGCATAATAACATTTATATATATCTAGACAATAGTGTTAGTATATAAGTCATAATAAAATAAGTTATAAAGGTTGTTGTCATCAAAACCACTATCTTCAGTTCCCAACAATCTCTCTCTTTTTTATGATGACAACCTTATAAAATATACTTACCACTTCGATTATACCATAACTCTCTCTTACACCAACAACTCCGCCTTACTCCAAGCCTACTATTTTATATAACTTCTCCCCTTTTGTCATCAAGAAAAATAACCTATAAACCTTGAATTTAATAGAAAATGAGATAAACAAACATATGACATAAGAATAATAGCTATGTATGAGTGAAATATAGCATTCTAAGTTAAATGGAATTCAAGATTTTATGCACCAAAATTTTTTTTTAGAAGAACATTAATTAAGATAACACTTATACACAAATTAACAAACCAATATACAACCAAGAAAGAGAAAAATGAAAAACGCTTAACTAGGACCCTTAACTATTGGTGATTTATGGACCGAACAATTTGGATAGTGGAGACAAAATTTCCATGTTGTTCGACCAAGTTTCCATTAGCCTCAAAAAGGATCTCTCCAACGCAAATCACGCTATCGTCTTCGTCCATGTGAACTTCCGGATTCGGTAGAGGATGTTCTTCTTCTTGATCCTCTTGTGATTCATCTAGAGGCTCTTCTTCTTCAGAATCCATGGTTTGTGATGATTCTTCGATGACAATGGGATTGGCATGGTTATCTATAAGGAAGTTTTGTAAATTCCTAAGGATTCTGCTTTGCCTATCTCGTTCTCTAGCCATTCGCAGTTGACTTACTTGAATTTCCATCATCATTTGAAGCAAATCTTTCATCTTCTCTTGTAATTTGATGACTCGTACGTGTGTGAAACGTTGAAAAGTACCAGAATGAGGAGAACTAGGTGAAGAAAGTTCATTATTAGAAGAGGAAGCCATTAATTTACCATTTTAGAAGTTTACTACAGAGAATAGAACAGAGAAAAGGAGTAAAAGTCGAAATATATAAATATATAACCAAATAACTTCTTTTAGAGGGAAATTTAAATTTGAAAATCTCGGTTTGTATGTCGACATAGGAGGGTGGGTCATGTCGACATGCCCAGTTCAATTTTTGAGAAATTTTTATTTACATTAATTATTAACTATACTTGTATTATTTATAATTTATATTTCAGTTAATTAACATATACCTAATTCTCTTGTAAATTTAGTAAAGCTTTGTTCATTTAATGGTTTGGTTAATATATCAGCAATTTGTTTTTCAGTATTAATATATTCAAGAGTTATGACATCTTTACTTATTTTATCTCTAAGAAAATGATGTCTAATATCAATATATTTTGTTCTAGCATGATGAGTTGGATTTTTAGATAGGTTTATTGCACTAGTATTATCACAATAAATTGGTGATTTAGTTATAGTTAATCCAAGATCTTTTAAAGTTCGTTGCATATATAACTTGAGAACAAGCCAAAGCAGCAGATATATATTCTGCTTCAGTTGTTGACAAGGATACAGTGTTTTGCTTCTTACTGAACCAGGAAACCAGAGAATGTCGTAGAAAGTGATAAGTTCCACTTGTACTTTTTCGGTCTGATTTACAATTAGTGTAATCAGCATCACAATATGAAATTAAATCAAATACACCATTTTTAGGGTAAAATAAACCATAATCTAAAGTATGTTTTACATATCTTAAAATTCTTTTAACGGCTTTTAAGTGAGTTTCTTTAGGTTGAGATCGGTATCTTGCACAGAGACAGACACTGTGCATGATGTTAGGACGACTTGCTGTTATATAAAGCAGTGAACTGATCATTCCCCCTTATAATTTTTGATAAACATCTTTTGATTTAGAGTTGGTTTCCCATAAAAAGTGGTCAATCCAAATTTATGAATTAAATTCTTAGCATATTTTTCTTGACTAATGAAAATTCCTTTATCTAATTGTTTGATTTGAAGTCCCAAGAAGAAACTTAGTTCTCCCAAATGACTCATTTCAAATTCATTAGTCATTATATCTGAAAATTCTTTATTCATCATGTTATTAGTTGACCCAAATATTATATCGTCTACATATATTTGTACTAATTGAATATCATTTTTTTCTTTTAATAAAAAGAGTTGTATCTATTTTACCAATTTCAAAACCAGATTGTAGAAAATAAGATCTTAGCCTTTCATACCAGGCTCTAAGAGCCTGTTTCAGACCATATAAAACTTTCTTTAATTTATATACATGATTTGGATATTATCTTCAAAAAGTGGAGGTTGTTCAACATAAACATCTTCTTTTACAAAACCATTTAGAAAAGCACTTTTAACATCCATTTGATATGACCTGAAATTATTGCAGTTTGCGAAAGCAAGTAGAATCCTGATAGCTTCTAATCTTACTAGGGGTGCTAAAGTTTCGTCATAATCAATTTCTTCTTCTTGACAATAACCTTGCGTGACTAAATGAGCTTTATTTCTCAAGATCTCACCAAGTTCATTCATTTTAATTTTATAAACCCATTTTGTTCTAATTATACTTTTATCCTCGGGTCTAGGAACAAGTTGTCAAACATCATTTCTGGTGAACTGATTCAATTCTTCTTGCATAGCAAGAATCCATGAATCATCAAATGATGTTTTCTTTGGATTTTTAGGTTCAATAGTTGATATAAAAGCTACATTACTCATACTATTTAGTTGATTTCTTGTTTTAACTATAGGTTAAATATTTCCTAGTATATTTTCTACAGAATGATTTTTTAATAGCCTAATTCTTTTATTAGGTTGAATGATTTCACAATTATTTTCATTGGGTTCATTATTTAAAGTAATAAAATCTTCTACATCTTCTATTTGTACAGTGTCTTTAAAATTTTCATCAAAAGATACATGCATTGTTTCTTCAATAGTGTTAGTTCTTAAATTATAAACTCTAGATGCTTTACTTCTATTCGAATATCCAATAAAGATACCTTTGTCTGATTTAGGTTCAAATTTATGTAAATTATCTTTTGTATTAAGAATAAAACACTTACTACCAAAAACTTTAAAATAAGCTATTATGGGTTTCTTACTGTAAAGTAATTCATATGGTGTTTTATTAGTTAATGGTAATTATAATCCTATTTAAAATATAACAAGCTGTAGTGACTGCTTCATCCCAAAAGTTTTTAGGTAAGTTACTATCAGAAAGCATTGTTCTAGCACACTCTTGAATAGTTCTATTCTTAAGTTCTACCACTTCGTTTTGTTATGGAATTCTAGGAAAAGAGAAATTATGAGTAATTCCTTTTTTATTACAGAAATTCTCAAAGTTTTCATTTTTAAATTCTCCACCATGATCACTACGAATGGTTTTTATTTTTAAAGAAGGTTAATTTTGAATTCTTTTAGCAAAATTCTAAAATAATTCAAAAGCATCACTTTTAAGTTTAAGAAAAATTATCCAAATATATCTAGAATAATCATCTACAATTACAATAACATATTTATTGTGATTGATTGAACTTGAGATGGACCAAATAAATCTAAATGAAGTAATTCTAAAGGTTTAGAAGTAGAAATAATATCTTTTAATTTAAATGAACTTTTCTTAAGTTTTCCTAATTGGCAAGCATCATATATACTATCTACTTTAAAGTTTAACTTAGGAAAGACCTCTAACTAAGGCAAGTTTTGATAACCTAGATAACAGCTTGAAATTTAAATGACCAAATCTTTTATGCCAAATCCAAGGGTCACTTGTATTAGCCAAAAGACATAAGTTATCATTTGAAACTTTCTTATTAAGGATTTAAATGTTTTTCTTCCTAATTCCTTCAAAGATAATATCTAACTTATTATCTTCAATGCGACACTTATCTTTTTCAAATTTAATTTTAAATCCTTTATCACATAGTTGACTTATACTATGCAAATTATGTTATAAATTCCTAACTAGCAAAACATCAGAAATAAGAGGAGTTTCACAATTACCGACATTGCCAATCACATATCATTTTGAGTTATCTCCAAAGTTGACCAATCCACCATCTTGATACATAATGTCATTGAGCATCTCGAGATTTCTAGTCATATGCCTTGAACAGCCACTATCAAGTATCCATATATCTTTCTCAATTTTCACAGTTTGTCCATTGGTTGTTGATTCTTCAAAAGCCATATAACATGTATGTTCCCTGCAAACAAACCAATTCGGTAGATAAATTGATTTTTCATAATAACTATATGCAGACTTATGATACTTTGATGAAATTCGTAAATTCAAACTAGTATTAACAAAATTTCCTAAAAATGCCATTTTTAAATTTTAGATTATGAAAACTATGAAAACCTATGCTCTGATACCAATCTGAAAGGGAGTGCGGATTAAGGATCTTAGGGCTAATTTAACACTATAGGGGGTAAATAGTGTTTAATGGATTCTAAGACTTATACGGACCAAATTAAAATTATGAAGCAAATAAATGCAGAACTTAATCACAGAACAATCACAGAATCAAACACAGATGCAGAAAGTAAATAAAAAGTAGTAAAAGGAAATAACACACCGGATTTTATATTGGTTCGGAGTAACCCTACGTCCAGTCCTACACCAAGGCAAACACCTCTTACAGATTTTTATTATACCAATATCGAGATTACAATCCTTAATTTCTAAAGGACTTGAGGTACCCTTCTGTCTTCAAGTCCGGAGCAAACTCTCTTGATTTACGGGACACAAGATCACCCAATTGATTTCCAGGCACAACCACACCTTACAGAGAGACCCAATAAACTTTTGATTACAAACTGATGCTATAACTCTAAATAACACTTTGATATTTGAGAGAGGGCAGAGAATCAAACAAGAACGAGATTCTAATTTGATTCACATGAGAATTTGGCAGAATTTTGGCACGATCTTAAAAATATGAAAATTTTAGAATATGAATTTGTGGAGAAGAGAGGTGAAGAAAATAATAAAATAGTTAGTTAAAAAATTCGTTTGTGAAGGCTATTTATAGACCAGTAACGGTTATAACCATTCGTGAAGAGATTTAAACGAATAGAAACTTCTTTTGAAAATTGAAACTTTTGAATTTAACGGCTACCATGTCGACATGGGGTATCCCATGATGTCGACATCCCTTAGTTAAAAACTATGTAAAATTTGTTTTGAAAATGTATTGAAAGGAAAACAAGATGAAACGATTCTGAAGTAAAATAAATTAATTTTCCTATGTTTTAAATAAAGAAGAGTAGAAAATATATTTTTAGAATGTATATATATAAATTTGATTTTAAATCTCAAGTGTGTATATATATATATTATAAAAGAATTTTTAAAATTCAAAAGATAGTTTAAAAACAAACGAAGTTTAAAACAAGAGTTTATTTAAAAAAATAAAGAATATTTTAAGGCTAAAACATTTTTTGAAAATCATTCGAAAAGATAACTTTTTAAATATAAAACATTTCAAAAAAAGTTTTGAAAATCATTTTTAAACACCATTTTGAAGTAGTTTCGCAAGCTTCTTCCTGTAGAATTTTTCATCACATCAGGACTCGAGAACTTGTACAAAACCAAGATGTTCGTGGGTTTGTAAGCCACTTGTCGTAGGTTTGTAAGCTACTTGTCGTAGGATTGTAAGCCACTAAGAAGGTAGAAATGGGTTCCATCCCAAATGAAACTTCGAATGAAGATTTCCATGCTATTATGAGTTTTAACAAAACTAGACACTTATCTTGAAATCTTGATCTTGATACTCATGAGTCTTCAAACTTGATTTCTTCATTCTTGATCTTTATACTGTACAGTCCTCAATAATCAATACCTACTTTATATATATCCAGCATAATAACATTCATATATATAGACAGTAGTGTTAGTATGTAAGTTACAATAAAATAAGTTACAAAGGTTGTTGTCATCAAAACACTATCTCCAGTTCCTAACAAAATCATACTTTTGGAATCAAATTAGATTTTTTTTAACAAAAACCACCCTGCTGCATTCCCTACTTAGAAATCCAAAAATGAATTCCAATGATGTTGAAGTCATCACCAGAATTATTTTCAAGTGACAAGAATTTGGTATGTCTAATTCATTCCTTTAGACTTAACAAAATCATTTCAAAATGGTGTCAAATACTCCATAAATATTACTAAGTGCCATGACCCCAATTTAATAAACCAATTCCCAAATACTTACTTTCAAATAATGCTACTATTATTTTCTCCAAAATCTTGAAAAATATTTTCAAAGACACCGGAATTAAGTTCTCAAAATATCAGTTCAATCCTTTTTGATTATAAATCATGTTTTATAAAGCATACTTATATAAAACCACTTTCTTATATAGATTCTTCCACAAATGTTTATTTACCAAATATCTTATCTTTCTCATATTAAAATAAACATCTCTTACTAAATTCAACTTTTATACAAGTTAACTTTTAACCTAACATTATCACCCAAGGCCTTATAGTCAAACTGTGAAACTCAATTCACAAGGTTTTCGTTTCAATGCATTTACACATACTATCTACCCAACACATGCAGTAAAAAGGAAAAACTACTCATAAACTGGTCGAGCATACATCAGCAATCAACAAGTGGTACTCAGTACTCATAAACTGATTGAGCATGGCTAAATAAATTAATGAGGGGTGATGAATGGACATCATTAATCCTACATTAATTAAACTATACTTTAACAATTCACACTTATAAAAGTTACCTTATATAAGATCCTTAATTTTTGCAGTTATAATTACAATTAAGGTATACATTTATAACAATTCTAAATACGCTCTCATATGTATAATACACTCGACTAATGCTAGGGCATTCCATTATCCTATCTCTTAATGAGTCATTGTAACATCCTCCACTTGGAGGCCCAAAACTAACGGCTATGGATGATGTAGTCATCCATAGTTATTAATTCTCGACGACCAAATACGGTAATGTTGGATACATTGATATAACAGAAACACATGGATATGGAAAAACTTTAAAATCATAAAAAAACTTTCACATTCCATTTCAATCATTTCAAATTCATTACATAATCTCAATACGAGAACCACGTTCAAAGAAAATATAATTATTACAACATACGCCAAGAGCGACATATGAAGATACCCTTTGGATGATCAGAGTATATATAGGCAATTAGACAACTTTGCCTTTATGACAACAACACAGAGGAATCAAAAATAGAAAAGAACTCTAAATAGCTATCATGCCTCTTGCAGGTCTTAGGAAGCTTATTCGTCCAAGGAGGTAGCTGAAAACCTCAGCTCTCAAACTACTCAAAATCAATTGTGCACCCGAGATTCTAAGGGGAAAACATAAACTTCGAGTCTGGCATAAAGCCTAGTATGAATAATAATTTACCATCTTAAACCATTTAGATATCTAGTAAGACCATGTCGCTTAGCGGAACGGATTTTCCCCTCACCAATATCTTATTCAAAACTTTATAAAACCATATACCGCGCTCCTGCGTCTACAATGGTTAACACAAAGAAAGTCAAAAATATTATGATGATATGCAAACAAGTAAATCAATTCTGGATTTTCCATCCCCATTCATTTTTTACTATCTTCCTCATTTATCGTTTATAAGGTCACTATAAAACTATTAGTTTTCATGGGCTGGCTAATAACCTGTTTAAAGCTTATGGACTCGTTGTCCAGTTTCTAGTTTTCATGGGCTGGCTAATAACCTGTTTAAAGCTTATGGACTCGTTGTCCAGCTTCATAGTTTTCATCGGATCACTAGGAACCTATTGGCCCCCGCCAATAACCTCATCATTAATGGTTCACCCTACACCTATTGGTATCACCAATAACTTCCCTCTTATGCCAATTTTCATGAGTTGACTATGAACCTATTGACTTCTGTCAATAACTTAATCCGGATATAGTTTTCATAGGTTCACTACAAACCTATTGACCCTTGCCAATAACTCTTTCTAATCATAATTTTCATGAGTTTCCTACGAACCTATTGGTCCATGCCAATAACTTTTTCTAAACATAGTTTTCATGGGTTTATTATGAGCCTGTCTATTTGACAACTTCTTTAATCGGTATTTAGGCTTCCTATATTCTAGTCTTTGTGACCTCCTAGATGCAATTCTACTCATTCAGGAGTTATCCCAATATTTATTCACTACTGGGTCAACCTATCTGGTTTTTCTGCCCTTTCTCCTCAAAATACAGTTATGGGTCCATATTAAAATGAATATGTAAACTAGAAGAAGCAAACATATTAACATAATAAGCACCAACATCGGTGGTTTAATAGCCTTGAAATTATTTTCATATAAAACATGGTTAATCTCTTTAACCTATTATTTTATTAGGGAAAGCTTCTTCAAAATCTTCATATTTAAAAGCCATTTTAAAAATACTTTAACTTTTTCCATGGGTTTTTTAAAAAAAAAATGAGATTGGGTCCATTGCTATGAAAACTAAGGCTTTCTAAACCATTAACAATTACTTTCGAAACCATTGGATAACCTCCTTCGAAATCATTCAAATCTTCTTTTCAAAACACTAAGCATATGCCTTTCGAAACATTTAGATCATCTCTTTCGAAACCATCAAAACATACGATTCGAAAGTCTTAATGCATCATTTATTAACTCATAGAAGTATAGCGTCGAAGCCATTGAAAGTACCCCTTTCGACACTATTAGGTTTATCTTTAAAAATATCTTTTGGGTCAAAGTCATAAATGAAAGTGCCTCTTTCAAAACCATTTGAAAGTACCCCTTTCAAAACCATTAATCTTCATATAAAATTGTTTGGGGAAAATTGATGGCTTTGGAACAATCCATTCGAAAGCTCAAAACATTTAAGTAAAACATTTGAAGGATTGCTTCAAACCCCTTTCGAAGCCATTGCCTTCGGAACCCATGAATCCTTTCATAAACTTTAGTAAATGACTTAGCACAGGTTTAAAACAAAAGCTACTTTTTGAATTAGTTGATGACTTCAATCCATTTGAAAGGATAGGGACGGCAGCAAGGTTTCGATTGGGTTGAGACTACTCTTTCGAAAGCATTAGTTTAAAACATAAGGACTCATTCGAAAGCTAGACTTAAACAAAAAGGTGGCAACCCCTTTGAAAGCTATTTAGAAGACCCTTTCGAAAGCATTTGTTACGACTACTCTGAATGCTTTTAGTAAAAAAATAGTCGAGCACATTTCTTTAGAAAGTAGAATAAAGATTTCGACTTGGTTGGTTTCGACTTGATCGAAGCGGAAGCATAGGGTCGATGGGTTGCTTCTTGAAGAGGCAGAATATATTTTCTGAATTAAGTCTGATTTAATGTCATTTAAAGTAATTACTTTATAACTAACCTGCCTATTTATAAACCTTTACTTGGTTGCCATAAACATTTCAAATCCTTTCTCAAATAACTGCCGCATAATTTCAGATCCAAACAAAGATTAGTTTAACAAATAAGCCCTTCCATTAAGCAAAACAATTAAAATAATTAAGTCCTTCTTTTAAAATAAAAATTAATTCCCATAGTTAATTACTTAGGAAAAATCCCCAAAAATTACATAAAATCACTTTCAATATGTTATCTAACATATAAAAAATTTAGACCCAAATTCTTCATAAAATAACCGAAATTAATTTCTAAATCCAAAATATTTTCCTTTAAAAATCCACATTAAATTTTCCGCGGCTTGGAAAATTATAAAATGTAAAACCTATCTCCAAAATCATGTTTTACATAACATATAATTTCACCCAAGCATTCAAAATTCAATATAATCAATTTTACCCTTAAAATGTATAAACAATTATCAAATAGTTTTGTTTGAATCAAATATGTTATAAAATCCAAGCATATCATCATCAAAAATCATCATAACGGGTTTAAACTTAAACCCAAAATCAAATGATCATAAAATCAAAAATAGAGATGGTTTTGATTATTATTTACCTTGATTAGGATAAGGACTTTGGGATTTGATTGACATTAATTCCTCTTGCTTAAATCATTAGCTTTAATTTGATTTCCTCCTCTTTTTTTCCCTAAGTGATGGTTAGATTCTCTTTCTTTTGTTTGCGTTTTATGTTTTTAGAAAAATGAACGTGAATAGACAAGAAACGATAATATTAAGGGCATGGGATTATGGTGCGGCTATTCCCTAATAAGCCCTTGCATTAATTAATTAACGTACAAAACCATTTATAAGCCCGTTTGTTTAGTTAAACTCGGCCTCTGGTTTATTTTCAAATTTCAATTCCCTCATCACTCTAAGATTTACATTATTCTATTTAATTTATGTAATTAAATCTCATAAATAATGTTATTAAAAATTAGGGGTGTTATAGGCTCCCCTCCTAGAATTTCATCCTCGGAATTCAATAAGTACCGAATACTAAACATAGCAATCATCTGTAACCACCCCTAACAACCATACTAGCCTACCTAACTAGCAACTATCTATATAAATCTAATATAGACATACCCTCAAAGTAGATCAGGATAAGTATCTCTAATCATGTCTTCTATCTCTCAAGTACAGTCTTTCTCGTTGTCGCTCTACTGAACTTTCACCAACTTGACTGTCTTGTTCCTCAGTCTTTTCTCATCTCTCGCTACAACCCGAACTGGTTGTCTGAAAAAAGTCAAATTAGGCTCTACTATCAAATCTTCCAACCCTGTCGGAGGTATAGTAGTCTCTGCATCATGCACACACTAGCGAAGATGAGACACATGAAGCACATTATAGACACCTTCCATACTGCTCGGCAACTCTACTTTGTTTGTGAGCTTCTCGATCCTCTCTACAACTTGGAACGGATCAACATATCTCAGTGCCAGTTTCCCTGACCTTTCAAATCGTACCACACCCTTCATTGGTGATACTTTAATGAATGCCTTATCTCCAACTGAGAATTATAGGTCTTTATGCCTCTTATCCGCGTAACTCTTCTGTTTGGACTGATCTTCTTTATCCTCTGTCGAATCAACTCAATATTCTCTATCACCTCTCTAACCAGATCTGGACCTAAGACTAATTTGTTTCCAGTCTCCAACCAACATGCTGGCGATTTGCATGGCCTTCCATACAAAGCTTCAAAAGGCATCATTCTTATACTAGTCTGATAACTATTATTATAGGAAAACTCAACCAAATGTAGGTGATCTTCCCAAGATCCACCAAAGTCCAATACACAAGCTCTCGGTAAATCCTTGAGTACCTTATTGAATCTCTATGTCTACCCAACCATCTGAGGTGATATACAGTACTCATCTTAAGCTTAATGCCTAACACATCCTGTAGACTCTTCCAGAATTCACTAGTGAACAAAGCATCCCTGTTACTGACTAGACTACTAGGGATTCCATGCAGTCAAACTACGTTCTTCAAGAACAAATTTGCTAAACATGTGTTGTCCTAGTCGATTTAACTAGAATGAAATTGGTACTTTTGATCAACTGTCCACCATGACCCATACATTTTTATTTCATCTATTTGACCTTGGCAACCCGTTTATAAAATCCATGAATATCGAATCTCATTTCCACATTGGTGCCTCCAAAGATTGAAGCAACCCACTTGACTTCTGATGTTTGGCTTTCACTTTTTGACAGTTTGCACACTACCTAACCTACAAGCCAATATCCCTCTTCAATTTTAATAGAAGCTCATCTTCATATCTTGATACATCATGGTCCTTCTAGGATGAATCGCAAATTTGGATCGATGACATTCTCCAAGAACTTCTTTTCTTAAGTCCTAAACATTCGGAACACATGATCGTCCCTTCTTTCTCAACCATCTTCTCTGATCAAGCTTAAAATCCCTTAGATCGTCCATCTCAGTTCTAACCTTAGGCCTCCTAATCCTCTCGGCTAACACTGGATCCTCTTTCTGCTTAGAAGCAATCCTTTCGATCAACACTGGTTGAACTTCTCAACAGGACAACATTGTCATGCTCTGACTAGATCTAGCAGTCGATCTTAACTGCACACTATAAGTAGTCAAACTTCTAAATCTTTCCATTCTGCCAACATAGCTAACACCGTATTCTAATGTCTTCTGCTAAGAGAATCGGCTATTTTATTTCCTTTCCCAGGTGTATACTCTGTACCAAAATCATAAGCTGTTGAAAACTCTAGCCCCCCTGTTGTCTTATATTTAACTCCTTCTAAGAGAATAAATATCATAAAGACTTATGATCAGTGTATAACTCAAATTCCTCCCCTTAGAGATAATGTCTCCAAATCTTCTATGCAAAGATCACCGTAGCCAACTTCAAATCATGAGTATGATATCTTACTTCATGCGGTCTAAGCTATCGTGATGTGTGGGTTTCCCTCATGCATCAACACAACTCCTAATCCGGTTCCACATGCATTGATATACACCAGCAACCCTTGGTATCCATTTGGAACTACTAATATAGGTGCGTTGGTCAACAAATGCTTTAACTTAAGGAATGCTTCCTCACATTTGTCGGACTAGACAAATTTCACATCCTTCATGGTTAACTTAGTCAAAGGTGCTGTTATCCACGAGAAATCCTTGATGAATCTCCGGTAATAGCCAGCAAGTCTTAAAAAGCTTCTAATCTCAGTCACCATCTCTGGTCTCTTCCAATTATTAACAGCTTCTGTCTTATCTGGATCGACAGACAAACCTTTCTCTGAAACCACATAACTAAGAAACTTAACCTCTTTCTTCCAAAAATGACACTTGGAAAACTTCATCTTTGGTTGATGCCACCTCAGCATCTCAAGCACCAATCCAAGATGATCTTCATGCTCTCTTTCATCTTTAAAGTTTATTAAAATGTCATTTATAAACACCAACATGAACCTATCCAAGTACTATTGGAAACTCGATTCATCAAATCCACGAAAAAAGCAAGTGCAACTGTTAACCCAAATGGCATTACTAACCACTCATACAAACCATACCCATCCTGAAATGATGTCAATGGAATACTGTCTTCTGTCACTCTAAACTGATGGAAACCTGTCACCAAATCCAATTGGAAAAACACTCTGGCTCCACATAACTGATCAAAGGGATCTTATACTCTCAACAAAGAATACTTATTCTTAATCGTCCTCTCATTTAACTTACGGTAGTCGACACACATCCTCAACGACCCATCTGCTTTCTTCATGAACACTGCGACCGCTCCCCATGGCGAACTGTTTGGTCTAATAAAATTCCTTCCTTTTAGATCCACTAGCTGCATCTTCAATTCCTTCATCTCGGTTGATGTCATCCTACTATGTAGTTTACTTATAGGTTCAACTCCTGGCAAGATCTATTCGAAAATCGATAACTCGTTTCGGTGGTAATCATGTAACCAGCTCAAAGACATCTGCAAACTCTCTTGTTACTTGAACCTAACTTAACTTTTCTCTTACTTCCATAGCATATAAAAAAGCACAAAAACCCCAGTCAGAATTCTCTACTAAGAATATAATTCGGTTATGACTATCAGGGTGCCTCAATGATATTTTCTTATCCTGGCAAAATACACTAGCCTCATACTTACTAAACCAATCCATACCCTAGATGGTCCCAAAATCTACGAAATCAAAAACGTACTGACTACATGCAGACTTATAACCTAACAAATCAAGTTCTAACTGGTCACATCATATCCCCAGAGTTGCATACCCTCCTATCGGATTTGCAACCCTTAAGGAGGTAACAAGGTATGTGGGTTCTAATAAAACTTATCTATGAGACACTGAGATACAAATGAACGTATGCACCGATATCAAATAGTACCCTAACTGGTATACTCTGAACCAAAAGCGTACCTTCCATCACGATCTTCCCTTTTTCAGCTGCAATTAGGCTAATAGATGATGGTCCAACAGCAAAAACCTTTTCCTCGTGCTCCCTGACTGGTTCTGGACACTGATTCTTATAATGTCCAACTTGGTCACGGTTGAAGCATTTCACACCTTTCTTTTCTACAGCCTTCTTCCCCTTGCCTAACCGGCAGTCATAAGCATAACGACCTTCATTGTCACATTTGAAATAGACTAAATCATCCTTTGCCTTCTTGGAAGCCTCTCCCTTCTAGGCTCCCTTCTTCTTAAAGAACTTTCTCTTCTTTCCATGAGAATCCTGGGTTTCAACCTGCTTTTCTCTTGCACAAATAGAAAGCATCTCCGCAAGCCGGATTTCCATCCCCACAACTACATTATAAGGATCTCGGAGACATGTTAAGGTCGCCCTAGCAATCTCAGGCCTCAATCCCAGAATAAACTTCTCATTCGTCTTGATGACGGTGTCTATGATAACATACCCATATCGGGACAACCCATCAAACTTAGTAGCATACTCGACTATCGACATCTCTTCCTGCACCAAATCCATAAACTTTCTAATCAATGCCACCTTGGCAAATTCATATAAAAACCTTTACGCAAATCTCATTCGAAACTCTGCCCAAGCCAACTCCTCCTCCGGAACCCTGACAGTAACACTATTCCACCAATGAAGGGCTGTCCCCTTGCAACTGTCGAGAGTGCAGTCTCCTCTTCTTCTCATCATCCAAACCCAAATCAGCAAAGGTTCTCTCACAATGCAATAGTCAATTCTCAACTTTTATGGCATCCTCTGCTCCCATAAATGACTTTCCACTAAGACTGGTGTAATATCTGTTTAACTTAGCATAGTTATTCCCGATTGGAGCCATGGGATTAGCTCTTAAAACATTCCCAACAACCCCAGGAGCAGCTCCTACTTGCATCAGATTGACGAAGAACTGATACATCGTCCCTATATCTACTGATGGATTTCCGGCACCCACATTGGCATCTGCATTTTGGTTAGCTTTGGCATGTCGACCCGGGTTCCTCCTGGTGGGTCGAGCATTTCTATTTGTTGTGGTGCTTAATCCACTGATATTTCTTCTTCCGTTTCCTGCCTTCATATATATATATACTTATATCAAATACAAGTACGTTACTATAGCGCTAACCTAGACCCCGATCTTATTTACTGGTTCATCGGATCATGTTTTAAAAAATCTTTTAGGTTTAAATTTCTTTTAGGTTTTCATAAACCTATGCTCTAATTTCATTTAAATTTCTGGCTCATTGGATTAGGTTAGGTACATTGATATAAAGAAACACATGGATATGGAAAATTTTGAAATAATAAAACAATTTCACATTCCATTTCAAAGTCATTACATAATCTCAATACAAGAACCACGTTCAGAGAAAATATAATTATTACAACATACGCCAAGAGAGAGATATGAAGATGCCCCCTTGTATGATCAAAGTATATATAGGCAATCAGATAACTTTTCCTTTACAATAACAATACGGCGGAATCAAAAATAGAAAAGAACTCCAAATAGTTATCATGTCTCCTGCACGTCTTCGGAAGCTTGTTCGTATAAAGAGGCACCTCAACTCTCAAACTACTCAAAATCAATTGAGCATCCGAGAGTTTAAGGGGAAAATATAAACTTTGAGTCAGACATAGAGCCTAGTATGAATAATAATTTTCCATCTCAAACCATTTAGATATCTAGTGAGACCATGTCGTTTCGCGGAACAGGTTTCCCTTCACTTGTACCTTATTTAAAACTTTATAAAACCATATATTGTGCTTATGCATTCGCAATGGTTAAAACATAGCAATTCGAAAATATTATGATGATGTGCAAACAAGTAAATCTATTTCGGATTTTCCATCCACATTCATTTTTGACTATCTATCTCATTTGTACTTTTTAGGATCACTATTAACCTATTAGTTTTCATAGGATGATTAATAACCTATTTAAAGCTTATAGAATCCCTGTTCGGTTTCATAGTTTCCATAGGGTAACTAAGAACCTAATGAACCCTGCCAATAACTTCATCATTCATGGGTTCTCCCTGAACCTATTGGTATCTCCAATAACTTCCCTCTTATCCTAGTTTTCATGGATGAATAGGAACCTATTGACTTCTATCAATTACTTAATCCGGATATGGTTTTCATGGGTTCACTACAAACCTATTGGCCTTTGCCAATAACTCTTTCTAATCATGGTTTTCATAGGTTTACTATGAACCTATTAGCCTCTACCAATAACTTTTTCTAAACATAGTTTCCATGGGTTTACTATGAACCTGTCTATCTGACAACTTCTTTAATCGGTATTTAGGCATCATATATTTTGGTCTTTCTGACCTCCTGGATGCAATTCTACTCATTCAAGAGTTATATGAATTTTTATATTCACTGCTGGGTCAATCTAGCTGGCTATTCTGCCCTTTCTCCCCAAAATATAGTTATGAGTCCATATTAAAGTGAATATGTAAACTAGAAGAAGCAAACATATAAACATAATAATCATCAACATCTATGGTTTTATAGCCTTGAAATTATTTTCATATAAAACATGGTTAATCCATTTAACCTATTATTTTATCAAGGGAAGCTTCTTCAAAAGCTTTATACGTAAAATCCATTTTAAAACTCCTTTACTTTTGCCATGGGTTTTTCCTTTAAAAATGAATTTGGGTTCATTGCTTTGAAAACTAAGGCTTTCGAAACCTTTAACTATTACTTTCGAAACCATTGGATAATCTCCTTCGAATGCATTCAAATCTTCTTCTCAAAACACTGAGCATATGCCTCTTGAAACACTTTAAATCATCTCTTTCGAAACCATCAAAACATACCTTTTGAAAAAAACTAAAGCATCATTTATTAACTTGTAGAAGCATAGCTTCAAAACCATTGAAAGTATCCCTTTCGACACCATTGGGTTTATCTTTAAAAATATCTTTTTGGTCAAAGCGAATAAACGAAAGTACCCCTTTCTAAACATTTGAAAGTATCCCTTTCGAAACCTTTAGCCTTCATATAAAATTATTTAGAGAAAATTGATGGTTTCGGAACCATCCTTTCGGAAGCTCAAAACGTTTAAGTGAAATATTTGAAGGATAGCTTTGAAACCCCTCTCGAAGCCATTGCCTTCGAAACCCTTGAATCCTTTCATAAGCTTTAAGAAGTGGCTTAGCACAGGTTTAAAACAAAAACTACCTTACGAATTAGTTGATGACTTCAATCCTTTTGGAAGGCCTAAGGACGACAACAAGGTTTTGATTGGGTTGAGACTATCCTTTTGAAAGTATTAGTTTAAAACATAAGGACTCGTTCGAAATCTACACTTAAACAAAAAGGTGGCAATCCCTTCGAAAACTATTTAGAAGACCCTTTCGAAAGCATTTCTTTCAACTCCTTCAAAAGCTTTTAGTAAAAAAAGGCAAGCACGTTTCTTTAGAAAGTAAAACAAAGGTTTCACTCGGGGTGTTTCGACTTGGTCGAAGGGGAAACATAAGGTCGAAAGGTTGCTTCTGAAAGAGGCGGAACATATTTCTGAATAAAGTCTTATTTAATGCCATTTAAAGTAATTACTTTATAACTAACCTGCTTATTTGTAAACCTTTAATTGGTTGCCATATACTTCTCAAATCCCTTCTCAAAATAACCGCCGCATAATTTTAAATCTAAACAAAGATTAGTTTAACAAATAAGCCCTTCCATTAAGCAAAACAATTAAAACAATTTAGACCTCCTTCTAAAATAAATTATTTTCCATAGTTAATTATTATGAAAAATATTCAAAAATTATAGAAAATTCGATTTCAGTATGTTATCTAACATATAAAAATTTCAGACACAAATTCTTCATAAAATAACCGAATTAATTTCTAAACCTAATTATTCATATTTTCCTTTAAAAATTCATAATAAATTTTCCATTGCTTGGAAAATTATAAAAATTAAAAACTATCTCCAAAATCATATTTTACATAACATATAATTTCCTCATAGCATTCGAAATTCAATATAATCGGTTTTACCCTTAAAATCGTATAAACAATTTCGTTTGAATCAAATATGTTATAAAATCCAAGCATATCATCATCAAAAATCATCATAATGGATTTAAACTTAAACCCGAAATCAAATGATCATAAAATCAAAAAAGAGATGGTTTTTATTATTATTCATCTTGATTAGGATATGGACTTCGAGATATGATTGAGATTAATTCCCCTCGCTTAAATCCTTAGCTTTAATTTGATTTCCTCCTCTTTTCTCTAAGTAATGGCCAAATTCTCTTTCTTTTGTTTGCATTTTATGTTTTCAGAAAAATGAACGTGAATAGATAGAAAACGAGAATATTAAGGGTATGGGATTATGGTGCGGCTATTACCTAATAAGCCCTTGCGTTAATTAATTAACATATCACTCTAAGATTATTTTCAAATCTCAATCCCCTTATCACTTTAAGATTTACATTATTATATTTAATTTAGTTAATTAAATATCCTGAATAATGTTAATAAATATTAGATGTGTTACAGTCATACCTCATCAAAACCAAGGATCTCGCTTAATCTTCAGATTTGATACTAAGTGTAACGATCTGCCCTCTCGACTCCTAAACATCGACACCAATACATCCACAGTATTCATGTGCTGAGCATCCAAGTGTCGAAAGGATGAATTGTTAGGGTGGAATAAAAAGAAAAAAAGAAATAGAACAAGAAAGAAAAGAACACAACATCAGAATCTCACTAGCGGAACGGTAATATATATTATCAAATGAACACAAAGGGTTTCTCCAATACAGAAATCTCAAAGTTACAAAACCTAAGTACTATCATCGGTCTAGACAGTTATATTTGTCTGTCCTCATAAATGTTGATATATACAATAGTAATGCAGCGGAAATAAGTATACTCTAGTACATGACACATCCAGCCGTCTTCTCGGGCTCCGAAGAACATCAACGAAAACCTACCTTTCTTAAACTACTCGAAAGAGCACACAAGGAATTTAGAAAAAAAATAAACGCCATGTATCAGACATAATTCTGGTATGAAAAACTCAAGAAATATGTAGCTAGCATATAATAATACTTTTGAGACCGCATGGAATGCTATAACTATTATCCCTTTAAAAGAACCACCATCTAATAAGTATATAAGATGATATAATAGGTAATATCTAGGGTGAAGAATATAAATATATAACATAACCTGAATGGTTACATTCATTACATTCAACGGCATATTAGAGGGTATAATCAAAACCGATAAGTAAAATTCGCATAATGGATTTTCCGTAGAGACACCTCCAAAAAAATTAAGTGGATTTCCACGCATAACGGTCATAAACTACCTCCAAGCGTCGTATATCTCTAGATAGAATATACCATTAAGGAAAACATAGCCAGTCTATGTCTAAATACATGATCCCAAATACCTGTTAGTACCTTAGATTTTGATTTTGATGATAAAAACTACAGGACATTATATAAAATATAAATACTAATGTTTTATCATGATATTTATAGTATATAATATAGTATTTTAGACAAATATTGATTAAGAAGACCGTATAGTATCAGAATGTTGATATCAAGAGTAGATTCAAGATGCTAATATAAAGTTTCAAGAATTCAAGAATGAAGACTCATGAGTATTGAAGATTTCAAGATATTCTAAATAAGTTATAAAATCATAGAATTTATGTTAAAACCTTGATAGCACTTTCATGATCTCTCTCAACTTATCAAATTTTGTTTTAAATTGTTTTTCAAATATTCTATTTTTAAAGCGGTCTTTTCAAGATATTCCTAAAATAATTTTCAATCTCTTAATTAAAAATATATCATTGTTGTTTTTAATTTTATATATATGTATATATATTGAATATATTTTTATATTTTATTGAGTTTTAATTATATATAATATATTATTGCATACTCTTATTATATCTTTCAAAATTATTTTATAAAGTTTTATTAAATTATATTTTGATTAAAATGTGTATAAACTATATTTAAATGATTCTATAACGTATCAAATTATTTTATAAAGCAACGGATTTTCAAAATAATATTTTTAAAGTATTTTTCAAAATACAAAGGGATATGTCGACATATCATATCCATGTATGTCGACACAGTGGCCGTAAAATTCAAAATTTATATTTGAATGGAAGTATCTTTTCGTCATATCTCTTCGCGAGTGGACATGACCATTGTTTTCCTAAAACTTCCAAAAGAATTTTTAATAACTACTTTCTTATTCTTCTCTCCTTTTTTCACTCTCTTGATTTCTAAACCAATTTTTACCAAAATTCCACCAATATTCTAAACCAGTTGTAGCACGGAAATCAAGTAACTCTACCCAGAGGTTGGAATTCTAGAAGGTGTGCCTCGTAGCCTTGAAGTCGAGATTGTATTTGCGTTTACTAGTTGAAAAGAAATCCGTACAAGGAATTGTGCAGGACTGGATGTATGGTAACTCCGAACCGGTATAAAATCGTGATGTGTTCTTTCCTTTTTGCTTTTACTACGTTTACTTTTATATGTACTTTGATTTTGTAATTGTTTTTGTGATTGTTAACTACATCATTCCAAGTAGAATCTTAAAGAAATTGAAAATTATTCATATAATTCATTAAACACTATTCACCCTCTCTCTAGTATTAATATAGCCTTAAGATCCCTATTCCGCTGATTCACAATACCATCACATCCCGTGTGCTGCATCGATAAACATACTCTAGATATAGAGTGATAATATATTGTCGTGGGTCAGCCAAAACTAGAGCTATGCCCCCCAACTCTTTTTTCTTTCTATATCGATGTCGAGGATATATTTGACATCTTTCATATGAGTCTTCATCACTCTAACAGAACACGAATCCACAATTGGATTCCTATATTTCGAACAGATCTTGAAACCTCACATGGATTTTGGCATCTTGAACAGATCCACTTTCGAGAGATAGAACATGTATTTCAGTCTTGAAGTGGTTTTCGATAATTAAATAACATATCGATCCCAGTCTCTTCAAGACTGAATCGACAAATTTGCTTATTCAATAATAATGAGAATGATCACATATGGAAACCAAGTCTCGTACACTTATCATATTTCCAATATTTTCATCTCACGCTATCCCTCATCTAAGAGTGAAGCTGGTAGGTTAGAGCTTTATTGCTCATATCCTTATTCGAACATTAGTTTTAATACTTACAGATAGAAAAGCCTGCTTCCTTGGCTTTCAGTGCTAAGTATACGACTAAATGTTTTCCACAAACGAGTAAATACACAAAGCACGATCAAATCACAAAAAAGACATCTAATCCCTTTTTTATTTAATTAATCATTTATAAACTAAAACCTTTTTATTAGTAAAACTTCTTTTATCTAATAAAACATTGTTTATCAGTTTCTACATTGTGTACTATTTTAATACTTCAATACTTATCTCAAATAGCATAAGTATATTCACAAATCATTAATAAGATTTCTTACTTTAAACCTTTACTTTTTCTATATTTTTTCAAAAGATTCCTCACTTATAATTTCTTTCAAAATATACATTTCAAGGATCTAAGGACTTTCACAAATCCATTCAAAATGTTTAAGACTAATGTTACTCAAACATTGTCACTAAAAAGCCAAAACCATTTCGCTTATGTTATTCTTTAAAACATTTTCTTAAAGATCTATTTATATTCATAAGTATAACTGAAAAAGGTTAAAGACAAATGTTATTTAAAAATTATCACAACAACCCAAAACCATTCGATACTTATATATTCATTAAAACATTCTTTTTAAAGATCTAAGTTAATAACAAGTTAAGTTTGATAATCGTCTAACCCATTACCTAGTTAAAAAAATTGCTTATACAAATCAATGTTCGTATACTTAAAGTATTTCCAACATTTTAAATTAACCATTTCTTATTTAAGATTGAAGCCTGGTAAGTTAGAGCACAAGTTGCATCAAAGCATTGCCTAGACACTTCATTCTTGAATCTCACAATAGACAAGTTTACTCATCGGCTTTTAGTGCTAAGTACAATATTAACAAGTAAACAAAATAATGATTAACCCATTCCCGACTTAAACATTCCTCGTTCAAGAGAGATGTCCGGTAGGTTAGAGCCTTATTGCTCCATCCTTACTCGACATCAATCCTAACTCTCACAGATTGATAAGCCTACTTCGTCGACTGTAAGATTTAACCAAAGTTAACTACCTTTTAAAAAAATTAGTAAACAACACGATTTACATGTTTTCGACAATCCAACTTAAGTATTCATCATTCAAGAGGGAAACTACCATAGATTAGAGCGTTATTGCTTCATCCCTATTCGACATCAATTTTAACTCCCAAAAATAAAAAGGCCTACCTCATTGACTTTAAGTGCTAAGCCTAGTCAATTACCTTTTTCAAAACTTATATATACTTCAAAATACTTGTAAATAGGTTTTAAATATCTATTTAAAATATTGCTTGAAAATAGTTAATTTATATTTTGATGAAAAACATGTTTATGTTATAAAACTCTTTACTTTGAAAGTACATGTGTAATTATTAAAAATATATTTATACTTCAAACCAATTTTTAAATACTTCAAAACATGGTTGAAAACATCTCTAAAGAGATTTGAGAAAGATACCAAATTTAAACATCATTTTTAAACACTAAAACCACAAGGATTATAGAAAAATACCAAATTTAAACATCATTTTTAAACACTAAAACCACAAGCGACTTACTACAGCATTTATAAATGCTATTAAAAGTCCGTGTTAAAAACAACACTGAAAAACACGATCTTTGTGACTAGTTTTAACCAGTTAAACAAATGATTTAAGACTTGAAATTTTTATATAACACTACCATTATAAAACTTAAAAACCATGGAAAGAATCACCTAAGAATATTTTCTCATTCATTAATAAAAATTCCCGAAAACAAGGAAGTGCACTTATAACGACTATTCTTGCTTCAAACACTTTCAAACTTACTTCAATTTAACACACAAGTCAAACAACCATTTAAACATCAAGTCAAGGCTACGCCACGTATTTAAGAGGGTTATAGAAGTAATGTTATATAATATAAAGTTATCATTTGCTTTCAAAAGCAAGAGTGGTCCAATGTTTATAACTTTAATTAGTTAATATCACTTTAACTTTATAATTTAACCACAACATATATACACACAATATATACTTATAAGATAGTGAGATAGCTCACTTAGATCCAAGCCACACACATGCTCAAGCACAGCCCAACTCAAGAACACTCCAACCATCACCAAACTCCTAAAAATCCAACCTTTAGTACTTCTAAACGAAGGCAACACCTCCCCTCCTCCTCCATTTGCTCACAGCCCCCTTTAGGATTTCCCTCTTCCACTCACATTCTCCCACTTTTTACTTGCTAGTCATGCTTCCCATGATGTTTTAGGCCCATAGCCGAAATTTAAAAGAGATTGGAGATGATTTGGTCAAGATATGAAAAGGTTAGAGAAGAATTAGTGGATTAGTGCTTAAGCACTTCCACCATTTTTATTCTCATACTTCATTCCAAGCTTTTGTTATATTGGTGATTTATTATCTAAGGTATGCCTCTTCTTATATAGGCTTTAAATGGTGAAGCATAAGCTTGTTCTCACCCCCCCCCCCCTCCTTTCATGTCATTTACGCCTTAACTTCCATCGCTTCTCCTTTATCGCTTCTTAAGAGTTAAGACTTTTCATTTAAGCTCATTTTCTCAATATCTTCCATTACATCAATCATGACATCATCCAAATTATTTCCATAAATGGTAAAAGGTTTTTATTTCATTTTATTGATTTCCTAAGCAAATAAACGTGTATAAAAAAATCTGAACAACTTACAACAGTTAAAAGCTGATTATCGATAAAATGATTTTCGGTCACATTATCCCTATTTTTTTCAAAGTATTTATTTTTGTAAACATTTTTTTCAAAACAAGTTTACCATCTTACTTATGATTTAAAAGGAGGTTAAAAATCTTATTAAATCATTTTAATAACATTTAATACAAGATTCAAATATTTAAACAATTCAGATATTTAAATACGAGTGTCTTAAATTCCGGATCGTTATAGAACCATTTAGAACCGGTTATTTTATTATGAAAGTGGATATCACTCGTTCAGAATAAGAGAGGGATTTGAGTGATTGCATTATTTACTGACAATTTTTGGTTTTTTGTTCTATGTCTTGGAATGGAAATCATTAGATGACGATGAGTTAAATGATATTCATAAAAAAAATCGATTTGACTTTGAAAAATGAAAGTGCCTCCGATGTTGATGTAAAAGATTTACTTTCAGAGCTACAAATACTACAACTTGCATTGCCCAGTGAATCATATGATGTAGACAAGCATGAACAAGTATCAAAATTTTGAAATTTTTGAAAAGTATGGATATGTTTTCAAATGCGATGGTTGTATATAGGATTTTGTTAACTCTTCCTGTAACAGTCGCGTTTGCAGAATGAAGTTTTTCAAAACTGAAATTATTAAAGTCATATTTACGACCAATAATAGGTCAAGACAGACTTAATGGATTGGCAATTAGATGCATCGAAAAAGATATCTTAAAGACCGTTGAATATGAAAACATCAAAACATCATTGGTGATGTTGCATCTAAAAATGCAAGAAGAATTTTGAATGATATATTTTGAACTTGTCATGGTACAAAAAATATAAAAATGTATGTCATGCACTCCACATGCTTTTTACATGTATTATTTATTATAAAAATAATGATGTTTTATGTCTTTTATTCTATAATTACATTTTACACAAATAACCATGTTATTCATATCTTAGTTTGCAGATATATGAAGTGCTAAGCATATCTAATGGTACAAAGGAAGCAAGTGATGATTTCTAGCAGTTGGAACAATTCAAGCCTTGTACGAAAAATTTCTTCATATGACGACTAATTATTTATAATTTTTGCATTATAAGTGTGTTATTTTCATTTGTCTTTTTTTCAATGCTAGTTCATAATAGTAGTATTGAGTTTTTAAAAACTAATTATGATTTCTTACAAATAAGAATTTTACTCAATACCTTGTGCAAATTATACAATATAGGGCATTATTTAATAAATCGCACTAGATATTGTAAACTCCGAAACCGAATTTATTTACTTTTATGTATAGTTATTTTGTAATTTATGATTTCATCATTTGAAATCATGCAAGAACGACTACATCATGACATGTGATAAAGAGATTCAAAATAACGCAAAAAAATTTTTACCTTTTTAAAAAGGAATACGTTAGATACAGTTCAGATAATTTTCAAATGCCCAATCGCCACAATGTCACAAAAGTTGATATTTTGCTCTGAAAATCGAATATTTAAGTCTTCGATGGAATTGAATTAATTTTGTTTTCAAGTTGTTGGAATTGAAAGATCGAAACAATAAGAGCAAGTCAAATAGGTAGTTGAAAATCGATGCACCAGCGAAGATATCAATAGAACTTTGTTACACAACGGACGGGCCGCTAACTTAAAAGTGAAATTCAACACAACTATGGTGCAATTGGTAATTGACATTCGCACCTTAAGTTTAACACAATGATTTTTCAAACTTGTACGCTCAAAGTTGAAGGATTTAAAAAACCGTGGAAATACCCATCCAAAATGCTTATATTTGAAAGCATTATTATGGAGAAATTTGTGGGTACAAAGGAAATGAAGTAGGAGGAAATATTTCTGTAATTTTTTTTTTTCAAAGAAGAGGGGGAAAGAAGATATGATCAAAAAATGAACTTTAGTTTTAGTTTTTTCCCTTCCTTGTTAAATTGCAATATATATTTTAGAAATGTAAATGGTAGTCCATTGAAACAAAATACAGAATGTTAGACAAATGAAAAGAGTTTGATTTTAACATAGTTATCCAATATTGTAACAACATCTACAGCATTTATCCATACAGAGTAACACCTTAATCAATATGCATCAATGTTATTGCCCTTCGGTTCATATCTTCAGTCATGACCCAATTATGCCATTTTCTGTATAAATATAATTTAGTCATATGATGTGCTGCACTGATGATTTTGCAAAGCTTGTGGCAAGGTCAAGCTGCCTTCTTTTGTTGCAAAGGAGAAAGAGGATTAGGGAGCTCTACCCCTACCACCTAGCTTACCAAAAAAATAATGATATGCTATAGTAAGTGGAATATGATATATCTGTATTATAACTGGTAAAAGCCTCTATACACACTTGGTCATTTTTTATGCTTTAGCTTTGACAGGTTTAGTAACAGCCATTAATTGTTCAGTTGCCATTATTTGAAGGCTGATGTTCTATAAATTAGTCTCTTCTGCTTCAAAGTATTGTTATCACCTTTATTTTGACTTGTTAGATCCGGTTAACGAGATATCTTGAGATAAAAAGATTCAAGAGGGGAAAAAAGAAAAGTCCTGCAATAGTTTATTTGATTTCTCATATAATCTTTTTGTAACTGTAAAGATCAGAGTAATCTTTTACAGTCTGATTCCTGCATATGAATGGTTCTTATCTTCAGACGGGCGCTTTGTTGTATTAATTGCTGCAAATTCTTTATATAATGAGTTCTTTATGAAACAGCATTGTTTTGGATTTTACATCATTAGCATCGCTACTAAGGATGACAATGGAATGAGTCTTATGTTCAAATTCGGTAGATCCACTCTTGTTTTGACCCGTCTAGACTCACCACATTGGGTCATCGAAACGGATAGATCCTTCTGACCTGTTCTTCAGAGCTTTGAGTCTAGGTCGGATCAGGACTCGGTTGACACGTTCCAATCCGACCCGCAACACTGAAATCTCATGAAATTGCTTTATTACTATAATGATGATTTGTTTATCTTTTTAGATATAAGTGATTATGACATAGATATTATAATGTCCATTCAATAAACTATAAAAAAAATTATAATATTAAGTTTGGTCACTCCTAATTATAAAATAATATATACATATTTTTTAAACTATTAGTGCATATCTCAATTTTTATTATATTCTCTTACCATTGTAAACAAATTGTTATTTACATTTAATGTAGATCTGTACACGGATACTTTCGAATACGGATAATGTAATATCCGTATCCGTATCCGAAATCATTTCGGATATCGGATATCCATATCAACGGATGCGGACAGATATCTTGTATATATCGGATATTCTTCAACCAGTTCACAACTAATAAATTCAAACAAATAAATATAAAATTGTTTTAAAAAATCGATTTTTGTACTTAATATATAAAAAAAATACACACAACAACAAAAAATTAAACGGTAAAAATTGATTTTTATATACATATAATACATTAAAAAAATAACTATACCCGTGATAAAAACCGAAAGGATAATTATCAGATACGAATATGACCGTATCTGTATTCGTTTTTCAGATATCTAATAATTTTTAATATTTCAGATGCGAATAAGGACGAATTTCAAATTTTTCGAGTACTCGATGACATGACTAATTTGATGTATATTTAGTGACAATCCCTCCTACAAATAAAAATAAAAATATACATATACATTAGCCCACAATTTTGAATCAACGCGAAGTGCCTCATCGGGCCTTGGGACGGAACAGATATAACCCAACCTGTACGGGTTTCGCGTTTGAAGCAAAATACAAACTCGCACCGAATTTACGGAACAAGCTTGGGACGAGGTTTAAAAAATCCAAAACGGGTTTGAAACACAAAAAACTCATCCCAAACCACCTCATTGTCATTCCTAATCTTTACATATTTGGTGGAATCAACAAAATATAGCATTACAAACCAACCCACCTCATTATCATTCCTAATTGCTACATATTTAGTGGACTTAAACAAAATATAGCATTACAAATACTCTTAAAATACTTTCAAAACCATATGGGATGGGTAGAACCAAAACCTGCAACGCTTTTTATCCATGATGATCCAAACTTGATCAAAATCAAAGTGGGTTCTAAATGACCAAGACATTACCATAAGAATCAAACCAAACCGGAATTTAATCTTGAACAGGATTGGATTCTCCTATAAAACCCAACCCACCTAAACTCAGAATCTATCTGATTGGGCCCGACACGAGAGATTTGATTGCCACCCTTGACCGGTTTTAGTAATTATGATTGTACTTCTATGTACATCAGAGTATTGCGCACTCAAATTGTACTCTGCACAAAACCGATTCTTATTACAAAAATGTGACTGTTTCATTGGCCATCAATCCAATAAAATTCGCCTTTACACTTGGTCTGGTCTACCAATGCTGCGAAGCAGTACATGAAAGAAAAGATACATTAATGATGCAGAAACTATGAATGGAGTATCCACTATGTAACAGAATTTACAACTCTACACAGGAAAAATAACCCCCACCACACTTTACAATGAATTTACAGTAACTCAACCAGTAAAAACGAATAAAATCTTAAGCATTTCGATATATATATATATGCAACTGACCATATAATTCACATTTCCCAGAATTTCTCTGGATTAGAACTATACAGAGAAGGATCCATAATTTCCAGATTCGCAATGTGCCAATTGATGAAGCAAGCTTGTAAAGTTTTGACAAGGAGAAGAATCATAGGCAAAACCCACCAACCTCCATCCTCTCTATTACGCATGAGTTCATATTATGTGATGACCATTAGAATTAGGAATGACTACTAATTAAGAAAACACGGAAAATATAAGTCACCTCCTCAAACTTGATGAATTGGATCTTTGTTCAATCCGAGACGAAAAAAATTCATAGTATACAATTCCACAAATTAAGCTCATGATCTGGAGAGGGGAAAAAACACAATTATTTCACAAAACGTTAAACATGGGCAAATGATGTGATAGCAGTTAGCTAGTATTGGATATTAAAACTACATTATTTGTTTTCTTTTATTTTACTTGTTTACCTATGTTTACGCTAGCATTCACACACCAGCACTTACAACCCAGGGATTCGTGTAGTGTGATAAAAAAATTAATTTTTGTACTCAACTATTTGCACCAGGGAAATAAACATTGGGATCACCTAGTATTGAAAAAAATTAAGTGGTATATTTAAATAATTAATTTCATGTGCAAACTTACCTTTTTAATATCTGCCGATAATAATTAAACACTCTAAACAGCTTCATTTACGATTTTTTCCCCTGACATTTTGTATATGTCGTTAATGTATTATCTAATCTTCATGAAAAAAATTGAAACCAACACAAAACTATTATGTATTGTATATTTCATTCAAGACCAAAACAAATCATTGATCATTGGATGTTTTTTGACAATATTTTATATTCAATGTAATTTTTAATGCATTAATTGTAATCATGAAAAATGTTGAAGGCCAACTGAAAAATAACAAAATGATTAATTTTATACACTTAAAGACAAAAATAAACAAATTAATTTTAGCTAATAGTTGACATTTCTTACAGTTTATGTCATTTCCAGTTTATTGACAATCACGAAATATGTCAACAGTCAATTCAAAATTCATAAAATACACAATTCATGTCATTTCTAGACAACTTAAGTTATTTGTTTTTTGGATGTATTTTAACAGTTTTTTGTGTTAAATACTGCTTTTGAGGTGTTACGAAAACTATAGAATAAACATAAATAAATCTACTCGAAAAACTATAGACAAATTAAGTTATTTATTTTACTTTTCTATGTTTTTTGACATATTTTTAAATGGTGTCTCTTTTTACATTGTGTTAAAAATCACAAAAATTGTTGAAAGCCAGTTAAAAAATCATAAATGATTGATTAAGACAATTGTGCACGAAAGTAAACTATTTATTAATGAATGTTTGGCAATTTCTTTTGCATTTTATATAACTTTTGATGTGTTGATAGTTAATACCAAGGTTCGGTTTCGCTGATTTGGAATTTTCTCGATTTCGGTCAATCTCGGAAGTTTTAGTTTTAGTCAGTCTCGGTCCCGGTACCACATTTTTGTATTTTTAGTGAAAAATAATAATAAAAGTTGCAAACAAGGTTTTCAAAATGAGATTTAAATCATAAATCATAAAATTCCAATTTTAAATCAAAACGGGATTCAAATCTTACATCCTAGATTCAGAGGATCCATATATTAAGGTTTGTACACATTTTTGAAATTGATTTTGATGTTTGAGCTTCTACAACTAAACTAAAAAAATAGTTTTACTCTTATTCCATTTCTATTTTGTTTTGAAAACATTATAATTGGAATTATGAATTCAAATAAGTATATTAAATATGTTAGTATGAGTTGAACTTTTTTTAATAGTAGTTTGAACTAAGTTTGAACCGAAATATAAATCGAATCGTAAGGAGAGAGATCTGATCTGAAACGGGGTTTAAATCGTAAGATTTTAAGATTTTTGACAACAATGGTCGTGAATAAAAAAAATAGTCTAAATATTGACTTTAGTCTAACCTAAAAATTAATATAATGAACATTGAATTTAGACACATAATAAACATTGAATTTAGTCTAATCTAAATAAATAATATAACTAGACTAGCCCACCCCATTAACATTCGGCCCACCAAATATTTAATACCCAATATCAAATAAACCTAACCCCTAATTCATATATGTTCCTACTTCGGTCTCCATCCCAATTCAGCGAAAAGAGAAGGAAAAAACAAATGACGTTTACCATCAAGACTGGAAAAATGAGAACGGCGAAGGCGAGATCCACAAATTTATGCTTGAATAAAGACAACGAACAGGAGGCGACGATCGACTCAGATTTTGATGCTTGAATTGATTATGAGGTAATTTATGGTTTGGTTTTGCTGCTTGTATAGATAAATTTTGCTTCTCTTTCACCTTCTATAACAATTGTGATTTTTATTCTGACTTTTTTTTTTTTGGTGCCGTCAGCAACGGGATGAGTTTTTGCCTTAATCTCGTCCCGCCTATGGCCGGAACTGAACCGGGTTGGCCGGAATCTTGAGGTTCCGGCCGAAACTTGATATGGTTAAAACTTGCTAAAAAGGTTGAAAGTCAACTCAAAAATTGTAAAATGACTGTATCGAATCATTTCTATTTAAGTATGAATTATTGATTTTTGAGTCTTTCAACACTTCCTGCTTTTCAAAGACGCGTGCGAAGAATGTTGGAAGTTGAACGCAAATCATAATGACTAAGGGTCATTTCTGTTTAATAATCAAATATGTTTATCTTCACATTTCTGATGATTTAAGCCATTCTGATTTAAAACTAATCAAAAAAAATGTTGGGAATCGACCCAAAAAATCATTAAAACACTGATCCAGGTAGTTTAAGCAAAAATGAATTTAGATGTTATTTTATATTTTTGTCATAGTGTGTTAATCATGAAAATGTTGAAAAATGACTCAAAATTAATTAACACGCTTTGTTATTCATGTCAGGTACTGAACTAATTATTACAGATGTCTGAATATTTTTTCATGTGTTATATCATTTCTGCTGTGGTGGTAATCATGAATTTTTTTGAATGTTTATTTGAACTTCATAGTTAACCAATTCATGTCATTTCTAAACAAAAATAAACCATACAGTTTTGTAGGTTCTCGACACTTTCTGATGATTAATGATGTTTTGACTGTCAGTAATTACGGAAAACATTGAACATCGATCGAAAATCATACACTGACTGATTAAATTCATTCATAAACAAAAATCATAAAATGAATAATTTAAACTAATCCAAAACAAAATTGAACTAATCATCTTCAAAAATCTTGCAACATGTTCTGATCTTTTATGGCACTTTTGGAGATTAAATAATAAAGAAAAATGCGGAAACTTGATTCAGAAATCGTAAAATGACTAATCCATGTCACTTTTTTTTATAGAAAAGATGAAATTTTCTTTTTGTATGTAGTTTAACATTATTTTTTATATTTAGTCATCTACAATATGTTAATAATCCAGAAAATGGTGAAAGTAAACTCAGAATATTCAAGTTGACTTATTTAGAGCATGCATAAACAAAGATAAACTATTTATTTCCGGATTCTCTTTGATAAATTTTTTGATGTTATTTTTCATTATTGCTGTGTTAAAAACAATGAATTTCAAACATTGACAGAAAGTCATAAAATGACTAATTCAACTCATTTTCTAAATAGAAATGATTGAATGAACTATTTCAAAAATTAAATGACATGCTAGGTGTGTTAATTAATCACGGAAAATGTTTAAACTCCAGCCGAAAATTATAAAATGGATACTGCCACTTGATCATACATTGACTAATCCCTATTAAAACTAGGACTGTTATGGTAATGGTAATCATTACCGATATGAGAAAACTGTTACCGTACCAATACAATTGATAGGTCAAAAATGACTAACGATACTTTACCGTTACCGTTGGTAAAATGCTTTTTAGTATACCGATAAACTAGTAAACAGTTGATTGGTAAGGGCAAATTTACCAACACATAAAGCCACTAAAATTTTATTACATCATAAAATTTATAATGACAACGAAGTAAATATTTTGTTTCTTGATTGTATATATAAACATTTTGACTTATTTTAGTAGACACGGAAAATTTTCTTGATTCATCACAAATTATTTACAACATGAAATAATAATTTTGCTAATCTTAAACTTTGAAACTAATAAAGTCCAAAAGAACTATCATCATAAATAATACTACAAGCATTGGCTTAAATCTGGTAAATCTTCAAAGTTTTCATGGTCAGAACAATCAACAAACAAAATTAGCACGACTAGTAAATTTATTGTTATCACTGGTTTTAACCTTTTTTTTACCGTAACATTTATCGTTAACAACGATAAATTTACCGTTATCATGCCAATAGCATTGGTATACCGATTTAGCTCAATTTGTTATAAATTGTTTGGTATTGGTATGAAATTGGTAAATTTACCATTATCATAACAGCCGTAGTTAAAACCCACAAGGGAAAAAAACCATGCAAAAATAATAATATTGCATGTTAATTTCTCTAACCTGCAACTTGCACACAAAATTAATTAAAAATAACTAGTATCTAGGAACTTACGATATTGACATAGATGATAGATGTAACATTCGACACGGCACAAATTCGAGCAAACAAAAAAGAGACTATTTTCGGGATTTTCTTTTTGATATTTTCTAATGGCTTATGACATGTTCATGTTAATTAATCGCAAAAAACATTGAAATTCAAGTTAAAAAATATAAATTGGCTAATGCCAGTTTATCATACATTGACTAATCCAATGAAAACTCACATGGGAAGAAAATCATGCAAAACTAATAATACTGCATGTTAAGTCTCTCTGATATGTGACTTTCACATGAACTTGTTTAAAAAAAAGTTGAGTCGAGGACTTACAATGTTAGACATAGATGTAACATTCCATAGGGCATAAATTCGAGCAACTGAAGACCTTTTAGGCCCATGGCTAAAAAGTGCATTTAATCCAGCCGGAAAAGGAGGCAGTAAAGACAATGGAAGAACTAACAATACCACAAGAAAAACTGCAAGAGATGCCCAATATAATTGAAACAACAAAAGGAGTGTGATGGTAAAATCACCTAGAACAAGCACACATATTAGCAGTTGCAGTGTGTCCTGCATAAGTAACTTCGATCTTAGCATAAAAAAAATATTTGTCAACAATAGTAAGGAATAACAATTTATCCTTGTTTTGTTTCATATTTTAAAGGATTGACCCTATTGCTATTGTAAAGCCTTCCCTACTTTTTTATTTTGATGATATCATGTGGATATACAGTATAGAAATGTTTTCTTTTTGTTTATTTAATTTCAAAAATAGAGACTTATTTAATCATTTTAAATTGTAAGGATCGGATTTGTGATGAACTTGTCATGTCCCTTTGACCTACTAATTTATTGTAAGGGATGTGATACAAAAACCGTTTAGAAATTAATCGATACTACTAGCTTACCTCAACCCCAAACGGCCTAGTATTTTGAAGTAAGAGAGAGAATGGGAACAGATAGTCTCTTTTAAATGTAAGTGATTTCAAGGCAGACTCGGTTATAATCCCACCACTGACTCCTCCAGTTATTCTCTTATGTGAACTTGTATTGCTTGTATAGGGCAGCACTGGTTGCTTAAAACTCTTGCGAGCACTGCTAATATTTTTCCTGGAATGAAAATAGCAACTATAAATAGAGATGGAAACACAAGCACTAAGCATGCTTGTGTTCTACATATGTGTTCAGGGGTATAGAAATTAGTGATGTATGCTTAAATTTGGGAAATGGAGGCAGAAAGCTAGTACAAAAGAGTTTCAAATATAAAGGAAAAAAAATCAAGTTTTCAGAAAAGCATTGAATTATAACGCATTTCCAGCCCTAAAAATATTTCATATTTTGATATTCATATAACATAACAAATAGTACAACAAAAAATTTTGTTTATAGAAATAAAATTCATCTAGATTTCAGAGTTTTAAAATGTCAAATAACTTCATCAGTTTCAACTCTGTATATCTTGTTCAGTGTAAACCATCAATCAAAATCATTCAACATCTCATCATCTAACCGATAACATAGTGAAGTCTTAATAGTTTTCGTGGTCAAAAATATAGTGGTAGTTGTTGGTAGTAACACTGCAAAATGCACAATTGCACCAGAAGTAACAGCTTTAAAGTCTTACCCATTTAAAAAAAGCAACTTTATTTTTCAAAGCTCACAATGTAAAACCCCAAAAATGATGATTTCAAAATATATTGGGTAGTTGGGTAGTGGATTCCACTGGTTCCAGTGCAAGTCCATCCACGGTTACCCTATGATACTAGTCCAATCACTAAAATATACGATGAAACACTAAAATCGTTAGGGTTTATGGATGATTCTTATCAAGGGTTTTCAAAACTGGAGCATGTCAAAAAGAATACATTACCTTCCACGTTCAAAGTAGGGTATATCCACATTATCTGATTGGTTCCTGTTGTGGAAATGCTCGGTTATTGCAAGAACAATACCAAGTTGATAATAACCAGAAGCTGTTGCCTGGAACCAACCTAGCTCAACTTTAAAACCATGATGTTCCAGTTGGGGATTTCCATGGCTATTAATCCATAATATTACAGGAAACAGCGATTTATGAATGCATCCTTGTCTTACTGTCCTCAGTTGAGCATTTAATCCCGATACTAGTCTGTTCCATATCGCAGTTGACATGTGCTGAATAAAAGACATAAATTCCCCATTATTTTGGATTTAAATCTGTATATGAAATCATTAAAATCATCATTTTTGTGGTTAACTTTTCAAAGTTGTGCCTAAATAGTAATAATTTCAGAACATTTACAGCTTTATAAAGTTCATTATTGTAACCCGTTACACAAGAACCAAAACATGCACTAGATTATGCAGATTCTTGCTGTAAACTATACATTGAAATAAGCTAAAAATTTCAGGAGAAGATGCTCAGTTTGGAAAACACTAAATTTATTGTTCTAAAAAAGGGATTAAAATTGTAAAATTCAAACTTTACATCAAAACTATATTTAAGTTGTGAATCAAAGATTCAAAGGATTCATATATTGCACACGCACGCGCACATAAACATATTTGTTTAAGTGACATGTTCGAGATTCTACATATAAATCAAAAACTTTTATTTCTCACGTTCTGTTTTAATTTGTTTAGAAAACAACTGAATTTGAATTTATATGAAATGAAATATTTTTCATAATTAAGATTTAACTTGTATTTTGAATCAGAATTTGAGAATTGAAAAGTAGCTTGAGAGATTCAATTTTAAACGGGATTTAAATGATTTTAAGATCATCTTTGATACCAATATTTTGAGATTCTAACAGGAATTTGGAAATACTAGCAACTGAATTGATTCTTACAGGTGCCAATCCTATACTAGCATGAATTTTTCGGGTTTGGTTTAAGAATAGTTGGAAGTTTCGAGACTATCCAAATTCTCAACTAGATTAAAATGCAACAATGTCATGGAAGCAAATAGCAATGGTGTTAACTTACCTGTCCCAGAAGATTAGACAACAAAGGGTCAATATGAAGGCAATATGGGGACATAAAACTTCCATTTCCACCAAAAATTATGCACATGGGAAATCTTTGTTGAACAGCAGTTGCTATGTCTAGCCTCTTTTCATCTCCACCAAGGAAAAAATCAATATATGCAACCATCAAATCTGGTGTTGAACCTACCTGAATATTTTTCATTTTAGTAGGTCAAGAAGTAGCTACAAATTTACGGTCATGAAAAATTAACATTTGACATTTTACCTGTCAATCATAATACATCATCTATTGGTCAGTAACAAGAGATGGAAGTAAATGGTTTTAAAATATCATGATTTAGTCAATTTGCAATTTCAATCCTTATCTATCTGGTGCATGATAGTTGACAAGGATAGTCAACTATAGTGAAAATTTTGAGAAGACAGACACAGCTAGCACACAACTTTTCATTTAAAAGCATAGAGCTTTGAGTTTGAGGAGCATGCAACTAAATAGAATCAATGAAGAAAAATAAAAGTAACTGTAACTAGCAATCAACTAACATTTGGTACCAACCTGTTCCAATAACCGAAGAGCAAAAGTTTGTGATAACTCTGATTGTAGCAAAATTCATACAGAAATTCAAAAAATGTCTAACAGTGAAATATTTTCTGAACATACATGCTCACACAAGTGAATGAATTTGGTCAGGTGTTAAAATACAGAAATCTTGTATTTCATCTATAAATTATCCAGTAATGGAAAGCTGATCAAAGACAGGTCAAAACCACAGGCAAACACATTGCACTTGAGCGTGTACGATGACCAAACCAAAAAGTAAATATTGATATGCATGTGGTGACACACATATGATGTCAGATAATATCAGGCAATTGACAAGTTATATATATATATTAATACATTAAAGCTATAAAATGCCATAAAAATACAACTAATTTAAAGTGATATTTTACAAAATCAATTTTTATTTTATTTTCATGGTCACATATTGTGAGTAATAAAATTATGTTTACATATTCAAACATGCAAGCTACAAATAAAGTTTAAGACTGAGAAATAAAAATAAAGTTACAAAGGAATCATCCCAACGATACATAACCTTAAAACAAATCTTAATAATAAATTCTATACAAAATAAAAAAACACTCAACAAAGTATTTAACTTTGTAAACAACAAGAATTTATAACAAAAAAATGAAAAAAAAATAATTGATCTGCAATTTCAAAGTTCGATTAGAATTTTACTATCAAGCATGGACATCTTCTATCAAAATAATAATAACACTAATAATAATTAAAAAGTACGAAAAAGTTAAAATTTTAATCCTATGATTTGATTAGAATTTTTTTCCTTTCAAATACTTTTCAATATAATTTATTTAAGAACCAATATTTGAGATTTTCACAAATATTTTGCAATAAATATCAGCCCGGTACGTCGCTATAGACATATAAATGGTGTTTTCCAACAAATATTGCTTAAAGTATCGATATGCAATATATTGGCAATATTATCCTATACTTAGCTCAAATATAATTTTAATGTGAGCAATTTTTTTGTCCATTTTAAGAACAAATTTAACTCGGTATTTAGTAAATATATTAAAATTACTGCACCTACACTATTCTTCTTCTCTTTTTTTCCTTATACTTAGCTCAAATGTAATTTTAATGTGAGCAAAGTTTGTGTCCATTTTAAGAATAAATTTAACTCGGTATATAGTAAATATATTAAAATTACTGCACCTACACTATTCTTCTTCGTCTTTTTTGTTTTTCCAAACTTAACCAAATATGAAATATAACAGCGAGTTCAGCTAAATATATTGCTTTTATTCATCACCTGTTATTGTAAAATATGGGCAAATAAGTGACAATGAAAGTTCGTACCTTCATTCCTTGATAAAGAGCTCTTGATCTACAAGAGCGCAGGCAAGAATGATCATACTCTGATTTGACATATTGTTGAAGGCGGTGTATCTTCTTTCTCCTGCGCCATTGCTTCCACGACCAAGAGCAAGGGTATGCCAGCACTGCAAGTATACTATGAATGGATCCTTCCCACCACTCATATGCAGAAACAGAATTAATCTCATCAATGAATCGGTTGAAAGCATCCTCATACCTTTTAACACAAGCAAATAACTCTATTACTTAAAAGGCCCTTAAAGATTCTCTGTGTCATTGTTATAAAAAATCTTACGATTTGAATCTTGTTACAAATCAGATCCCCATCCCTTAAAGATACAATTTACATTCCAATTCAATCCATGGTATTACATTCAAAAAACTCGCTTGGATCTACTATTCTGATTTTAATGTTTGGAACAAAAGAGAAAATTGAGCGTTAGGTTTATATGTAAAAGTTCTAACATCGAAATAGATTTCAGAGTTGGTATAAATCTTCAAATACGGGTCCTTTGAATCTACGATTTACGGTTTAAAACTCATTTCGATTTAAAGTTTGAACTTTACTATTTACGATTTAAATCCGGTTTTGAAAACCTTGCTCTGAGTACACACTTTAAATATGAAAGCATTTATTGTATTCAACTTGAGCACCACTAATACAATTGGCATGTCCAAGATATGAGATTCTCTTTGTCAAAACTCCGCAGTGTGGTGTTGAAATAATGAATTGGTATTTATAACGTTTGAAAACTCATGATAATGTTACTTTTTGGTCTTCCAATCTGAGACAACCAAAACTTCAATTTTCCATCCCAAATTTCAAACCTGGAACTTCTTGAAACTAAAACCTAGATAGTAAAACTTCACGAATTTCAATCAAATTATAATTTATATGTCAAACTTAGTGCTCAATTTATCAATATGGATCAATACATTAAAATGTTACAACCCCACATTTAAAAGTCCAACATCCTTGATGGCTAGGCTACGTGAATATGGTTTACCAGAACATTGTATTTTTAATCATAGATAGTAAAAGAGTGACAACTAATCAAACAATGCATTCCATTTCTACCCACCCTGCCTATGCCGTGTTACAACCCTGAATTTTGACTAAAGCAGACTCTAACCGCATTTACAGAGATCCACTTATTATAGTGCCCAACCTACATCTGAGTCAAACCAAGGTGTGCGCATTTGTTTCCTGAAAGATGTTTTTTGAAGATGGTATCTATGTGCCAAATCTATTGATCAATTTTTCACATGACATTAAATTACCTAGAGAGTTATAAAGCAAGAGGTTACTGTAAAGACATGTATGTCAAACATTCTCTGACAGCATGTATCATTGTATTTGGGGATTCATAGAGAAATTTGAAGCAAAATCATCTTTTAAAAAATATTTTTTCTGCACATAAGACTAAATCTGTCAAGTGTAGTGCACTGGCTACATGTACCAAGTACTAATTCTGCTATAATTTGACAAGCAAAACAGCATAACATAGAAAAGTGTGTTTTAGTATTACAGTTTATTATTATTGGTGCAGGATAATGAAAAACTAGAGGTTTTTTCCCTTAAGCCTTGATTTTCTTCATGGACATAACAGCAACTCATTTTTGTTTAATGGGAAGACTACATCAGTTAAGTAATTTGACTTACACAATTTCGATAATTGCATCAGGCGGAGAATATGGAAGATGCCATGGTTCTCTAAATGTATTAGGACCCATAAAGTACATCCTATGCACGTGGCTTTGATTTTCTTCAGCTCTGCTAGCCCCAGGTACCTAAAAACATTAATAAGCATTAGTACTCCTTTTTTTTTGGGGAAAAGAAAAAAATCACATGCACAAATGAAGATACGCAAGGTATATCCAAACCTCAGCAAGAGACAACAGGTAAGGAGATGAATTTGAACTGCCATGTTGAATTGAGTTTGTTGTTCTATAAACATAATCAGTTCTTAACATTTTTATTCGTATTGCACTCAACAACATTGCAAAGAGAACCAAGATGAACAAAAGTAGAATTGCGAATGGCAATGGCCCACCAAATATATAAATAAGGTCTTCGTAAGGTGTGTTGCATTGTGGCATCCTGTATTTCTCAGACCTACATCTATATGGACAGAAAGGTCCTGTAACTCCTCCTGCAAAGAAAAATAATCATTTCTAAGTAGAAATAGAGCCAATGAACAATGATAATAGTGGTAAAACATCTGGTTTGTATTGGTTTTGATTCCCCATGCATCTTTATTAATAGTAATAGGTTCATAATTTTTTGGTCTAAACGTGGAGTTCCTAAAAAGCCCTTACTACAAACAAGTAGGTAGAAATTTATTTCCATTTGAAAATTCATATGCACGCAGGCGCGCACCCACGCAGTCGCGATTTGAAACATCAACCAAAGATATTTATGTACGCAGGTGCATCACACATGCTAAATATCCTGTATATAAAAGCTAAAAAAATTGAAATAGATTAAGGAAGTTAAAAGATTTTTAGGTGAGTGTTTAGAATCATAATGGTACCCCGAACATATATGAATTCTGCACGCTGGGGCAGCAAGTGAAGCGAGCAAGCTGTGCAAAGTGAAGCGTTAGATCCTGTAACATCTTTATATGTTCCTACTGGGCATTCCTGAAAGTAATTGCAACCATTAGCAAGATATAGAATTTAAGTAACGTAAAGGATACTTAGTATTACAGAGGTTTCCTATTATGATTATATCCCTCTCAACTTCAAAAAATAATATAAAATGTGACCAAATTCAATGCATAGGTACATAAGAGCACAGACACGACAAGCACCATTGTCCAAGTGGTTAAGTAATTCGGCTTTGGTGCAAGAGGTCACAAGTTCAAAACTTGCGTAGCGTGATTCGAACGTTTCTTGACATGTGATACATTGTCCCAGTGACATGTTGTATATAAAGTACCATTTCCAAAACAAAACAAAAAAAAAGAGCACTGACACTAACACACATATACAACAATGAGATATGACTGTAAGGTATTATATATTTTTCTAAAAGAGAAAAAAAATTGTAGATAATTGGAGTGTCCATTAGATCCCAAATCATATTTATGTTTGCCTACTGGACACACTTGAAAACAAGTATCACGAAGACTATATCTATATGTTACATGGTACGTCTATCGATGCGGTAGGCGGAATGTAAAAGGAAAACGTTACATACGGAAAGCAATACGATAAGGGTATGTTACTATGTTTAATCGGAACTCTTAGCCGAAACGGAATAAACCTAATCGAAACACGGAAGTTTTCGCAAAACACTTAAAGAAAGTTATGTGAAAATAAGAAAATTGATGGGTTTAAATGGAGGGCTCGTGGATGTATATAAATTACTATATATTTGTTGCAAAATTAAAATCAAGTAAAAGAGAAGACTTTTGGTCTTCTTTATTATGAAGATTATATAGCTATTGCATGTCGAGATTCACATAGCTATCTCGTGTTGAAGATTAAAGAGCTGTCGCATGTTGAAGATACATAGTTATTGCACGTCAAAATTAACGAGCTGTCGCATATTGAAGATTACATGGCTATCGCATGTCGAGATTCACATAACTACCGCATATTGAATATATATAGCTATCGCACGTTAAGATTCACATAGCTATCGCAGCTAATTTGAAATGATTGATTGTTTATATTTGCCACAAGTAATCATTATTGCTTAATGCATGTCAAATTAGCGTACATAAAATCATCAAAATAAGCGTTACGGAACGTTGGGACCAATGTTTTGAAACGTCGGATTAAGCATTTCAGAACATCGCATTCAACATATTGGAATGTTGGAATCAATATTACACAACGTGTATGCACAGTATTTCGATAAACCAGTGTATTGCATTTCCTAATGCACATAACAAAAGAGAATACGATGACCAAATTGTGACTTGTGGTAACATAGACATGTCATACAAAAAGAAGTTCCTATTATCCCTAATTTTGTATAGGGAGCCTAAGGATTTTTACATTAAAAATTATATAACAAATAAAAAGAGAATTTCAGTGTATATACATTGCAAAAAGTACCGTAGAGGCCCTTCGGACATTTTTTCCCATTGACTGTTCCATCACCCCCGTTATGGCCACCACTGTTTCCAGTACCCCCACTGTGATAAGATAACATGGATAATATGTTAAAGAGAGATCATTAAAATTTTGATGAATAGAATTAGTTAAAATCAGAATAAAATGACAACTTAACAGGGTACCGCATTTGTACCTTTTAGTGATGTTTCAAATTATGGAACCATGCATGATTCAAAAGAAGAAAAATTAGGCAGGCCATACAAATAGAGAAAAATGAGTTTGCGCCTTTTTTTTGTCTTAACTGAAGTATAATTAAGATTGGATAAAATTTGCTCTCGCTAGAACGCTGAATACAAATTTAACCTAGGGGAATTTTCATATTAAACTACTTAAAAAGTACAGCTACTTAGTTTTACTATAAATGCAGACTTGTATCTGTCTAACAAATAACATACCTACATACAGTATTTTAAAAAAACCAGACACATGTATGGCAAGAAAGATCGGAAAAGAATAAACCATTAACGGAGGATGTCCGTGAACTTGAACAGAATTGAGGCATCTCCAATCATGCTCTATTGTAGCATCATGATATAACTATTGGCATTTGATCTTTGACATTGTGAAGTACATATGGTAAAAAATGACAAAAAGTACCTCTCTTTTTTTTATTACTCCAATGCATGTTTATTAAAAAGAGCTAATTTTGTTTACTTTTGCTCATATGACATTAAAAAGTGTTGCTCACTAATTGACATTGTGGAATACAATGTCTACTACTAGACATTGCATTTCACAATGTCAAATATAAAAATTGACACATGTTCACATGTGCATTCGTGATATAAATCAAAACAAAATTGTCAAATATCTACTTGCATTAACTTTACATGTGCTACTTACATTGGGATTGCAGATGCTCTTATGATATCAGACCTTATCATTTGTGTCTTCCAAATATGGGTTGGTTGTGAAGCAATAATTTACGCCAACCCTCTGACAGTCTCAAACTCAAAATATCTTTTACAACTTTCAATTTTCAGAATTTGTGATATCTAAATATAGCATCAAGTAAAGACATAAAATATATGCCATCCAGATTCTGGACCACAAAAACTTTAACGATGTTAAACAACAAGTTTTTTTCCCCCTTTGTATATTAGAAATATACCATAACCATTGTTTACTATGTAACTATATCGATATCTAGTCTAGGAATAATAAAAGAGTCAAAGATATATGTTTGAAACACATAATTCAGCATGAAGACACAATAGCATGCATTGGTGAGCTGGTGACCCTGTCGACAGTATTGAAACTTCGATAGCAAATTATCAAACTGTAGAAGGTCAAAGTAATGTCCACTCTTCAAAGCATAATTCTCAATAAGACAATAACTTCTTGAATACCTATGTAATGCTCCCCTTTGCTACAAACATGCATGGTCTTTAATTTCAGGATAGGAGTGAGCAAAGTTTAGTTGGAACCTAATTAACCAATAAAACCAAACAGAAACAATGAAATGATTCGGTTTCAAAATCCTTGGTTCGGATTTGATTGAAAAGTTAAAAAAATTAGTTATCGCACTGGTTTCTTAATTTGAAAATTCTAAATCGAATTAATCATTTTTACCAATTTAATAATTTCTATCAAATGACAAACCAAATAATTACAACAGGATTTTTGGCACATGCATATAAAACCCCCTTATAAAATTATTAAATTTAAAATTTCTGTATAGTTTTGATAAAAACAAATTGAAAAATATAAAGAAAAAAATTGTACTTTTTTTAGTCGAAATAGGGTTTCGAAGTCGTAATCATATTTACGTTCCAAATTTCAATTTGAAAATAAATGTTAATTTTTGTTCTTTGTGGGATTCGAACTCTTACAAAAAAAATGAAAAATTTTAAATTTTTTATGTAGTTTGATAAAAAATATAACGAAAAAGAATTATAATTTTTTCATTGAACATGGTTTCGAACTTGTAACATTGTTTACTTTCCAAAATTTTCATTTGAAAAATAGATAATAATTTATGTTCGTTGTAGGATTCAAACTCTTGACCTCTTCTTTGCATATAAGAGTATTTTCATAACTTCACGGTCGGATCAAAAGATTGTGTTTCTATTCTAACTATTAATAAAGATTTTCATGTATTTCCATGTTTTGTTTCTTAGTTTGCACGGTACATGTTGCATTTCTTATGACATGATTCGTAAAGCTTCAATGCACAAGAGAACAAATATAGACAATAGTACAGATATTTAACATTTTTCCCTTCCCATGTTAACAAACCATTTTCACCTAGTAATTTGGTTTAAAAGGTTGACCAACCGAACCAAATAGATTTATTTTGGCATGGTTTTTAATCGGTTCAAAAAAAATTGGTTTGTTCAGATTGGTTTTTATTATACTTCGATTTTAATTGGTTTTGACTTGTATCGAGTAGTCGATAGAAAAATATAGAAGTATGTAATGAATAAAAGAAAAAATAAATTCTAATGCCATCATCCCTTCTTTGTTCATTAAAGTAAATATGAGATGGGAATGATAAATATGACGTACATGAAAAGTAGCAAGCTGTATGTCATGCATCGTTGCAAATTCCTTGTGTTTTTGTGTCTTGTGCTTGTAATAAAGTATGTTTCTCCACTTCCACAATGGAATTTCCTCATTTTAAAGACTCTACAGATGGAACAACTACATTGCTATAATACCAAATATAACACAAACCTCGATATTATAGAACCATTTATAGTGGCGATTTGAATATATTCATCTCCAGTGGCAATGTTAGACCAGTCAAAGTGAACTCTTCCACCGCCCCCACCACCTCCACCAACAGAGCTACCATGGCCGCCAGTTACTGATAAAGATGAGTTTTTTCCAAGATGAAGTGTCTGAATGAAAAGTAGAACCGTGCCACCAGAACCACCACCAAAACCGCCTCTGATAGTTTTGTTATGGCTTATAGTTGAATCTTTGTGACTCTGACCATTTGCTTCCAATGAACCCAATATTTCTAACCGAGAAATTGGCCACTTGATGGAACCCATAACTGAAAGGACAATCAAACATAAGTACCGTAAGACAATCAAAAGGATGGCAACACATTGTCGACACACACACACACTCCAGATAAATTACTGTATGTTATACTAATTGTCGTCCAAGTTTACATCTTACAACTAGCAATCCCATGCATATATATGGCAACGTATATGTATGCATTAACTCGTCAGCGTATGTTGGGATCCGTTACACCCTACATTTGATACACCTCATCTACACCTTTATGGTTTTGGAGCTATATGATTCAAGAACAACTAAAATTCGGGGATGTTTAATCTAACACTTCACACTCAAAACAACTAGCATGTTCAAAATGTTTAAATCAACATCAATCATTAAAACATCTATTTTAACCATCGCTTGAAATATTATTATGAATATGTTAGAATTGCACCCTTATCATATTTTAGGCTACGCTATTTCAAATCCGATATTATGTGTAAATTTTTAATCTATATTATGAATGTCATCTCTACAAAAATTGAGATCATTCTAAAATTATTAGGCCCTGTTTAGTTTGCTATTTTTAGTTTTGTGTTTTCATCCAAAAAAACTTACACATGCCGCATGTACTGTTGAAAAACAACAAATTTAAAAAATAAAGCTAACGTATAAAATGAAAACAAATTTATTTATTTTTTGTGTTTTGAGAAATAACAAAAGAATAGAAAACGATCTATTCTATTCGTCGTTCCTCCATCCCCTCCGTCGTTCCACCATAGTCGTCGTAATTGTCTAAAATTTTAAATCTCTCTTCCGTTATCCTCGTATTTTGTTATAAATGTTGAAAACGCAAAACACAAAACACAAAATGAAATCAAACGGACACTTAGCTTCTTCAAAACTATAAATTAATATACACCACTAAAACTTTTATTTTCATAGGTAAGTTTTTAACATCACATCTATTATGTTAGATGTATGCATATGAGCTACATTTTTGTGTATATAATCTTAAGCGTAATATGAACACATCCACAAAATTTTATTGAATTTGAAACAGTGTTGCTTAAAATATGATTAAGATACTAAAGGGATGCTACGAAAGAATGGTGTCATTGAACAATCTGTTAATACCCTAAATGTTGATTTTGATGACAGCAACCATTTAAATATTATTACTAACGTTTCACCAAGTTGTACAGTATCTTCAGATATATTATGGAGAAGATAGACAAGAACTCATTGCAAGCAAATGATATATATGTGTGTATACACAAACACACATATAAAGATAAATTGGAGCAAATGAAAAAACAAAACTGACTCAAGACGAATGAAACACAAGTGTTTTAACAACTGAGATATTTGAGCTGTCCTGTAAGTCTGTTTGAGTCTTAGAATTTTCATTAAAAGCCCCATAACAAATATCTTTGACATTTCTCTATTACTAAATTCTATTTTCATCTTTAATGTCTTTTTATAAATACAATATTAGTTTTTAAATTATGGAAGAACAAAAATATTTTTTTAAATATATTTCAAAAACCAACATAATTATATCGACATACCCTTCTAGCATATATCGATATAGTGATCGTAGGGAAATTTTTAAATCAACATAAATGTGTCAACGTATCCTTCTAGTATACATCGGCATAGTGACCGTTCGATGGTTTTTAAAAATTTAATCAAATGGATTTTGCTGCTATCTTTTCGCTAAAGAACAAGTTTCTTCATCATCTATATAAAGGTTCTAAAGAAATAAATTTTCACCACTAATTTTCTCATTTTCTCTTATTATTTCATTTCTATACTTTTGTGAGAGATTCATTAATATACATTCACTCTCCTTGTTAATCCATACTCTTTCACTTCTATTCTCTCTTTGGTCTCATCCTATTCCTCATTGATTACAAAGATATATTATTATTGAAGGTCTAAGGACTACTGTATTGAATTAATAAAAAAACCGTATTGAAAATACAACTACTTGTCATACCTACTGTTGTTTGTAAAGAGAAAAGTGTTCTTGCCACCCGTGGAAAGTCAAGAAGAAACGTGTATCTTGTCACTCGTGAAATTGTGAAATTGTAAAGATGTTCTTGTCATCGGGAGAATGTCGTCCATGGAAAGTCAAGAAGAAAGGTGTATTTTGTCACCCGTGGAATTGCAAAATTGTAAAGGTGTTCTTGTCATTCGTGGAAATAAGAAGTGATAGTGAAAATTTTGTACGTAGAGTATAGGAGTGGACATAGAATTGGATGTCTGAACCTGTATAAAAATTCCTGGTGTCATTTACTTTATAATTACTCTTTGAATATCTACTTTGTGATTTGATTACCGATCTGAGCAGATAAACATTGATTTCCCAAGTTAACTTTTAAATAGATTATATACACTATTCACTCACTCTAGTGTATTAGTGGTTATAAGATCCATTCTATATCAATGTGTTAGGGTAACTCACGCATCCCACATGTGGTATCAGAACAAACGGTTTTCTAAAATTCGTTATATGAATTTCAAAAAAGCTAAATAGCTAATAACACTTATAACATATTTTTCAACACTTGTAAAAGGACAATCCACTATTAGACCACAACTATTTAATAGTAAAAATTATGCACATTGGTCTTATAGAACGAAAATTTACTTCCAACCATATTGTTTAGACATTTAAAATATTACACAATGAATACATTGAGCCTCAAACATATTATGCACAATGGGCAAATGATGAAAAGACACAAGCACGTAGTAATTCAAAGTATATGAATATTTATTTTGTACCTTGAATAAAAATGTGTTTAACAAAATATCGATCTGTAAGAGTGCATATGAAATTTGGAGGATTCTACAAGTCATACATGAAGAAACTGATAAAGTTAAACAAACCAAAATTCCGATGTTAATACATCGGTTTTAACTTCTTAAAACGAAACAAAATGAACACATTTTTTAATAAAAATGAGTTTAACAGAATATCGATCTATAAGAGTGCATATGACATTTGAAGGACTCTACAAGTCATAAATGAAGAAACTGGTAAAGTTAAACAAACCAAAATTCCGATGTTGATACACCAGTTTTAACTTCTTAAAATGAAACAAAATGAATCCATTTTTGATATGTATTCTAGATTTAAGGATATAATACATGCAATAATATCATTAAAAAGGAATTTTACTGAAGAGGACCAAGTCGGAAAGATTTTAAATTTACATTTTATTGAATGGGATCGGAAGACTAGCAATCGAAGAAGAAGAAGTCAATGAGTAGTATGAAAGTAGAAAAATTAATTAGTACCATAATGTCTTATGAAGTACAGTTGCTGTTTAGAAAGGAAAATTCAAGCAAAAGAGAAAAAATAACTGGCATTCAACGCTACAAAAGACAATCATCGATCAAATGGTAATGATGAAAAAATCGCTTTCATGACCAGTAATTCAAGAAATTCTTTAAATACAGGAAAACAAACAAACTTCGAAAATTGAAACTACACTGATAATTCCGAAAACGGAAATGTTATTAAATGTTTGGAATGTGATAAAATCGATCACTTTAAAAGAGCGTCCAAAAACTTGAAGAAATCAAAGCATTCTTCAAACACTGACTCATTCAATAAGAAGAGGAAACGAGCTTTCAATGCAATATGAGATGGTTCAGATACGTTATCAAGCGATAATGATCCAAAAACCAAAAATATCAACATGTGCTTCGTGACAAATGATGATCAAGTATAAGATTCTAACGAAGAAATTATGAATATTTAAATTGTATAAAGGATACAAAATACTTTAAAAACGGATAGTTTATTAAAGATGGATATATTAAAAATGTTTAACATAATGCAAACCGAAGAAAACAATGCATAGAGGATGAGATTGAAAAACTCAACCGACTAATGATGAAAATGATTAGAAACTAAAAAGTTTTGAAAAACTGAAAAGTGAAAATGAATCCTTAAAACGGACTCTTTCAATGAAGTCAAAGATAACTTTTCTAAATAACAAAATTGCATTTTTAGACAATGTTATTCTTAATTGTAGCAAGGGTATCAATAACATGAAATCTATACTGTTAAATTAAAAAAGGGGAAAGATGATTTAAAAAATTTATCATCATCTAAATCCCTAAATAATAAACATGAACTTGGATACACCTCGAAGCTCGAATAAAAAAAATAGTACTCAAAGTACTAAATTGGTTAAGGCTTCCAAGTTCAAACACAACCTATAAAATTAAGATTAAAACGTACTTATAAATTCATTAATATATGAATTCCTTTAAGTTTAGATGATAGCGATAAAAAAATTGATGATTTTATTAATAAAGTTTATTTATCTAATGATTATATATCTTTAAAGGGTATTCAAACTCTTCATAGGTTTGGCTTTCCAAAACTTAACCTCACGGACGCCAATATAAACAGGCATCAGTGCACATACTTTTTTTTTCTCACGTATTAACCAATACAAAAATATAAAGAAGAAGAAATGAATACTGCACAACGGATGTTTAAAGCATATGAAGAAAAATCCACAAATACCGAGCGATATTATATACAAAGATGGTTGAACCGTGAACTCTGGAGATAATTCAAAAGGTAATGGTATTAGCATCAACAACATCGGTTATTCTAAAACTCTTATTTCTAAAGTTTTTTTGTTAAAAATTTAAAATATAAATTATTAAGCATAAGTTATTTATGTGATAATAATTACAGAGTATATTTTAAAGAAGGATTCATGAATTATTTTAAATGAAAAATAAAAAATTGTTTTTAAAAGGAAAAAGAGAATAATATTTTATATATCAAATTTTCATGAATGTAGACTGTTGAGTAGTCACTCAAATCTGGGAAGTTAAGATAGTTGTATTCATGCTCCGTGTTTCATGCTCTGTGTTGATTTTGATTCCCCTCATGAGTTTTATTTATGCAAATTTATATATCTCCATATACAAACTCTATACAGTTGTCTAGTTGTGTTTAGATGATTCTTTTCTGTCCATTTTTGTTGATGTCAAAGGGAATGTATAAATATATTAGACAAAATGATAGGGAGATGCACAAAGTTAAGGGATAAAAATATTAAATTTTATCTCTCGGCTATTTATATGGTTGTAATTATAAAAAAAAGATTATTAATACCTGAATATTGATTTGATGACAACAACATGTAAATATTATTACTAACATTTCCTCAAGTTGTGCAATATTTTCAAATATATAATGGAGACATTCTACAAAGATAAACAGGAACTCATTTCAAGCAAAAGATTAATCACAACAACAAAAGGGATGCTAAAAACGGTTTCATTAAACATTCTGTTATGAATATTGATTTTGATGACAACAGCCATATAAATATTACTACTAACGTTTCTCCAAGTTATGCAGTATTTTCAAATATATTATGGAGACGGCTTACAGAGATAAACAAGAACTCACTGCAAGAAGATGATATATGTATGTATGCACATATGTATATGTGCATATATATGTATATGTGTGTGAAGATTAATCGGAGCAAATAAAAGAACAAAGCTGACTCAAGACGAATGAAACACAAGTGCTTTAACGACGGAGATATTTGAAGTGTTCGGTAAGTATGTTTGAGCCTTAGAATTTTTGCTAAAGACCCTGTATCAAAGACGATATTCTCTATTACGAAACTCTATTTTCCATCTCTAATACCTTTTTACAAATATACAATTTTAGCTTTTAAATTATGGAAGATCAAACATATTTTTCAAAAATCAACATAAGCATGTCAACAAAACCTTCTAGCATATGTCGGCATAGTGGCTGTTTGGAAGTTTTTAAAAAGCAACATAAGTATGTCGACATAATCTTCTAGCATATGTCGACATAATGAACATAATGACTGTTGCAGAGGTTTTTTAAAATTCAAAAAAATGGATTTTAGCATCATTCTTTCGCCAAATGACATGTCTCTTCATCATCTATATAAAAGCTCTAAAAAATGAATTTTAACAACTAAATTTCTTACTTTCTCTTACTCTTTCATTTCTATAATTTTATGAGAAAGATCCATTAATATACTTCCACTCTCTTTACAAATCCATAGTATTTCACTTCTATTCTTCAGGGATATGCAAACTACATAAGGTCAAAGAGATGGAAATTAACCACAAGGGCCTCTTTAGCAAGTGCAATTAGTTTTTAGGACACACAAATGAAATAATTACTTTTAAGAACAAAATGCAAAATAATTAGTTTCTAAGGCCGAAAAACCTATGAAATTGTCCTTGAAAGTAATTGGACTGCTGACTTTGTCCTTAAAAGTAATTATTCTGCTGACTTTGGCCTTAAAATTAATTTTCGTGGATGTGTGTCCTAAAAACTAATTGGACTGCAAAGTTTGTCCTTCTAGTGAAATGTCCCGTCAAAGAGTGTATTTGAATTCTCAATCATTTTCTCCCTGGTTTCATCATATTTCTCATTGTTATCGAACGCCTATAAGAGCATTGTACTGAATCAACAAGAATTTTTATTGAAGATACAAGTATTGTCATATTCTACTGTTGTTTGTAAGAAGAAAGGTGTTGTTGTCATCCATGGAAAGTCAAGAGGAAAGATGTATTATCACATGTGGAAGTGCAAGATTTTAAAGAAATTTTCTTACCATCCGTGGAAAGCAAAAAGCGATGGTGGAAATTATGTATGTGGAATACATGACTAGATGTAGGATTGGATATTCAAACTAGTAAAAAATTCCTAATGTTATTTACTTTACTACTTTTACTTTATTTTATATTTACTCTGTGATTATTTGCTTTATTTGTGATCTGATTACTTATCTGAGTAGATAAACTGTAATTTACAAGTTAACTTTTAAATAGTTGATATACACCGTGCACCCCCTTTAGTGTATTAGTGGCCTTAAGATCCATTAGTGTGTTAGGATAACTCACACATCCCACATATTCCATATATACATACATATGCATATCATTATATACAGGGAAAGGTTCTATTATACTCCATATGTACCCCTTTGATTTTTTGAGCTACATAATCTAAAATCGAACAAAAATTTGTAGATATATTCTTAATGCTTCAAGATCATCTTCACCAAATTTTGATCAATTTGAATTATCCTCGCATATTCAAAATAATATCTCAAATTGGCAATTAAAATGTTTTAATGGATAATAGTGACTTAAGTTCAATGACACCCGTAAAACAGAATGCTCATCTCACACAAGTAATTTAATCAATAGGCAAGGCGGCATTGTATTATTATACATCTAAAGTCAACTATACTCGAATTCAATCAATAACCTGAAAAGCATGATAAATGCTTTTCCCTTTTGTTAACATGTGCTCTAACATGTTAACGATTTCCATATGAAACATATATGTATCTATGAATGTGTTATCCATATAATTTTCAAAGAGAATGAGCGTAAAAGGAAAAAGGAAAAAGGAAATATCGAAAGGTCGATTATTACAATGACAAAGACCGAAGTATGAAGTTATGTTGCCTTTAAGAGCCAAAAGCATCTCTCAAGTAACACCAACATGAGTTTCGACGTCCATGTCATTATTAACGCCGAAGGTAATGGCGATGCCGCTTCTCGACTATATTGTACCTCCATGACATTGCATCTATAAAATGCCACTTTCCTTCAACGACGATGACATATCCTTTTAATATCGAGCCTCAAGTAATACCACTCCTCAAGTAATACCACTCTGCTTCCACGACCGCAATTGCTCATTGCCCCGTCTATTTGATGTCGTCTTCATCACCGCCGCTCAAGCAATGCCGCAAGTCAACAAGACTGTGATAAAGCAACGCCGCATTTCATTACCATTTAGAGGACACCGCATATCAACAGTGTCTTCACATGCGATGTTGATGGTAAACACCATCAATATCCACAGAAACCATCAGTCCTGCTATTCGTCTATGTCGCCGCTATTCGTCTATTATCACCAAAGTAAGCTCATCGCCAATAAAGCTTAGGATTAATGACACTGTTGTTAGCATCATCATTGTCTCATGTCGCTGTTCTTATACGATGTCGTGTTCCATAATTACTGGTAAATACCATATGTTGGTGCCAAAGGTCATCAATGACGCCAACAGTAATACTGAGTGAAGCCGCTTTATGCCAGTACTACACTACATCAACGCTGCTCGTCATCGATGTTCGACACTGCTTCCAACCGATGCCGCCAATAATCAATCAAGAGCATTTCAATACATAAGAATGCCACATGCCGTAAGCCATTAATCGATACCAAATTTCATGGATATGGCATGATTATCGAAGCCTCACAATGTCCATGTTGTAGGATGTTGAAGGCTGTGCAAAGTAAGAAGGATTAGAGTCATTTACAAGAGCAAATTCTAGAGGGTTTGGTGCATTTTCCTTCACAATGCTTCAAAAGCATTTACATTCATTTACATGTTCCATGGCACCATAAGTCCAACATCGTCAATCAGGCAAACATAACTCCTTCCCATCACTATAAAAGGCTAATGAAAGAGAATGAAACATATTTGTCTATTAGGGCTTGAACAATTAAGAAATTGTATATTTGCATATCTCGTAACATATCCATGATTTGAATAAAGGACTTGACTTAAAGCCTATTTGCCTACTAACTTATGGACTTGCATATTTGCCTATTGACTTATGAACTTACATATTTGTCTATTGACTATCGGACTTGCATATTCTTTATTTTGAACTTATGGATTAAGACTTAAACGAACTTGCGTATTATCACAAAACCAGGGGTATATTTGGAATTTCTTCAAATATGCCACTTTGTACAACTTTTTGGGTGTTGACGAAGAAATTCGTTAACGGTATGTATGTGTATGCATATATGTAATGTATGTATAAACATGCACACAGCTCAGATTGGTGGGTAACCTGCGGAAAATGATGCAAGAACAGATTGGATAAATGAGATTAACAGTTCTAAAAGAAAGTTTTTTGTTTTTACGCGAGCAATAAAATAACTAATAAGCACGTATCCCATATTTTGAAACAACCTACCAGTTCTTTAAAGTGGTAAAACAGAAACATTTATATCTTTAGTTATTATTATCTTCATTTATAACTTAGTTGACCAACATACTGAGATTATTTAAATATTGTCCCAATAATTTTAAAATACTGCATATAGGTCCTTCACGGATACCAATATCAATCAGTTAGCACCAGATATAATCAAGTGAGGGTAAGCTGATGCAATCATATCATCTTAATTGTGCAATAAAAGCAAAGCACAAACAATACATTGAGCCCAATGAATATATGTGGAGTAGAAATGCAATTTTATTCAGTTGTGTGCTCTAGATACTAACCAATCATCCCTCCACCTGCGGTGCTTTCAGTTGACCCGCTGGGACCTGCACCTCCACTTCCCAACTCACAAGGAAGATCAGCATCTCCGTATTCTTGACCACCTTCAACTAACATTCCATTATAAAACCCTGATCCACCCTTTCCTCCATGACCAGCACCTCCACCAGCTCCGTACTTCAATATTTTGCCTTTACCAATACCCTCTTTGCAACCTACAGAATTGAACTCAAATGTCACATTGGCCCCAGCATTAATGCTATTTACCCAACACTGAATTATTATTCATCATGGTTAAAAGTATTTTTAACAGTTTTGAGAAACTTTTCACAAACAACTGTAGAGTTTCTCAAATGGCAAATAGTAATACAAGAGTAATATTGAAACGTTGGCGTATTTTAGAAAATGCTAGTGTAAAGGTAAATGGCCACATTTTTTTTCTAAGGTTATGATTTCTCCAAATCCGATATGTATTTAACTAGTTCATAGGGTCGAATGTTTTCAAGGAAAAACAAATGGACAAATATGCTTTTAACCATCTCCTAAACAATGGCCCACATCTCCTATATCAGATGAAGCACATAATACAGGCCCAACACTACGCAATCGAGTAATCAACCTAATACGACCAGCCTTGGGTCAGACTTGGTTAGCTAATTTAAAATTGTTTACCTGGACCCTATTCATACCCAAAAATAATTATCATAAGGGTGTTTTGGGTATAAACTTGTAGTTGATAAGTATATGTAAACAGCTTATATGCATTGAAATGCGATCATAGGTTTTACTGAATTTCAGGTTATTCTTAAAATTTCTAAACTATCGTGAAGGTCCAAAACTTTAATACTTGTATTTTAGTAAATGGGTAAAGGTACTCAGTCCTATTACGTCTCACTTTGGATCTTTTTTACCAACAAGTAAGAGGGTCAGGTATGTATGATCAAACCAACTCTGATCACCAATAGGCCTACATGTCAGACTCAACTAAGTCGGGTTCACCCCATGCCACACCTAAAGACAGACATTTTCTTTCATGCTTCACGTTTGCCTATGTGTATTCACCCATTTCATATTCTGTGTGCTAGAATACTAATGTTTTTTCTGTGTTAACTGTAATTTCAATATAAGTTTTACAAGTGCAGTTAATCTCCTTGTATTGAAGATATCGGTAGAACTGTAGTTGAACTGGGGAGATTTTGTCAAGCACTTGTGTTCGGAATCGTTCTCCCGTGTTTACAAATATGATAAAAATAAATTAATAAAGGTAATTCGTTGATGAAAGAGCAATTTACAGAAATGCATATAACAGACAATGCTTACTCTGGTGTATTTATAACGTATACTTTATTTAATCTCTCTGCAAATATGTTCCAACTCTTTGTGGGGTATATAATTGAGAAGGCGGGATAAAATCCACACCCTTTGGTGTGGATTTTACTTGTAATTGAGACCATTTTCGTTTTTCGTTTTAATGCATGAAAATTGTTTCACGTTGATGGACAAACCAGGATGTTGCATACTTAAAAGATCAATTAAGTGAAAGACATCATGTACTAAATTTTACTTGATCTGCAATACCTAGTTCTGATGCGCTTATCACACCATCAACTCCAATAGAAACGGTCCTTGCTCTGTGAACATGTATGATACTTCCTTTAACTTGACCATTGACTGAAATGTTCTCGACACGACAAATCTACAGTAAGGTCAACTTATCATATCAAAGGCAAAATTAGTTAATATATAGAAAGGAAAATGCATATAACCCAATTTTTTTACTTGCAATGTGTAGGACAGGGAGTTGTTCACATGACAATCATCTGGAGGCATTATTAGTTCTTTCGGGCATGATTGACTCTCGCATCTGGCTTTAGTAACTCTGATTAACATAAGATAAGCTTTAAGAATGGACATGGTAGACAAAGATGGGATCCAAATAATGTTGCATTATCATACTTACAAACTACTGCTCCTTTCTTCATCCAGTGGAGCTTGGAGCAAAGAACCTGGGCCAGTCTGCTCAACAAAGAAACAAATAAACAACCAGCAAAGGCTAACAAACCAGATTTGTCACACAAAGGGCAAAAATTTCCAAATCTATGTTATAACACAGCTAATAGCTAATTCTGTGTTATAACACTGATTAATATTCCTATGATCAAGAAATTTGTGAACCACGTTATAACACAGTAGATTAGCTGTGATAACACACATCTTTACAAATTTACCCCTCTGCCTCCTCCAATATGGGACAAAGGGGTATAATTGAACAAATTTGTGTTATTACACAGCTAACTCTGTGTGTGTAATAACACAAATCCATAGTTATCTATGATCAAGAGAAAAGAGATGTGCTATAACACAAATTTATACAACTATACCCCTCTACCGACTGAATTTCAATATGGAACAGAGAGTTATAACTGTAAGAATGCGTGTTACAGCACAGAGCTAATTCTCGATGTTATAACAATGAATCATATTCTTCTATGATCAATATATGTTTTTAATAATTGATACTACAATATAGTTATGGCAGGGTCATCGAACATAGGGAGGTAAATGTCCATGCTCCCATGCAATAATAGAGTAAGAATATCAACTCAACACAATTAATAGCAGGTTTCCCAATCTGTTTCGCTTTTTAGTTCTCCTGCATGTAAACATGCAAAATTGCCCAAACAAGGATGAAAAGCGATTCTTCCACAATTGGCTTATTGGTATTTGAATTAATTTAAATCTAAACCGTCTTCCAGTACATTTTTTATTGCAACCGTGTATTTTTACTGGGAATCATTGTAGTACATAAGTATTTCATAATACTTGTAATCAACTGCTATCAAAATAAAATGTCAGATTTTACAACTTTTAGTCCTCATTTCCACCATAGTAAACAAATTATGTGTATGGTTGTGTATAAGGAATTTGTTTGTGAGTTCTATCAATTGTTTACCAAATTTTTGTTTAGAGTTTATAATTATTGTTACGATTTATATTTCAGAGGATATTAATTGTTTACCCATTCATTTACATGGATTATTTACTTAATTTTTCGGACTTTGAAAAAAAAGAGGAATACTTGGGTAAACTTCTCCTTCTTGCCAACATATAGTCATCTAGTCATGTAGACATTTCATTGCAACACTTTAGGTGTGGCTACCAACTTCATAAGCCTGCATCTGGATTTAAGGGTATTTTATAGCTCATTTATCATATTACCCAAGTTCTAGCTATCCTATAACTGCCTGCTCAATAATATGAGATGCATACTTTAAGATATGCTTACTTCAATGTTATAAAATAGTGACAAGAAAAGGCGCTGAGCTTTGATTTCATCACCATCACTAGTTAACTTAAGAATGCCTTGGCCATATATGCCTAAGTCAGCATTTGAAGATATAATAGAATTTTGCTGCAAAAGGACAAAATGTTAGGCACATTTTAAGAAAGTGACAATACAGTGTATTCCTTTAATAAACAGATGTAAGATTTATCATACCCGAAGAACTACTAAATTTCTAACTTCAAGCACAGATGTCCCAACGTCATTATTCCCTCCACCATCAATTTGAATCTTAGAATCCCACATGAGCAGCATTTTTACATACATTCGGAATGCACCATAAACCTTCAAGCACGGAATAATAACTCAAAAATAACTAAATGCTATGAATATCAACAAATGTTCAATGTATTATTTGCGTTCACTAAACTGTGCCCAAGGGTCGTGTCTTTAGCTAAAATTATTGATTGGCACAGCAGATATTTTGAATAGTCATAGTCATAAAGGAAATTTATAAACTCGTGTCTTTTGGAGTTCCCAGTTTGAAATTCATATATGCATATGTAGTACCTTCATTGAAAAATTCAAATTTGATTATCCGGGCATAAAATTCATTTTGAATGTTAAAAAAAATGTCCAACTAAGGACATGTAATAGGGCATGCGCGTGTTGATATTTGTACAGGAATGAATATGAAGGTGAAAATGTGAGCTCATAAAAATATAGTAACCTTCCCACTTTAACAAAATCCAGCCTTTCATGTTCGTATAACATTCATAAAAGCTGTATTTTTGAAGATTTCATGTGAGTATTTTTCAATAATTCTTGTAATGTCCTTATATTAAAGGAAGTTTATTCGTACCACTGCAAATAATTCTAGTCCAATCAATGTTGTATTCATCTATGCGGAAATAAGAAGTTAAGCTTTCAGTTTTTACTTCTTTGCTTTCTCTTGTGGCTGCATGTTTGGCTATGTACTATATCAAATTATCAACTTCCACTATGCATATTCCACTTTGAGTTGATACAAGAAAGAATTCTTTTGTTTAAAAAAAAAAAAAAAAAAAAAAAAAAAAAAAAAAGTGGCGGCATTCCAAATCTCCGCCATCTCAACCGAGATTTTGTTTTGGAACTTTCAGGGTGCAACATCAAATTTTGTACGGAATTCTTCTGAAACCCATCTCAGCTGATACCTTGGCTGTTTTTCCTCTAACAGAATTCATCTGAAACCCATCCCAGCTGATACATTGAAATCTCGGTCGAGAGCACTAATTGTCATCTTGTCTATTTTACCTCTAACATCAGTGTTTTACTTTTTTTTTTTCTTTGCCATGTCATTATTTTTCAAATTACTTCCATGATCAAAATAAAAAATTTAAAGCCTGGCTTAAAATCAATTGTATAAAAATATGATCTAAAAGCCTGACTTAAGATCAATCGTATAAGAATATGATTGTTCGCATGCACTCACTCCTGTTTCTCGTATGTTCTTAGATTTTAGAACATTGGCCTTTTTCCATGTTATTTACACATATGCAGAGAGTGATATGGTTGCTCACATGCATGTACAAAGATATGTTGATGACGAATTAATTTCAATACTTTCTCTTTCTTACTTAAGAAGAAAATTGTGCAATGATACTCACTATAAGAACGCTACACGTAGGGTAGTGTTTTTTAGATATGTATGCAAGTAACAACATTCATGTGTTGGGAGTAGACTTACAACCCTTAGGGTTTACGAGCAAAACAAGATTCTGTGGATCAAGAAAAAAGTAACAATGTTCACATAAATATAGGCTCTGTACCATTGTCAAAACTGAGTTAAAAGTTGCACTAAATATTTCTACAAAGCAATGCTAAAGTATTTCAACATTACAGTTTTTTAGCATTATCGCAAGAGCCTCTAAACAAGATCAACCTTTCAACTCATAGGATGTAAGCAACATTTGAAGACAAAACTATCCTGAGAGCTGCTACTTCAAACCCGTCATTGATTTCAAACTGAACCATATATAAGAATAGCTTCTCGAAAGAGTAGGGGTATTGTATATACGCTTAAATTTAGACCATGAATTTATAGGGGAACGGGTCTATTTTATGTCGAATTAATTAATATATTGATGTCATTGTGCGCTAACATGTGGAAAACCTTTTTTCTTTTGTCTGGTTACCTTTATCACTGAGTCGCTCATCAACAATTCTTCTGCAACTAGCTCAAATTCTGAAACTGGATAATCAGCTAGTCCAAAGCAGATGCTTCCTCCATCAAGTAGTCTGATTTGACCTCTTACCTTCAAAAAAGAGACAGAGAAAAGAAATGCCGCGTGTTATTAAAGTATTCGTAAGTGGAGACCATAAATTATATCGAATATCTGTGTTATACATTTCGGGATAAGGATACCATTTTGTGAAGGAGGCGTGTGCAACAATTTGAAAGGCTATTTATTTTAGAGAAAAATTATTATATTTGTTGAGAAATAATGTGTGTGTGTGTGTGTGTTATGATCATGATTTTTTGGAGATACATTTATAGATGTATCTAGAAGAAAGATCAAGATACCCCATACTTTAATTTCTTCAAAATTGCCCTGTTAATGAATTGCATCTATATGTTTCGGATTTAGCTAATTTTATTTAGTTATTATGTTATTAAATGTATCATCTTCACATATTTTTACAATATGCTGAAAGTTCTAAGTTCTAACCCCTTAAAACTAAATACTGAATCAATGGCCGAAACCATTATCTTTGACAACTACGGTTGAAGGAATTGAAGTCTTAACCTTAAAAACTTTAAAATTTGTAAAGATGATCTATATGATAATAACATCAAAATGTATATTAAAAAAAAGGCTAAATCCAAAACATATAGATACAAAAAAGTTAACAAGGAATGTCTAGGGAAATAAATAATGGAGGATGCTGATCTTTCCTCGTATATCTAATAGTTATTATGGATTGATGGCAAATAAAAATTAACGTATACGGTTGGTCATCGTTAAAAAACTGGAATTAAGGCTCGAACTTTTTTTTTGACTAATTATACAAGATGATAGTAAAATTACTATTTGGTAAAAGGCAAAGTTGGAAAAATATCGTGTTGGGTTATTATTGTTTCTCTATTTCTATTTTATTTTTCTTAATCTGATTAATATAGATCTTCAAAATTCATACATTGTGTTTCTCAACTTTCTCGCTTTTCTGCTACAATTCTAAGTGCTTAAAAAGCTGCAGTAAAAATCCTTCAGTGTTCTGTACACATTTTTAAAGAACATACCAACCGATGAAGCTCAAGAGAGTATGTGATAATCAAAACAAAGTAGCTGTTATTAACTGGATAGATAACAGTTGCACGAAGGGAATTTTAAGCAAGATTTAGGCACCTGTACTCGAGACCAGAGCAATGGAACTAAAGCTTTTGCATAATTCTCCACAAAAACATTTGCCCAAAGTGTCATTGTTGGGAAATCCAAAAGCGGTGTTTCTGTATGAGTTGTGAAGTTATCATTACTAACTCTGAGACTCTTTAACGTTTTATCATAGTATGTACCAGCAGCACCCGAGTTCTCAGGACAACCAATACTCTGTCCACCTGAATCAAATAGCAGCCAAATGGGTAAAATGAAAAAATTACATACTTTTTAAAGAATAACCAAAGTGAATGTGTAGTAGGCTACTAGCATAACGTTAATATGCATTTACATACGCACATTCTATTCAAAGTCGTAAAATCTTCAGATTTGAATCTCATTTCAAATCAACTTTCGCCGGTTACATTTTGATTTCCAATTAAATACTCAATTTAAATGAAATGGAAGAGAACATTAAGCTTTGGGTTTAGAAACTCAAGAATCAAAATCAGTTTCAAAAATATAAATTATTACTATACAGAGAACTACTTGATATTGTAGGATAGCCGACACTGAGCAAAATTATTAGCATATAGTTATAAATACACATTACAATATGAAGCTTTTGAAGATCTAAATCCTTCAATTAAAATTTGAAGTTTACGATTGAAAATTTGAATCCCGTTGTGAAAATACTATGCGAGAGTAGATTACCGAGAGAATTTTTAAAAACAAAACCCAATTTATGGTGTGTGCGCAAATGTGCATGCATGCATGATGCACCCATGTGAGCCTGTAAACCCAAAAAAAAAAAAAAAAAAAAAAAAAAAAAAAAAAAAAAAAAAAACCATTTTTGTGATGAAATTTGAAAGCATGGAACCATATGCATACAGCTAGGGTATACGTTGGAGCTTATACCTTCTAGTGACATGAATATGCATACACACTTGAATGTTGGTTCAGAATTACTACAAGTATAAACCAAGTATGTTTGATTACAATGTAAATATCAAAACAGCATAGTTTATCTCCCGAAGAAACTTATAAAAGGGATACGATATATGCAATTGATTTTGCATCTATTTACTGTAAATATGATGTGGGAATGATGAGTAGTGACCATGAACTGTGATCCTCACACCCTGTATGCTGTAACATTCTAGAGATATCCGCCCCCCACCACCACCACCCCATCCTCTTCCACCTGCAGCGCTGATGGTACCATTACCTTTTCTGTGAAATAATATATGAGTGCCAAGATATTAGTACACACACACACACAATAATAATGATAACATAACTAAGAAATAACTCGGTGCTGATTTTAAGGTTGATTATGAAACTCTACCCTTAGAAATTCATTCATCGTAATTTTTAATCTGAGTGATGCTAAATGCACCCGAATATGTATTCCGTTTTACCCAGTCTTTATTTTACCATTGCATATTCCGCTACCTACTTCATATTATCCAATAAAAATATAATAAAAACTATTACTTAGTTGATTGGTGAAAATTAACAGATTGTCATTGTAGTGCCGATCGAATGTGTTGCTTTTGGTCTAATACCACCGAACTTCTCTTAATTTTTCAATCTGCGTATGTTGTCAATCGATTGGGTAAAATGAAATAGTGTTTTACTTGTGTGTTTCTTTATTGTTGTGGGTAATATTTAGCACATATTGGGATGCATTCAGCACCACTCTTTTAACTTATTTGTAACGAACTTGTGAGTTTTGACTAAAACATGGCAAAAAAATTGAGCGGCTGCAAAATTCATATCTGGAAGAAGAAGAAGAAATCTGTTTTGAAATTGTAAGTGCATGGTAACTTGAAATTGTAAGTGCATGGTAACATGTTACTGAGACATTACTTTGGAGAAGCAATAAGAAATTAAGCCTAATTAACTAAATGGAAACATTCAAAATGCAAGTTATTCTGAAAAATTAGACTTGTGATGCAGAAAATAGAATTTTGGAAGCCAATAAAGAGTTAAGATCGGCTATTTTGCTAATGATCGCTGATAATAGTGATAGGACACTTAGCTATGTAGTTAAAGGTTTTGGGTGCAATCCTCTTGGTATATATATAATAGCCAGGTTTAAAAAAGTGCAGGTTTTTGAAACAGCTTCAGTAAAAGGAAAAGGAAAAAACTATGAACTAATATGAGTCAGACAACAATAATATGAAGAAGAAAAAGGAGCATACATGAGAAGAAAAATAGTGAAACTATGAATAGTTCCAATACAAAGTTGATCTGATTTAACTTATTTTCTGCAACAAAAAACCTTATATGAACATAAACTGTGAGAAACATACTATACATAACACATAGAATCATGTACTTTTATTATCCATGTTTCTACTCAATGGAGTTGCAAGGATAAGATTTTCTAATTCAGAGCTAAATACAAATAGCACAGAAAAAGTAACACAGGCTCTCTTTTTTTCTTTTTCCTTTTTGTAAATCGACAAAAGGAATCATGCAAGTGGTGCAGACACATACCAATACAAATGATACAAGACGGGCTTGTTACCTATTGCTATAATCGATAAATAGCAAAATCAATTATGTTTCGTACTAATGGTCAGCTATAGCAGGTCCATTAACAAATATGGTTTTTTAATAAAAACTAATAGGTTGACGCTTGCATGATCAATGACTAGAAATATCAATCAAGAATCCTCACAGTTTTAAAGCACGGACAATTATGCTTCCACCAGACCCACCACCTGCTTTCTGAGCGCTTTCTCCTCCATCCGCACCTATATATCCATCCACAAGCAATGAATCTTCAACATTTACCATTACTCTGCCACCACCATCACCACTATTCTTACTTTGCACAGACATGCTTCCTCCTTTGCTACCATAACTCCATGGATCAGCCAATGTCGCCCAAGCATAAACATCTCCTCCCCAGTTTGTCTTATTGCTTTTCAAACACGAAGCACCACGGCCTCCGTGACCCCCACCAGCTCCATCTACACCACTGGGTGTGCCACTAGTCTGAGATGGTGGGGGCCCACCTAACGATGTTGTATTTAAGGTCGAACGTTGGTTCAAAGTAACATTGGTGGCATCAATGATGATGGAACCTGCAATTACTTGTGCATAAGCACCTATTTTTACGCTACCAGACACATTAATGGTTATTGAACATCCCTTGATCGGACAGATGATTGATACGTGTTGGAAGATTTCTATGTTTCCATTGCCATATATGCAAATGTCATTGTTTAAGTTTAAGTCTGAACGGATAAGGCAAGTGTTGTTTAGAGATCCTACGCCTTTTAAGTCAGTGCATGACACAGAGTCAATCCGGGATGAGCATGATGCCTTTCCTAATTGGTTATGGAAGCCTTTGCCTAAACTAATTTGATGACTTGTAAATAAAAAGAATGTGAGGAAAAGCTTTATGTGAAGATGCCAATCTTTGAAAGCTCTGTGCATGATAATGGGTCATTGGAAGAAGAAACATGCCATGATATTATCCAACAAGCAAATATTTAGAACGTAGTAAATTTCAGACATTCACATCCTGTTGCCTTCATCTATTGCTGGAAATCTGATGATTCTCCTGATCCTAGTTTGCATTCTGCGGAAAAACACTAAGTTAGCATGTACACACACAGAGAGACCCAAAAAAAAAAGGAAAAAGGGATGAAGAAGAAGAAATACTTAAAATTTTCACATACTCCTAATATCTGCATGTGTGATTTTAAGTCAAAAAACAGGTTTTACTTTATTAGTGAAGACGAACAAAATACCAAAAAAATTCTAGTATATGCATGTTTGATTGTAACAGTCAAAATACTGTATCTTATCAGCACTCTAACTTATGAATTTTATCCTAGATTGAATTTCACTTTATCTTGGTAAAGATGAATAAAACGCCTGAAATTTATACATACTCCCAGTATCTACAAGTGTGCTAACGTGATTTTAACAGTCAAAAAATTATATATCTTATAGCTAACAACTGCCATACATTTTATTCGTACTATAATGCCTGATTCTGTAGTATAAAGTATAAATTGAAAGCCTCATGATAACTGTGAGTGAGTAGACTATGAATGATAGAAAAATAATGAATTGCGCAGATATTTTACTAATCGATTCACTCACATTTACACAAATCGCTGATACGTTCAAGAACAAATTTAAACTTCAAACAGTTTTAACAAAAATAAAGAAACATACCGCTGAAAGTGAAGCTTCGCCAGAGTTCAGAAAATAACCTTAATGAAAATGATAGATAAATCAATCCAGTGTTCGCAAAAGTAACAGATCTAAATACTAAAGCAAGAACATATTAAAATATTAACAGGATATTAAAATACTAGAAATTAAACACCTGAACGGAAAAGAAACAAAGATCGCAAAAGAATTTATAAACCCCTTCGTATTTGCTTCTATGTTTTTGGGTTTTAGCAGTAGTAGAGCAAGATATTCCGAAATGCATGATTATAATTGCGCTCTAATTAGTGATTTTTTTCATCTTTTCAACTGTTGTGCCTAAATTTCCCTTCTGTTTGGATTTAATATCTAAAATGCCACGGCCTGTTTGTATCACAGCTCTCTCCTTTCGCACTCCAAAATTTTATCAAATTCAATAACGCTGTATTTTATCCTGCACCTTCAGATTACTTTTTTAAATAAAACGAGTCAACCAGAAAAACATTAAAAAGAAAAGCATTCATGTAATTTCGCTCCACACTAAAAAGGATGCTGCCAACATCTCTGACAGGTGTCAGAAGCCCTCATGCAAATGAGAAAAATGAGAACACTCCCAACAAAAAATAGAAAATAAAACAAAAGGAAACATAAACTAAGAAAAGAGATATGAAATATCCTAATCTTGAGGAGAGAGTTGACAGACATATGCCAATCAGAGTCCAACCTGCTGGGAAGAAACTGCACATCGGCTCCCCGTAAGTTCAGAACATACACACACGCGTATATATGTATGTATATGTATATATATATATGTACGTATGTATGTATGTAAAGAGATTTATATACATATACATACGTGTGTGTGAAAAAGGTAATGCAAAAGAGCTATGAATCTTAACTCGGTTATCCAGAAGATTGGTATAGTTTGACAAGTTATCCTCATTGATAGTGTTAATAATAACAATGCTTAGAGCCCTAATATGTCCCCTTGTAGTGCAATCTAATTTTATTTTTAGGTTGTGTATGTGACTTTTTGCTCTGTTAAGAAATTTATGAAGAGTATACATTTGGTCAATTTACAGCTCCAATTGTAAATAAACACTGCATACGTTTGGTTATCAGAAGAAGTGTTGGTGTTATCAAACATTCTTAGGTTTCTTTCAAACCATAAGCACCAAGAAGTAATAGTGAAGATGATATCAAATAGGACTTATATTCTTTTGTGTACCAAAGCCTAAGGACATTCCAGTAGTGCTCACAATTCAAATCAAAGTTATTCAAACAAAGTTTGAAAATGCGTAAGTATTTATGAGAATAGGATCAGTTTGGCGACAAACATGGTAAAGATGCGCTATGTCTTTAAAGTTGAATTACCAAAAACATATTTTTTAATCTATAAGCAGATTTTTCTTCTTTAAGAATTCGAGTGTGTTTAACTTCTTATGTAGAGTTAGCCACATATGAAGTTTTGCTTTAGGTGGAGTATTGGCTTTCCACGTTGATCTAAAATTTTGCTTAGAGCCGGAGAAATTTAAAAATTTATATACCGAGGCCGACGAATATATTTTGCTATTTTCCCAACACCAGCTCTTAGTATCGATTGATAGAGTTAGGGGTATGCCCTAGGCGCAATTATGCAGTTTGTTACATATATCTAACTCGTTGACTAATTTTGTTCAACATAAAAGATATTTTCTTCCTGTTATATACTTGATATAATATGACTGTATTAATTAATTAACTTAATTAAAAATATATTTAATAGAAAAATGCATAAGGGGCTTTTAGGCTCAGGAAAAAAGTTGGAGAAAAATTTAGTTTTAGGAACGAGAAGTTTGCTTTTTAGGCTGAAAGACACTTTTTAGTGTAAATCGCAGAATGAAAGTTGCAACTATCATTTTATGTTCACATTAAAAAGTGTCATTCAAGCTAAAAAACAAACTTGTTGTCTCTAAGAATAATTTTTTTTGCAACTTCTTCCGTATGCCTATTTTCCTCAATTCATAAATGGTATATTTTGTGATAATAGTTACAAAGTGCTGTAACCGTGAGTAATTTATCATAACGAAATGAATATACCATTTTAAATGTTCCCAGTCAAGATGCATCGAGATTGGATATCAATGTATCCATTGAGACTGGAATACGTAACGCTCTCCAAATGTTGGGCAGTGTATTACTCATGATTGCTGGGGACACATAGAGGTTGCATACTAATAGTTATTAGATAACCATGGAATGACTCATTCGATAGTTTTCTGTCACTTTATATAACTAAGGTCAAACAGAAATATCGATGTGACTGATTTACACGGTTCTCTCGACTTGAGAATACTGTGGATCTTAAATATGAAAACTCCGCTTTGATTATAGCCACATCATGGCATGACGTCCATCGAATGACTATAGTTGGGTCGAGTGGAAGTATTGAAAGTGAAGCATTGTTCAAGAGAGGATTCGTCTGCTCGGTTATATGCGGTTGGTATCACAGTCAACTCAAGTCAAAGTCAAAGTCAAAGTCAAAGTCAAAGCCAAAGCCAATGTCTCTGCCCATAGCATTTTGGTTAATAATGATTGTTATTATTCAACCAAGAACTTTGTTTTTAGACTATAAAGTTGGATGTGGATGAGGTTGGAATTTTGACCATTACCAAATTTCATAAGTCCAAAGTGATATAGTTTTGACGAAGAGAATTAGTGTAAACAAATGTCACAACTGGGTAACGCTTATTAAACTAAAATTGGATTTTTTCCAAAAATAAGTAAGCGATAAATTTGGCCATAACGTCACACCACCTGCTAAGTGACATTTGAACGTTAACATTAGAATAGTTCGATGTTAATCGCTGACCAAATTTATACCCAAGAGTTACACAACCGAAATGATGAATTCCCTTAAGACCGAACGATTTAATTAGTTTATAATTGTTATAAATTAATTAAGTTAATTAATAGTTATTAAATATGAATTATAAAATTCGAATATGAATTGAGAAATAAATAATGTTATATATATTTATAACAGTTATAAATATATCGATCGATATACAATATCGACAAGCGATTAAATTATATCTAATTGCATGGTATTTTGGCTTGGGCTTAGATGGGTTTAAGGCACATCAGCAGGGCTACAAAATTTCATTTTTGGGAAGGTCTAGGAATGACTAAAACATAAGGAATTGGCTTGGAGATAATGGGTTGAGATTAAGTGAGAACAGGTAAAAGGGTTTTCCTCGTTTCTCTCTAATACATCTATATGTGTGCGTGTGTGTGTCTCTAAAAATAATGATGAACCTTTTTGGCCGCCATTACCTTCTACATTGCTAGTTAAAAATATAGCTCTCAGTCCACTCCAAAAGTCTCAAATATATTTCAAATTAAAATAATACATTCGCTAGTTAGATGTCGATGATTCCGGATTTGCAATCTGACGAATCAAGAATAGTAAAAGGGAGGGAAGTCATTGCTTCAACATGGATTCAAATGCATCATTAAATTGGTAATTTTAATTCATATTATGGTAATTAAATTATATTCTATGACCCTATAATGAGCAATTTTATATCTGTTTAAATATATTGCTGTTATATGTTTAGTTGGGTGAGATTTTTATAAGTAGATGTAGTTGTCACAAATCAGTTTGGTTATGTGCATAATTTATTTATTATACTATTTGATTAATGTATAGACAAATGTTGTTTACTGTACAAAAACATTTTTTGTCATTAATGATTGTTATATATATATATATATATATATATATATATATATATATATATTAATAAATTCATATGTGTGTGTGTGTGTGTTAGTGTATATTTCTCTCTCATAATGTCATATATGCATATATAAGATATATATATATATGATTTAAAAAATTTAGTACACTTATTTATATATAATATGAATTTACAAATCGAAAATTAATTATCATACATATATTCATATTTTTAAATTAACATTTATTGAATTTTGAATTGTTTATTATATACAGAATAATTATTACATTAAAAATTCAATTTTATATTTTTTTAAAAATATTATATCATTTCAGAAATGTATAGAAAAAATTTAGGTATTTTTAATATAGTTTATTATTTTTAATAATTAATACGATTTCGAAAAAAACTTTTTATGATCCTAGAATTTTTAATAATTTAATTGAAAAAAAATCATGACCTTTCATTCATGATCCTAGAATTTTTGAAATTTTAATTTTTAATAATTTATTATTTTATACTAAATAATTATTGTTGAAATCAATGTATTCGTTTTTAAAAATAATATTTCAACTTTGAAAAATCTCCAGGTTTTTTCTAAGCTATGTTTTATGATCCAAGATTTTTGAAAATTGTAAAATTTCATTAATAGATTATTTTACATTATTATTTATGGATGAAAACATTATTTTATTCATAATATATACAAATTAAAATACTAAAATTATTACGTTTGCAAAACTAAGTTAATTTTCAATTATAATTAATTTTCAATAATTGTTCTCTCTCTTTATATATATATATTTATCTATATATAAATATTTTATATTCATATATTATATATAATATATTTATACATACATATGTGTATGTATTTTGTAACACATATACATGCACATATTTGGACAACATACACGACGTACAAAATGAGCTAATATGTTTGTTGAGATGTAAATTCCAACATCTACATATGGGCATGTTACACCTTTCACGGATTATTATGTTACATATGCACTCACATATATATGTATATGATACATTTATGTATAAAATAAATCAAATAAAATCAATTTCGTTTCTTAATATATTTAAAAAGTTTTTATTTAAATGAAATATAGAAATGTTCTAATTCGGTTAGACTTCATAAGCCCAATAAAGATCCAATAGGGTAAAAAAATTGAAATTCACCATAACTTCTGCTGCGGGCTGGTCCAGTTCCAACAATGGTATCAGAGTCCAATAGCCTATGTGGTCTAATTTAGTCTTATTAGAGCTAGCTAGTTAAGATTACTCACTTAGTACGGTGTCTAGAAAGGTAATGCCTAGGATTGGAATAGGGTAATCAAGTAACATGTCCTACATGGTTACAGGCCTGGCCCGAAAGGTGAAGTGATCCAAAGGTTGCTCCTAAGAGAAAAGGGCCAGCTTAATTTGGACCTTAGGCTAATTTTCAAAATCGTTTTGAAAATTAATGTTAAAGATTTTAAATTTAATAGTTAAATTTAAAATAAAACATGTTTATTATAAAAAAATATAAATTAAATAAGTTTTCAAAATGGTTGAGAGGGTAATGAAATTTTCAAAATGTTTGAAAATATTTATATAATAATTTCAAATTTCAAATTTATTAATAAGATTAATAAAATTAATTAATTAAACATGTTAATTAATTAATGTATGTATGCATGTATTATATATGTTGATATATGTTATGTTATTTTAAAATGTTTAAGATAGCATAAGTATACATGTATGTATACAAGATAAATTTTGAAAATTAATAAATTTTAATAAAAATTATTTAATTGAATAAATTAATTAAAGGTTAATTCATTAAATAAAATACACATATATACCATATATGTGTGTTACACTATAAAGGTTACAGTATACGCTATAAATGTTATAGTAGATATATCCAATATAAAAGTTATATTGGGATACTAATTTAAAATTAATTAGATAAGATTTAATTAATGGTATATTATACGTAAGACTATCATATAAGTAATATGAAATATAAAAGTTATATAATAATAAAAATTATATGATATGTATATAAACTATATGTGGAACATTAAATTATCCAAATAGACTTGAGAAATAAATACATATGTAAATGTACATATATCGTGATTTTTGATGTGCTGACACTCGAATCGTTGGGGTATTTCATAAAAAACATATTATTCTACAAGTCGATATCACTCGATATATATGTTGAAGATCATGAACCTTCAATATAACATTGTCCTCCGCCATATATATATTAATAAATTGCTTACATGCTCCTTAGTTGTTGAGCAAACGCAAGTTAGGGATGTTATGCGTAGTGTTGTTAATACATTGAATAGATGAGATGAGATAACTATATGTATTTGTTGAGCAAACTCAAGTTACATATACTATACTTAGGTCATCACGATATATTAGGCATGAGTGAATAATCTCTTTCGATTTGTTAAGCAAACTCAAGATCGAAATGAGATTAGAACAAGAAAAAATGGGTTAGGAGTTGTATGTGATACAACCGATAAGGAGCTATCCATCGTTTGTGGGACTATGATTTGTTGAGCAAACTCAAGGTCAGAATACCAAAACAAACGATCCTAACACCCACTAGTGAAGTTGTAAGACTTCTATGTTTCATCTTAGGGTTTGGAGAAACATAAAAGACCAGTGGGAGCCTTATTAGAAAAATGGAATGCTAACATTTAACATTTCTAGTATTGTAAGAACATATACTATATAATGTTATAATTATCTACAATGATAAATTTGTGCATTTAATATGATTGATAAAACGTTTGTCGATTAACATATATAAACAAACTGAATTGAAAGTTGATAAATATAATATATACTTACTAATAATTCTAATTGCATGTTATATAATGTTTCTATACCCATGCAGGTGTCTAATTTCAACTACTTAATACATTCGTAAGTTGGTCACTTATATGTTTATTTGGTTTAGACCGTGTATTGCATTTTATGAGTTTTTGAACTCTAAATGCAATTCAAGACTATGGATATTTGATCCATGTACTTTCATATATAAATATTATACTGTGAACGGTCATAGTTTTTGTGGTACAATATTTCGATGAAGTTAGTCCATTCAAAGCGAGCCAATAAACAATATTTTAAGATCATATATTCAACTTGAATGATTTCAAAAGGATCATATTGTGTTAATATAACACATAACCATAAACTACAAGATACATCTAAGAACTCGATCGTTGAAATGTCATCTCGATCGGTTTACATGAAGTGCAACATATTTGATGTCTTAAATATTAAGAATAATCGAATACGCTTTTGTAAAAAGTTTGTTATGATATTATAGTAAGGTTTTATTTTGAATAGTTTGACCATTTGAAAGAAAAACGAATGTATAAGAATAGATGTAATTTAAGGTAAAGTTGAAATAAAGAGAATGGATAGTCACTTCTGCTTCATAGAGAAACATTGGAAACGTGAACTGTAATAATAATTGATGCTTAATATTGGAATATGAAATACAATTTTTATTCCTGTAATCTGATGTTGAGAAGATTGAAGAAGGATGCTCTTCTTATGCTAGAGCTGAATATAGTTTGCATTCGTCTCCAAGTATTTGGTGGCCCAATTACCTGTTCAAGCCCATCTACTTTAATCAATCTGTTTTCACTTTTGTAACAGTAATATAACAATATAAGTACTTGTAATATTTTAAGAGCTTTTTTTGAATTAATAAAAATGGCGTCCAACTTTATTCGTTTCTCTTTTTCTTTCTGAAAGATAACATGGTATCAAAGCATTAAATTGCTCGATCCAGAAATTAAAGGATTTAGGGATTTATCTCTAATCTGTTTTTTCTAATCTCCTTGTTTTTTTTTTCAAGTTCAAGAATCATGACAGACAAAGTGGTAGATGTTGTCTCGATGATGCCTAAAATCACAGATCGCAAGTTGAATGGATCTAATTATCTTGATTGGAGTAAAATGATTCGTCTATATCTCCGAAGCATGGATAAAAATAAGCATCTGATTCAGGAATCACCTAGATTTGATTCGGCAGAGAAAGAAGATCAAAACTGGCTTAGAGATGATGCTCGCTTGTTTTTACAAATAAGAAATTCTGTGGATGATGAAGTAATTGGGCTGATCAATCATTGTGAAACTGTAAAAGAGTTAATGGAGTATTTAGAATTCTTATATTCAGGGAAAGGAAATTTGACAAAAATGTATGATGTTTGTAAATCATTTTATCGAGCTGAAAAGAAAGATCAAACTCTTACAAACTATTTTACGTCCTTTAAACAAACGTATGAAGAATTTAATACACTTTTGCCAATGAGCACTGACATAAAGATCCAACAACAACAGCGTGAGCAAATGGTTGTAATGAGCTTCATGGCAGGATTACCATCTGAATTTGAGAGTGCAAAGTCCCAAATACTAGCCAATTCATAAGTATCATCACTACAGGAGGTGTTTAGCCGTATTTTTCAAACTGAAGTTTCATCTGTTACCTCTACATGACATGATAATGCACTTGTGTGTAACAATGCACAACCAGCAAGTGCACAAACATGCAGACCATCGGCTAATGTATCATGGAGACCATCTTCACCATCTTCACAAACATGGAGACCACAGAGACCATCTCCACCTGTTTGGAGACCACCATCAAATCCTTCAAGTAAAGTTTGTAAATATTGCAAAAAGACAGGGCATGTAGTATCTGAATGTAGAAAATTGCAGTACAAACTTCAGCAGAATAACTCAAACCCAGACTCAGGAACTAAAACTGTTCTTATGACTTCAGATGAGTATGACAAGTACTCCAATTTTAAGAATTCTCTTCAGAATACTTCATCACAACCTTCATCCTCTTCTACTGCTACAATGGCAAATACTGGTCAAGTTACTCACAAATGGATAATTGATTCTGGGGTAACCGATCACATGGCAGGTAATAGTGATCTATTTACATTTTTAACAAGTAATAAACCATCTCATACAGTCACACTAGCAGATGGATCCCAATCATCTATTCAAGGGGTAGGAGAAGTCATGACTAATTCATCTCTACCGTTGAAATATGTTTTATACTTGTCTTCACTGTCATTTAATTTGCTATCAGTTAGTCAAATTACTCATCACCTAAAGTGCAGTGTTACTTTCTATCCAAATTATTGTGTGTTCCAGGATCTTATGACGAATCAAATTATTGGTAGAGGAAGCAAGTTTGATGGTTTATATACACTTGATATTCCAACAAATAATCATGCAGTATGCTCAGTTATGAGTCCTGTTTTCAAAACTCACTGTCAATTAGGTCACCCATCTCTCACTTTGTTCAAGCAGCTCTGTCCTCAATACAACTCACTGTCTACAATAAATTGTGAATCATGCCAGTATGCCAAGCATCATCGTAGCAGTTCTCATCCTAGATTAAATAAACGTGCAAACAAGCCATTTGAATTGGTACACACATATATTTGGGGACCATCATCAAGTATATCTAAACCTGGTTTTAGATATTTTATAACTTTTGTTGATGATTACTCTAGAGTAACATGGTTGTTCTTAATGAAATCTCGTTCTGAATTGTTTTCTACATTTTGTAAATTTCATGCTGAAATCAAAACACATTTTAACACACCACTGTTAACTCTACGAAGTGATAATGCCAAGGAATATGTATCCACTGAATTTAATTCATATCTTGCTCAAAATGGTATTCTTCATGAAACTTCATGTATTGACACTCCATCACAAAATGGAGTTGCTGAGAGAAAAAATCGACATTTATTAGAAACCACTAAAGCTTTATTATTTCAAATGAATGTTCCAAAAATGTTTTGGGCAGATGCAGTTTCCACAGCATGTTTTCTGATCAATAGAATGCCATCCACAGTGCTTAACAATAAAATTCCCTACCAAGTATTATATCCTAATAATAAGTTACATCCTGTCAAGCCTAGAATCTTTGGATGTACTTGTTTTGTTAGAAATGTCAACCCACATTTGAGTAAACTTGATCATAAGTCTCTAAAGTGTATATTTGTTGGGTATTCAAGACTACAAAAAGGATATAGATGTTTTTGTCCAAGTCTACAGAAATATGTTGTGTCAATTGATGTTACCTTTATGGAGGAAGTGCCATTTTATCAGTCTCCTGATCACTCTAGACATACAAATACACAAGAGGATGATGAGGAAATTCTTGTGTACTCTACTATACCTACTAACCAGTCCCAAACTCCTCAAGAGGGTGACACAAACCCTGTTTATCAAACCACTTTGATTGATCCAAGTCTGGAATTGCCTATTGCACTTCGAAAAGGAAAAAGGCACTGTGCTTATCCTATCTCATCTTTTGTATATTATAAAAGATTAAATCCCTTTTCAATCACTCTAGTGTCATCTTTGGATGCTGTTACAGTACCTAAAACTGTTGAAGAGGCTCTAGCTTCACCAAGCTGGTGTGAGGCAATGCTGGAAGAAATGAATGCACTAGAACAAAGCAACACATGGGACCTTGTTCAACTACCACCAAACAAGAAGGCTATAGGCTGCAAATGGGTATTCTCTGTTAAAATGAATGCAGATGGAACTGTGGCTAGATTAAAAGCTCGACTAGTCGCTAAAGGCTATGCTCAAACATATGGTATAGACTACTCTGAAACCTTCTCTCCTGTTGCTAAGATGACTTCTATAAGGCTTTTTATCTCTCTTGCTGCTATTTCAAACTGGAAACTTCATCAGCTCGACATAAAAAATGCATTCTTACATGGCGATCTTTCTGAGGTGGTCTACATGGAGCAACCTCCTGGTTTTGTTGCTCAGGGGGAGATTGGACGGGTGTGTCTCCTCAAGAAAACTTTATATGGCCTCAAACAAAGTCCATGAGCCTGGTTTGGCAAGTTTAGTATGGCAGTTGAGAAATTCGGTCTAATTAGAAACAAATCTGATCACTCAGTTTTTCACAAAAACAGCGACAAAGGAATAATACTTTTAGTGGTATATGTTGATGATATAGTGATTACTGGGAGTAATGATGATGGTATTCTTGCCCTTAAAGAATTTATTCACTCACAGTTCCATACCAAAGACTTGGGGGAACTCAGATATTTTCTTGGTGTTGAAATCATAGGAAATGGTAAAGAAATAATTCTATCTCAAAGGAAATATACGCTTGATCTACTGACAGAGACTGGTAAGCTTGCAGCAAAACCAAGTAGCACTCCTATGATACCAAATACTAACTTTAGTGGAGAGGGGGAGTTGTTCAACAATCCAGAGAGGTATAGAAGGTTGGTAGGAAAGTTAAATTATTTAACTGTTACACGACCTGATATTGCACACTCAGTTAGTATTGTTAGCCAGTTTATGGAATCTCCTAAAGTTCATCACTGGGCAGCGCTTGAACAAATCTTATGTTATCTAAAAGGTACGGCTGGACAAGGACTGGTCTATGCAAATCATGGTCACATGAACATAGAGAGCTATTCTGATGCTAACTGGGCCAGATCTAAAGAAGACAAGAGATCAACTTCTAGATTTTGTGTGTTCATTGGAGGAAATCTGGTAGCATGGAAGAGTAAAAAGCAAGCAGTTGTCTCACGTTCAAGTGCAGAATCTGAGTATAGAGCTATGGCAAATAGTGTGTGTGAGATAATGTGGTTAAAACACTTGATGATTGAGTTTCAGTTGAAAGTGAATTTGCCAGCAAAGCTATTTTGTGACAATCAGGCAGCAATTCATATAGCATCTAACCCCGTATTCCATGAAAGAACCAAGCACATAGAAGTGGATTGTCATTTTATTAGAGAGAAAATTCAACAAGGAATCGTTGAAACAAAATTTGTGAGGACTAGAGAGCAGCTTGCAGATATATTTACCAAAGCATTGAATGGGAATAGAGTTGAGTACTTGTGTAGCAAGTTGGGAATGAAGAACCTATATTCTCCAACTTGAGGGAGAGTGTAATCTGATGTTGAGAAGATTGAAGAAGGATGCTCTTCTTATGCTAGAGCTGAATATAGTTTGCATTCGTCTCCAAGTATTTGGTGGCCCAATTACCTGTTCAAGCCCATCTACTTTAATCAATCTGTTTTCACTTTTGTAACAGTAATATAACAATATAAGTACTTGTAATATTTTAAGAGCTTTTTTTGAATTAATAAAAATGGCATCCAACTTTATTCGTTTCTCTCTTTCTTTCTGAAAGATAACAATTCCGAAATGTATTTTCATATAGAAAATTGTTTTCTATAACATTTATTTTTTTGAGTTCAAGATATTTGAACAAAGAACTCTCCACTGCAAACTAGTTGCAGCATATGAAATAAGTAAATAATATTAACAATATTAAGTGAACAGTAGACCTCTAAATTTAGTACGTCATTATAGTAATGAAGGAAACAGTAGGAGTGTGCCATATAGCACCTAATGATTGCATCAAATTACGAAAATTGTTTTCATAAAATGTACCAAACATTATTTGTGAAAGAATGTTTATTTTTGGTATTGACTAAAAATAGATATAACTATATTTCAATATGAGTATTATGAATATTCATTATGAAATAAAACTATATTATGAAATTTGTTTTCATAGTAAAAGTGATGCAACAAAAATACATACGTATCTAATATTATTTACAGTTGTTTTGGAATTATAGAATAAGCCGTAGTTTTGAGAAATGATTTTACTATATGATTATGATTCATATGATACGGGTTAATTATATCTCAAACAATTAATGGCTATGCACCCATTCAGTGGGAACATCATAAGAGTTGATGAACTCTTTGAATTAATATATATTGATGTATGCAATCACAAGTCTATTAATGCCAAAAGGGTTTCACATACTTTTTTATATTCATCGATGATTTATTACCAACATGAACATGTGTATTACATACAAATGCAGTAAGTTTATGATAAAATCATAGACTATAAAAGAAAAGTAAATAAAATAACATGCAATAGAATAAAATGATTTGATTTGATCGAATAAGTGAGTATATTGGAAAGAGTTTCAAATGTACCTAAAAATGAATATAGTTTCAATCTTATAAGTAGCTCCTCCATGTGATACATAATGATGCATCGATAAGGAGTAATCAGACATTGTTGGACAGTTTACGATTAATTGTGAATGAAGTTGAATTAGTTTCTTTCTATAAGGTCATGTACTTAAGAGTAGTACACAAGGTTGATATTATTTCATCTGAACAATAGTTTACGGAATCATATAAGATAAGGGTTTGTAAGAAATCCCAACATATCCTAGGCCAAGGAATTGATAGGTTGTGCGAGTCAAAAAATTGATGTAATAATGGTTCATAGGGATCTTGTATAAATCTCCAAAAGGTTTTCTGGAAAGGTCTGACATCAAATGACATATTTATGTTTTAAACATAATTTTTGTAAACTAAAATCAGTTTTATAAATAAAAAGGTTCATAAAGCATTTATGAATCCCTGTTCTATTTGCACTAAGAAACAATTGTTTTTTAAAATATATCAACTTCATTGTGAAGGAATTCCTTTGAGAAATTTTTAGTAGTTAAATGGAATTGGATCCGATTCAAAAATAGAACTGACTATATAAGATAAAGTGAAATTAACTAACCTAAATGAACACATAGTACTAGAACATCTAATAAATATTTCTGTACATCGAAGAGAAACTATGAGTTTCTTATTAATGTAGAAAATATATATTACCCTCGGTTGTTCAATTAAACCATTAAGATTGTTGATTCTGTATGGTATGATGCGCAAATCTAAAAGAATTCCAAGTACGTTATCAAAATATGATTTTAGTGGTCGTAACCAAAGAGATGTGATCTATCGGCCGAGATTGTGTCTTTATTGGAAAGATTAATGTGCTTTGAATTAAATGAGAAATGTTGATAAGAATAATATCGCAAATTTCAATTGCTGAAATTAGCATAACATATTCGACATTCAACATGCTCAAGTTAATTCAGCTTTACTCACATAATTATCGCTCGATAAGACTTAGTATTTGGTACTTATGTATTGAAACAAAAATTCTAAATAATGATTTAAAGTAAGCCGTTTACACATATTAACAAAAATGTCTCGAAATCAGGGCGAGCGATATTGGGTTTGTGAGTCTCCAGATATGATCCAAGAAATGATACGAATGTATCATTTTATAAGCATTGAGATTGAATAGGTATTTTGATAAAAATATCAAGTAGTTTGGTTTTCAATCAAAATGCAGGAAGTGTGTGTTCATAAGAAACAACGTTAAAAGGGACATTGATATTTCTAAACCATAAGTAAACAACGTTGTTGATTTCAACAATATGCTTGTATTAAAATCAATTTAGTTGTTTTAATACTCAATTTTGGATTGTAAATAATGTCTTTTATGGTAAGTATAAATGATATAGAGATTGTCCCAAAACGATATACAAGAGCACCCTATTAAAAGGGAACTTGTAAGTTGGATTCCTTATGCATTAGCAATAGGAATTATCATACATGTTATATTTTGTATAATATTGTGTTTTGTTTATGTATTTGATACATAAAGCAAATATAAAATCCCAATTGATATCACTAAATGGTTGCTTAAGGTGTTCTCGCGTATTTATGAAATACTATAGAATTGTTTATAAAAACAACGAATTCGTTATGATGGAACATTTGGACAGAAACTTTTATAAGTGATACTGACTATAACATGTCAATGATAAAATTCAAATTAAAATCTTTAATTTGAAAATGTTTCAAAATAAAAGTGATTGTGGTCGATTCAACAAAATGTTGAGAACATTAACTTGAATAGTGCTACATAAACCTATATATATATATATATATATATATATATATATATATGCACAAATCTATAATTAGGCCAAAGGTTTTTCTTATTATTATATACTTGATATAATGCGATTATATTGATTAATTAACTTAATTAAAAGTATATTTAATAGAAAAATCCATAAATGATATATTTGTGATAGTAGTTATAAAGTGCTGTAATGGTGAGTAATTTATCACAGCAAAACAAACATACCATTTTAAATGTTCCTAGTCAAGATGCATCGAGACTGGATATCGATGTATCCATTGAGACTGGAGTACGTAACACTCTTCAAATGTTGGACAATGTATTACTCAAGACTGCTGGGGGACCTAGGGTTTATATACTAATAGTTATTAGATAACCGTGTAACGACTCACTCGATAGTTGTCTATTGGTTAATATGACGAAGGTCAAACAGAAAATATCGATGTGACTAGTTTACGCAGTTCTCTTGACTTGATAATTCTGTGGATCTTAAATATGAAAGCTCCGCTTTGGTTATACCCAAATCATGTCATGATGTCCATCAAGTGACTACAGTTGGATCGAGTGGAAGTATTGAAAGTGAAGCACTATTCAAGAGAAGATTCGTCTTCTCAATTATATGCGGTTAGTATCACCGTCAATTCAAGTCAAAGTCTCTAATCAGAGCATTTTGATTAATAATGATTGTTATTATTATTCCAAGGACTTTGTTTTTGAACTATAAATTTGAATGTGGATGAGGTTGGAATTTTGACCGCTACCAAATTCCATAAGTCCAAAGTGATATAGTTTTGACGAAGAGAATTGGTGTAAACAAATGTCACAACCAGGTAATGCTTATTAAACTAAAATTTGACCGGTAATGAGTAAGCGATAAATTTGGCCATAATGTCACACTACCTGCTAGGTGATGTGTGAATGTTAACATTAGAATAGTTCGATGATAATCGTTGACCGAATTTACATCCAAGAGTTACACAGCCAAAATGATGAATTCCCTTAAAACCGAACGATTTAATTAGTTTATAATTATTATAACTTAATTAAATTAATTAATATTTATGAAATATTAATTATAAAATTTGAATATGAATTGAGAAATAAATAATGTTACATATATTTATAACAGTTATAAATATATCGATCGATATACAATATTGACAAGCGATTAAATTAGATCTAATTGCATAGTATTTTGGCTTGGACTTAGATGGGTTTAAGGCCCATCATGAGGGCTGAAAATTTTCAATTTTGTGAAGGTCTAGGGGTGGCTAAAATATAGGGAATTTGCTTGGAGATAATGGGTTGAGAACAAGTGAGAATGAGTAAAAAGGTTTTCCTCGTTTCTCTCTAATCAGCCCTATATATATATACATGTATCTCTAAAAATAACGATGAACTTTTTTTTGGCCGTCGTTACCTTCTACATTGCTGATTAAAACATAGCTTTCAATCCACTTCCAAATTCTCATATATATTTCAAATTAAAATAATATTATTCGATAGTTAGAGGCAGGTAATTCCGGACTTGCAATCTGACGAATCAAGAACAGTGAAAGGAAAGAAAGTTATTGCTTCAACGTGGATTCAAAGGCATCGTTAAATTGGTAATTTTAATTCATATTACAATAATTAAATTATATTCTATGATCCTATAATGTGCAATTTTATATCTGTTTAAAATATTGCTATTATATTGTTAGTTAGGTGAGATTTTGTAAGTAATTGCGGTTGTCACAAATCAGTTTGGTTATATGCATAATTTGTTTACTATACTATTTTGATTTATGTATAGACAAATGTTGTTTACTATACAAAATCAATTTTTTATATTAATGATTGTTTTATATATATTTATTAATAAATTCATATATATATATATATATATATTAGTGTACATTTCTCTCTCATAATAGCATAATAGCATATATGCATATATATATATATATGATTTAAAAAATTTAGTACACTTATTTATAATATGAGTTTAAAAATTCAAAAGTTAATTATCATATATATATATATATATTCGTATTTTTAAATTAACATTTAATGAATTTTTGAATTGTTTATTATCTATAAAATAATTGTTACGCTAAAAATTCAATTTTATATATTTTTAAAATATTATATCATTTCAGAAACATTTAGAAAATTTAGAAAATTTCAATTAAGTTTATTATTTTTAATAATTAATATTATTTTATAAAAATTATTTATGATTTATAAAAAATAATAATTTAATTGAAAAATACTTCAAAAAATTTCGTAACCATTCATTCATGACCCTAGAATTTCTAAAATTTTGAATTTTGAATTTATAATAATATATTATTTTATATTAAATAATTATTGCCGAAATCAATGTATTTATTTTTAAAAATAATATTTCAACTTTGAAAAATCTCTAGATTTTTCCTAAGCTCTATTTTGTGATCCTAGATTTTCAAAAATTATAAAATTGAATTTTCATCTATAGATTATTTTATGTTAATTATTTATGGATTAAAACATTATTTTATTCATAATATATACTAATTAATATACTAAAATTATTATGTTTGCAAAACTAAGTTAATTTTGAATTATAAATAATTTTTAATAATTGTTCTCTCTTTATCTATAACTATATTTATCTATATATAAGTACTTTATGTCATATATTATATATAATATATTTATACATACATGTGTGTGTATTTTGTAATACAGATACATGCACATATTTGGAAAACATACATGACATACAAAATGAGCTAATACGTGTATTGAGACGTAAATCCCAACATCTACATATGGGCATATTATACCTTTCACGGATTAATATGTTACACATGCACTCACACATATATGTATATGATACATTTATGTATAAACTAAATCAAATAAAATTAATTTCATATCTTAACATATTTGAATTTAAGTAAAATAAATGATTTTATTTAAATGAAATTTTGCAATGTTCTAATCCAGTCAGACTTCATTGGCCCAATAAAAGAGCCATTAGGGTAAAAAAATTGAAATTCACCCACAACTTTCGTTATGGGCTAGTCCAGTTTCAACACTAATGTGATATAGTTTTGATGAAGAGAATTGATGTAAATAATCATTACTATAAAGTACCGCTTATAATAGTAAAATTGGATTTTACCAAAAAGTTTGTAAGCAATAAATTCAGCCAAAATGTTATATCACTAGCAAAGGTGCGTGTGAACCTTAATATTTGAATTATTTGATATTAGTTGCTGACTGAATTTACACATTTGAGTCGCACAGCCGTTATGATGAATTCTCTAAAAAATCACAAATATAATTTATTCACAAAATATTATAAATTAATTAATATTTGAGAAACATTAGTTGTTATTTGGTTTATTTGATGCTTTAGAATTATATGTAGTTATTTGAATGCATATAAAAAGGTTATATTTGCATGCATTGATATATGATTTCGGTGTACTTTTAAATGAGTTTAATTAAAAGATAGTTGCATGAAGGGATATATAGAAATCTTATGCCTGAAGGGATATATAGAAATCTTATGCCATTTGATGGCGAGTAATTTTATCCTTACCATGTGAAGAGAGAGGAGTGAAGAGAAAGAGAATTAATTAGGGAAATTTTAATTAAAATAATAAGAAAATTTAATTCTTTCAGTTAAAACATATTTACTAATTCATTTCCTATGGAGATTCATTCTTCCCCACACAAAATACATTTTTTTCTCTTTCTCTCCTCTAATGGCTAAAAATTCGTACGTTCATAAATGAAAAAAAAAATTCCCCAAACAATTCAAGCATTAAATAAAATAAATACAAAGGTGGTTCAACCAGATCTAGGAGTCTTTATACATTTAAGGTGTTGGGTCTTCATACATCCAAGGTGCATTTCTTAGGCTACTTTGTAAGGTAATTATCTAATCTTCATTTTAATTGTTTATATCAGATCTTGTTAGTATAGATTAGATCCCTAATGTTTTTACAATAACTTTATATGTGCAAGTGTTGTCACATATAACTGTTTGAATATACACGCACACCTTTGAATCTTTTATATATTGTAAATATTATTGTCGAAGTTTTGTATCATGAAAAAAAATTGCTTAGATGAAATAATTTAATATGTATACATACATACATACATACATACATATATATATAACGTTTTTAACTTTGTAACTATATGTGAATTTCAAACTTGTATGTTTTAAGTGGTTTACAAATTTTAAAACAGTGGTAAAATTATTTTCGACTACTCTTTTATTTTTTACAATACTATCTATATATATTTAGTTTACATATTCAAAATACTATTTTATAATTCCCAATTTGATCCTAAAATTATTTATTTAGCAAAATTAGATGTTATAGTTTTTAAATTTGATCCCAAATTATAGACCTATCAAATTTATTCATTAACTTTATTTCATTTAATAAATTAATTAATTTTGATACACACACATATACAACACATGCAAGATTAAGATATTTTGAATGCAAGATAAAGGAAGGTTAAATGAAGGTTAATAGTTTTCCATCTATTCATCTACTTAATTCCCACATAAATATCTTTTACTCTTTCTTTTAATAACCACTTGCATGCACCACTACGCACTCAAATTTGATTACTTTTATTAATATTGTCAAAAATATTCAAATGTTTTAAAATGTTTGTTTCATTCATTGCGTAAGATAATGTTTATACATATATGTGCATATATGTGAAAAATAAAACTACACATACATATATTTGCAGACAAGTTAAAATATATTGAAAACATGCTAAAGAAAAGTTAAAAGAATGCTAAAATATTTCCTTCTTTACCTCTCATTAATTATCCCTTAAATGACTTTCAACCTTTATTTTGGTGTCATTTTAATGCACCATTACCCATTCATAATTTGATTCATTTTAATCGAATTTATTTAAGTAATTTATGTTATTTATTTCATTTAATGCATAAGTAGACTATGACCCACACTCGTATATAAACATTATTTCAGTTTAAAATGCATTGTGACAACCATTTCATATATAAATGGATAGTGTATACGTCATAGATGCAAATCCAACATTTATATACGTATATATTACATATGCACACCCTGTGTTATGTTGCACTTACACCATTCGCACATAGTGTATTTTATATGCTCGTTATAATAATATGCTTAGTGTAAATAAAATTCAAACTTCATTTCAACAATTTAAATAAAACAAGATTTCATTTAAAACAGATATTAGATTGAATCTAATAAACAATTAGACTTCGTAGGTGTAACAACTCGCACCCCAGTAGGTATGAATTTTCGCTAAATCGAAAATCCAAGTCCACCAAAGTATGAATCATTGGTTTGGTATCCTGAAAACAAAATAAAAATATGCATATCAGAGCACTAACGATACAACTTACAACGGATTAACAAAACATTATAAGTCACATAGCTACTGACCAAGATTTGACATTTTTGAAGTCTAATATCATTGTCAACACCAAACACACCTAGCAGGTTGTAATGAGGAGGGGATCGGAACAACGTTCCGGTGACTGGTAGATCATACACTTTGTACATAACACTAGTTTATGTCGATTGTTTTCTATCTCATGTTATGTCTATTGACATTTTAATTAATCGTCTCGACTCCACTTTCACGCACGATCCGTTCCCATCTACCCTCTGTAGAATCATTGCAACATACATATATTTATATAAATATAAGTACCATGTTCTCCCAATGGACCTATATATTATCCCTGGTAGTATTTGTTAATCAGCACCCCGTCAGGATCCATTGCCCTCGTGTTGTCACAATCTCATCATCTATAACTCGAGGGACTCCCATAATGCCGAATGATGGTTTTTCAAAATATTATGTCATAATCTAATCGCTTTGGGGATTTACTACTTTGTCCACTTTCTGTCTTCAATACGGTTCCATGGACCACCCTAATCTATTTTGAATGAATTCCTTTTGGATTAAATAGCCTTGCCATAACAAACAGGCAAGCAAACAACTATGGCAGTGCATAAACCAACATGGCTTACCCTGGTAGGCGGCGAAGATCAGTTAGGTGTAACCCGGTCTTTCCCATTGATCGCCAAGGACCGATGATATACTGCCTTATGCAGCCTTACGCCCGATGACTATTCATAATATTATGCTGTATTTATATGATATCATATGTATCATCTGTGCTGCATAGTGCATGATCCCGCTCATCATCCCATTTAGACTGCCTAATGCAACCAGGGCAATACCCCCTTCCAATACATATTTGAAGCGGACTGCTCTAACTGTTGGGGATATTCCTTCATTTATACACAACGTATACTCTCCACGGATCCCATGGTTGGATACGTCCCAAATCAATATAATGTTACACAACTACTAGTATCCCCCTGTAGTGGGAAGACTTATGTTGTGTAACACTAGTGACCTTGCATTCCAACCTACTCTAATAACCATCTGCCATGTCATTCATTTAACTGTACTTTAACTATGATAGTTCACACCCATCATAAACGCATATTGGAGGCTATTTATATAAATACACACATGCATATATATATATATATATATATATATATTCATTTGTACTTACTTAATTAACACGACTCTACAATTTACTAGTGACCCCAAGTCTTCATTTTATTATACGTTTCATCTTTTTCTTTACTTTTAATTTATTTACCACTTTCCTCTTATCAAATTCGTAGTATCATTGCGCATCATTTTTATCCATTTTATATTTCCCATTTCTATTCTCATGTTATCGCTTTATTTCTTCTTGTTCACATTTTTTTCATCTACTTTCCACTTTTATTGTTATTTTGCATTTTATCCTTTTAGGATATTCTTATCGTGCCCATTCTGTCCTATTTAACTCTTGAGGTTTACCGCATTTTTAATGCATCGGCCAATATTTCTATCAAAAAAATGTTGACACTGTAAATTTCCACATCTTATCTAAAAAAGAGAGATTTGTGTAGTGTTTGAAATTACAAAGAACTATCTTTTTATTATTTGAAATAGAGCATATAAAATATAGTGAATATCCCTATTTTGTACATCTTTTTTTCTATTCCTATCATTTCAAACATCGCACTTTTATTTATTTAGGCTTGATAATACATAGAAATCTACTTCCAACATCCTTAATTCCAACGAATTGAAATATCACTTAAACCCTTAAATCTTAATAAAATTTCTTTATTTTACATTTTTATCCTTCGTTCAAATATCAGTTTATTTTAACAAATTCATAACAAGTTACTATAAAGAATATGTTGGCAAGTTTCCCAATTTCATTAAATCTATACCATAATCAATTTCATTAGATCTATTCCGTAAATTCCATAATTATTACGCATATGCAATTCATTATTCAATTTGTTATTTACATTAATTCGTTATGCGTAAACAATAAATTATCCAAACTGAGATTTATATCTAATCATTACGCACTTACAATTATATATCCAAATCAATTATAAATAGAAATAAATAAAATAGACCACAATGATATAAATCTAGTCTTACTACAAAACATGTTGTTTTCCACTCATCTTGCTTTAGCTTTCCAATTCTCCAATTCTGAACCCACTCCCTTTTTATTTGACCCCCTCTTACTTCAAATCAAATAATAAAAATGGCATACATCTATTAAAATTACAAATATGGGGAGGATTGAATTGAATTTAGATTAGAGTTTAAGATTCATGTTTTACTTTTATTCTCACGCTCTGAATCGATGCTAATCTTCTCTTCTCTTATTATCTACTCTCTTCTACTTATATGTGTGTGTGTGTGTACGTATATATGTATGTATATTATAATAGTTTTACTATTTTAGAATTTAGAGGAGAAGAGAAAATGGCAGAGTTTCATTATGCAGTAGGTTTTCTAAATGAATTAGGGTTAGGTTGGCTGTTAATTTATAGAGATTAGGGATTGATTTGGAGTGTTAGATCTACCCTAGGAAATCTTTAGTTTAATCCTGAACACCGCTAAATTACTTTGCATGCAAGAAAAATATTTAAGTGTATCACCATCATCCATCTGTTATTTAATAATCAGAATTTAACATCAACACGGGTCGCCTTATGGTCAACCGCTACCGGTTGACCTAGGTATATCTTAGGTCAATCTGTGATTTGTTTCCGACGTCAATTTGACAGCACGTTGATTTGTTAATTTTCTTCCTTATTTAGTTGATTGCTCTAATTTGTTTCCAACTTCTTTCCCCTAGGATAATTTACTTGCACTATATATACATTTCTTGAGATTTGATCTCCATTAACGATATTTAGTTGATTTATTTTCTTAATTACCTATGTATTTATTTCCGACTCTAAAACTTCAAATGCTAACAAATTTTTTATTTGAACTCTGATCAGAAAACTTTATATATTAAAACTGATCAGAAAATCACCGCGAACCCAATGGTATAGATTTCGCAGCCAAACTATAAAGTTTTCAAAAATTCTACTTTTAGCATTATTACTTATTTATTAAATTATTTTTAATTTATTAACATTAACATTATGGGGTATTACAATAGGTTCAATAGATCCATTAAATAGGAATTTTTAAAAAATCTACCCATTTGACCACTTTCGACTAGCCTGGTTCCAACAACAATGGCGTCAAGCTTCTGCGTTTGCACCCCATTGGCATCTCTATCTATAAAAATGATGTCATCACTCACTGTCTTCGGTTTTTTTGCTGGAGCTCCTTCTTTTACAGCAAAACAACTCTCCTGCAGTACATGCTTTAACAAAGTCTCATACCTTTCCATCTCATTACAGCTCTTCTTCGCTGCTTGAGGTCCTCTAATTATCATGTTAATCATAATTCTACCATCTAGTCACCTAGGTCCCACTCTATTAGGCCCAGGTTGATCCCTCGGAGTGTTCTGCCCCTAAGGTTTAGCATTCTAACAACCATCCTACGGTTCTCTTACATACTTATGCAATGTCTTCTTACATATCAGATCTTCAATCACATCTCTCAAATGACCGTTGATCCAAAAAATGGATCAATGCCCTGGTTTGAGTTTGAAAGCATCAGCCCTGTTTTGACAAGGCAATATCACAGATCACTGATATAGAAAAAGAACAGTAAAAGAAAGAAGACAAATTTTTTTTATAGTGGTTCTTCTGTTAATGAAGCCTACGTCCACTTTATAGTTTTATTACGACTGATTGTTGTTACAAGTAGTGTCTGATTACAATGTTTTTGACTATCCTTGGCTAGATTGAATCTCTAGACTTGGAATCCACCGGAGAGTCACAGTGAATCCCTTTGGAGATTGTTGTGAGGGGAGGCAGAGAGTGAAGAATGTTTCCAGCAGAGCTTCAGCAACCAGTCTGGAGCAGATCCAGTTTATGTTGCAGATAGGATGGTATTTTTATGCATCAGAGATCCTCTGGGCCAGTCTACGTCATCATCAGCTAGTATGTAGGTAGGAAATGATCCATGGAGATTTTGGCTCGTAGAACGAAGAAGAACCATAGGTCGCAAGCGACCAATGGCCTATGGGTCGCTGGCGACCCATAGACTTGGCTCATTTGCGAGCCAATGCCTTGGCCTCTTTCATATTATTCTTTGGCTAGTTTATTTGAAGGTTTGTGGAGAGGTATGATTCTTTAATGATCCAAGCACTTAGAATTTTTCTAGAGTTTGGAATTGGAGATGTTTTGATAGTCTTTTATCCTAGTTGCTCCGTTTTGATGGCAGCTTACTAGCTGTTTGTGCTTAGCATCTGATTGGACTGAAAGAATGTTGATCTCTCGGCTTAGTCGATCTAAGTCGTTTCTTTAGTAATATAGCTTGGCTCTAATTAACTCCTTGCCTTAGCCTTTCTGGTTAAGTTCTAAACCTTTCTAATGTCACGAGGTTGTTCTGCTTCCTGTTGGATCTTGTTGGGTTAAAAACCCGGATGACAATGATAACACTCATTGGTATTGTGTCTATGAGTGTCATGTAAACGACAATATTTCCCCAAGCACTATCAAAATAATATCCTCCTTTGGTTTGCTCACTTCAGGCGTAGTAGTGTTAACTCATCTCAGAAAATCATTTAGGGTCTCTCAGGCACCCTGATGAATACGCGACAAGGATATAACATCCTTCGGTCGAGTGGTGTAGAGCCTGAAGTACTCCATAAATTTTCTCGCTAATTGATCAAAATATAGATACATATTTCGTGAGCAGATTAAACTGCATCGTAGCTACTTCATCAAGGAATATAGGAAAACATCTACACCTTACTGCATCAGTTTCTCTAGCACCGTCCATATGCCACTCATATTTCATATATGATGCCTAGGGTCTATTGTCCTATTATACAACGACATCATTGGCATAACAAACTAACTGGGATACTCCTCCTACAAGATATCATCAGTGAATGGAGTTTTGCTAATTGCTGAGCCACGTTCCTCTTTCTTTCTCCAATGGTTCCCATTTATTACCTCCTTATCATAATAGCAGTAAACTCTTGACTGGCTTGATTATTCGGATGGTGGCTATCAGGAATAACCCCAAGTATTTCACTCAATAAACACCCTCGGTTCGTTCGATGATATCTAGGCTCTCCTGTCTCTACGGGAGCCACTTGCTCAAACCACCTATGAGGTCTGGCTAGTTCTTTGGTGTTCATTTGAGCAGAAGCATTATGCATACCAGCATCGTAACAACCCACACCCTAATGTGCTTGAATTTTGACTAAATCGACACCCAAGTCCATTATGGTATGAATCGTTGGTGTTGGTAACCTACAATAAACAGAAGTATATCAGAGACCTAACTATAAAAACTCACAGTGGAATAGAAAAATATAATTGAACATACATATCGACTAAGGTCACTACCTTATAATTAAAATTATTCCTTGGATACCTAGTCGTCTTGTCAGTGTGAGCATGAATGGGTAAACTTCACCATCTACAGTTCCCTTCTTACACCAATAGTCGGCCCGTCTAAAATTATCTTGTGGGTTGTAATGAAGAGGGGGTCAAAACAATGTTCCGCTGACTTTAAAAATACATCCTTTATCCATAACACTCATTTATGCCGATTGATTTCTATTTAAGTGTTATATCCATAATTCACAGCTATGCCATGCAATTCCACCTACGCGTATATCATACCTAAGCTACTCCAAGGTATAACTATTTATATGCCTATATAAATATATATAAATGTTGTACTACCCAAAAACATTCACTTTAATCTTTGTTATTAGTTATTCTCTCTTCGAATTACAATGAATTCAATCAGATTCGACCATAATCTAGTGGATCTCGTATTTAAGAGTGTATGGTGTATTTGGGGTAAAAGAAGATAGAAGAGAAATCAAAGGGTGAAAGGTCCAAAAAGAAGAAGAAGTCGCTTCCTCCAAGTTGTAGGTAGTTGCTATTTATAGGGAAATCGTCTAGTAGAACTGGATGTCCATGAAATATAAAGTCTAGAACTAAGTCTAAGTATTTAGAAGTGAACTTCGGGGCCAAACATCAATAACAACCACTCGGTACCAAGTGGTTCTGTAACGACCCGTATTTTACGTGTCGACAAATCGTAAAATAGTTGCCATTAGGTCGTGTTGTGGTTTGGGTCGGTGGAGCGAGTTAAGAGAGTGACCGACTTAAGGTATTGACCGACCTAAGGGGAACTAACGACTTAAGATGGTTAGCGGGTTAAGGTATTGGCCGACCTAAGAGCTAACGGTTTAAGGGAGTAAGCGGCTTAGCAGAGTTGAAGGTATGGAGATGGACCGACCTAGGAAGGTCACCGACTTAGTGAAGTAAGCGACCTATAGTGGTTGCCGACTTAAGGGAGTTGGCCGACTTAAGAGATTAGATGGCATATAGGATGAAACCGACTCATAGTAGTGACCGACTTAAGGCTTAGCCGTGTGCGTTGGTGAGTCGGTAGGATAATAAGTCGTTGAGTCGTCCAAACGACTTAGGACTTAGTGCTGAGTCGTGGGTCAGTGAGTCGTGAGTCGTCCCCTGTGATAAGTCGCGTAGAGGTTGGAGTTGATGAGTCGGTAGGATGTTGAGTCGTTGGGGCTTAGGCTTGGTGTTAGGACGTTGAGTCGTGTCCCTGTTGAGTCGTTAGGATGATAGGCCGCGTATGTGTTGAGTCGTTGAGGCCTTGAGGTTGAGTCGTAAGTCATAGGGGTTTTGTTGAGTCGTGACCGACTTAAGGGGCGGACGACTTAAGGATTTCCAGCCTATAAATAGAAGGGTTTGGTTCTCTTTTTGGGATCCGGATTTTGAAGCGACAAATTGCTGCCACTTTTAGTGCTCGACTACTACATTTCTTCACTTCTTTTCTCCACTCTAATCTAGTGCTTTCTTACATCCAAAATTGAAGATCAAATCGAAGATCCAAGAGCCAAAGTTGAAGATATCCATCCTTCAAAGAGAGATTTCATCATTTGAAGGGAAACCTTGTCGGATCAAGCTAGATCCTTTGCTGTCCAGATCTGGAGTTTGTTGTTTTGAGGTGTTTAGGTGATTCGGTGAGTGGTGGTTATCTCTCACACGGACCCAAAGGAGTGTATTGGATCGGTGGTTTGTTTGTGTGTTAAAGATAGCGATTTCATGTATTTTCCTTAAGTCTGCATGTAGATCCATCACTCATAAAGTTTTGATATCCATTCTACTACATGTAACCTATGATAGTTCATTCATCAAGATATTACTTAGAATTCATGCTTGTTAGATTTGGACTCTTCATTTATGAAATTTCCATTATTGTTATAACTTTTTATTTAGATCTTGTTTGAATGACTGATTACTTGGATTAATGTTTGATTTGATTGATTGTTAGAAGTTAGTTGATTGATGATTTGATGTGGACAGGTTGGTCAAAGATGATTCAAAAGCTAAGTGAAAGGCTCTTGAATAAGGAAAGCTGCCCGTGGCATATGAAGCGGATGATAAAGCTCATATGGATAGATTTGATCATGATGTTGAGATGGGACTTTGCTATGATGTGATGAGGCAAAGCATGATGTTGAGATGGGACTTTGCTATGATGCGATGAAGCAAAGTATGATATGAGAAAGCCTTGGTTTAATCCAGAGGGGATCATTCTAAGCATGTTGATAACTCGGTGATGTGGTCCGAGTTTGTGGATAATGGTTGGCTCGAGAGGCGCTTGAGCTAGTATGTGAATAGTCGTCGAGGAGGATGACTAGAAGGCTGAGATTTCATCGTTATTGAAGGTTCTAGCATGCTCAAAGCAAGAGTACGTTGGGACGGGTCACGACGACGTTCCAGGAACGGGTCATGATGACGTGTTAGTACTCTGGGCAGATTCGATAGTCCTAGGCACGGGTCACGACGACATGCGGAGTTATGTCTAGAACCGAGGTTACCATTAGCCCTTGGCGGACGGATGAAATAATGGGTCGATCATTCAATTAACGGTGAAATCGAGGCAATGATAACAGTGATAGCCAGAGTCATGGATGTTTGGATGTTGGTTGAACCATCATTTGGTCTCAAGAGCGATGCTTTCTGGGTGCTTATCTGATCTTGGTTTAGGCCTTGGGGGTTTGTACTTGGAAAACATCGACCTTGACTCGAGTGATAATTGCTTTACTTTAAATTGGCTGCTTTGCTATGTTTGTTTCTGCTTAGTGTGTCTGGGGGCTATCACTGTAGAAAGAGGTGGAGTGGGATGGTTGAGTTCCTATTCCTTTTTACCCTTTATGCTCTTTTGGTATGTTTGATAGTTGATTTACTGCTCACTAAGACTTTTGTCTGACTCAAGGTTTTATGTTTAACTCTTATTACCTTGGGCTGTTCATCCATGTTGGGATGGGCAGACTAGGTAGCAGGTGACAGGTGCTGTTCTTAGTGACTAACGCTGTTGATGACGAAGACGAGATGGAGGCTTTTGCATATTGTTTTCTTACTATATGTACTGGATGTTCCGCTGTTTGTATGATTCTCTGAGCGTTATGTAGTGAGGCTTGCTGTATTGACTTTTCAGATTGTTGTACCAACTATTATGAGTTTATATGATGAATTCTGTTCTATGGAGCTTCACTATGTATACTTTTCTATTGTATTTTATCCATGCGCTGTGAGTAATACGATAGACTATACTGTTTTACCTTTACCCTGACGATCGTCCATGGCTGCCTGGCACACTTTGCAGCACATTATTTCCTTGTTTGGTGCAGGAGTCATGGGCGGTCGTCACATTTGGTATCAGAGCCTTGGTTAATCGATTTTAGCCAACGCTCGCTGACGTAACTACGTATGAGAGACGTAATTGTAATTTTGATGGATGATTACTATATATGATATAGTAGCTTAGAAGGATTTGAACTTATTATGCAGTTGTTTCCCCAGGGTATATTAATCATTTCTTTTAGATATTAGGAATGAGTCGAAGAGGGAGACCAGCTGCTAGAGGAGGCCGTGCTGTTGAGGGGGTTGCTGATAATGCTTCTATGTTCGAGGCTATGATGACTTCGATCAAGAGAAGGATGCCAGCTCCGGGGCCATCAGCAGATGTTGGAGTCCAAGTTCAAGCCCTAAGACCAGTGGATTTTGCTAAGTTGTGTAAGGACTATACCGCTCTTGGAGGAAAGGTTTTCTTGGGGACAGAATCAACCATTGACGTTCAAAGGTGGATTGATGCTTGTAGAAGGATCTTTGGTGATTTGGGAATTGAGGATGCAACTAAGAGGAAGCTTGCATCAAGACAGCTTCAAGGAAGAGCTTCTGATTGGTGGAACTCTGTCACCATTGATACTCCAGAGGAAGAGATCACTTGGGAGCAATTCCAAGCTAGATTTGAAGCTAAGTTTATTTCTACATCTCAAAAATCTGTTCTGTTCAAGAAGTTTGTGGAACTCAAGCAAGGTGGAAGACCAGTTATTGAGTATGTTTCTGAGTTTGAAGCTTTGTCTAAGTATGCTCGGTCATATATTGAATCTCCCTATCAGAAGAATGAGAAGTTTGTAACAGGCTTGGACAGTTATCTTGGGAGGCAGTTGGTGGATCATTTGGATGACCCATTTGAGAAGCTTGTGGAGAAAGCTCTCAGGCATGAGAATTTATTTCCTAAAGAAGGATCTGTTGTTGCTGTGACCAAGGAGCAAAGTTGAAACAAGAAGAGAAAGCAGCAGCAGCAGAAGGGTAAGGAGGGCCAGAAGAAGCCGAAGGGTGAAGTGACCTGCTACAACTGTCGGCAGAAGGGTCATCTCTCCAGAGATTGCAAGAATCCGAGAGTGCCGGTGAAGTGCCACAATTGTGACAAACCGGGGCATATCAAGAGAAATTGTCCAGAACCGGGGAAGGACAAGCAGATTGTGCAAGCTTATGCTTTGGGGGCTGTTCCATCATCTTTGAAAGCTCCTACTGCTGATGAGAAAGGAAAGAGTGTGGTAGTTCAAGGTACTCTTTCCATTTGTGGTGTTTCAGTTAGAGCGTTGTTTGATACTGGAGCGTCGCATTCCTTTGTTTGTAGTGAACTTGTAGGCCGGTTGGGTTTGGAATCGAATATCGTTGATAGGCCATTGGTTGTGACTAATCCAGTTGGGGGTTCGTCCTGTTTGAGTATGGTATGCCGTGGTCTAGTTGTATCGAGTCATGATTGCTCTTTTGTTTGGATTGTTTTGTTCTGAACTTTGCGGGGTTCAGAATTATTTTGGGTATGAACTAGCTTGGGAAGTATGCGACAAGGGTTGATTGTAAGAGGCTGGAGGTGACAGTCGAGAATGTGGAGGGGCGAAAGGTTGTGATACGATGTAAGCATGAAGAAGGCGTCTTCATGAGCTTCATGTATTCACTGGTTGTTCCACGGGATGGACTGTCATCGGTGCCTATTGTGAATGGATTTGAGGATGTCTTTGACGAGGTCAAAGGGTTACCGCCGCATAGGGAGATCGAGTTTTGTATCGATCTAGTTGAAGGAGCCAGACCTGTTGTGATGCCTCTTAGGCGGATGGCGCCTAGGGAACAGCAAGAGTTGAAGGTGCAAGTTGATGACCTTTTTCAGAAAGGATTCATTCGGCGTAGTGTGTCCGAATGGGGTGCACCAGTTGTGTTTGCAACCAAAGCGGATGGATCGTTGTGGTTGTGTGTGGATTATCGTGAGCTGAATAAAGTGACTAAGAAGAACAAGTATCCATTGCCGAGAATAGATGACTTGTTTGATCAGCTTCACGAAGCTAAGGTGTTTTCTCAGATGGATTTGGTAACGGGATTTCACCAATTAAGAGTGGCTAAGGATAGTGTTCCGAAGACTGCTTTTAGGACACCATCTGGTTTCTATGAGTGGCTGGTAATGCCGTTTGGATTAACCAATGCACCAGCATATTTTGTGGATCTTATGAATAGAGTGTTCAGAGATCTGTTGAACAAGTTCGTACTTGTGTTCGTGGATGATATTCTGATTTATTCCAGAACTGAAGAAGAGCACAAGACGCACTTGCGGATTGTTTTGGAAATCTTGCGAAAACATCAGCTGAAGGCTAAGTTTTTGAAGTGTCACTTCTGGAAGAGTGAAGTGAGGTTCTTAGGCCATGTTATCTCTGGAAATGGAATAGCGGTTGATTTCGCCAAGGTGGCAGCGATTCAGGATTGGGTTAGACCTAAGAATGCATCTGATGTGAGAAGTTTTCTTGGATTAGCAGGATATTATCATCGGTTTATCAAAGACTTTTTCAAGATAGCTGCACCATTAATAGGATTGATGAAAAAGAACAAAGTGTTCAGATGGGATGCTAAGTGTGAACAAGCTTTCGGAATCCTGAAAGAGCGACTGACAAGTGCTCCTGTTTTGATTATTCCAAGTGGAAATGATGAGATGGTGGTTTACACCGATGTATGTGGTACTGGACTTGGAGAAGTGCTGATGCAAAAGGATAAAGTTGTTGCATATGAAAGTCGACAACTGAAGCCGCATGAAAGGAATTATCCGACTCATGATTTGGACTTAGCGGCGATTGTATTTGTTTTGAAGATGTGGAGACATTACCTACTGGGAGTTCGATTCGAGTTGTTTACAAATCATAAGTCGTTGAAGTATTTGTTCTCCCAAAAGGATTTGAATCTTCGACATCAACGATGGTTAGAGTTTTTAGCATCATATGATTTTGGTATAGCCTATACTCCGGGAAAAGGTAACGCAGTGGCAGATGCGTTAAGTCGAAGACATGCAGGATTGGGAGCCATGTTTTCGGAATGGAAGAGTCTCTAGTATTTAGCTGGATTTGACTTCAGTTCTAGATGTGAATTGGAACCTAAGATGTTGGCAAACTTATCGATAAGACCTACTCTAGTGGAAAGAATTGGCGAGAGCCAAAAGCGAGACGATAAGCTTGTCAAGATTATCCAAGATTTGAAATCTGGACCAGACCCAAAGAAGGATAAAGGATTCGAAGTCGATCGAGAGGGTTGGCTTCGAAAACAAGGACGACTAGTTGTTCCCGATATAGATGGATTGAGAGATGAAGTTCTTATGGAAAGTCATCACTCGAAGTTGACAATTCATTCAGGTGGAAATAAGATGTATTGGGATATAAAGAGAACCTATTATTGGGAAGGTATGAAGAAGGATGTTGGAAGTTTTATTTCCAAATGTATGAACTGCCAGTTGGTTAAAGCCGAACAAAAGAAGCCAAGTGGATTGCTTCAGCCATTAGAAGTTCCTACATGGAAGTGGGAACAAATATCGATGGATTTTATCGATGGTCTACCTAGAACCAGGGCAGGAAATGAAGGGATTTGGGTCATCGTAGATCGATTGACTAAGAGTGCAAGATTCATTCCTGTTCGATCAACTAGGACTGCATCGAAATTGGCTGAGTTGTATGTTAAGTGGATAGTTCGATTCCATGGTATTCCGAAGAGTATAGTGAGTGATCGAGACCCATTGTTCACTAGTGGATTTTGGAAGAGCTTCTAGGAAGTTTTGGGAACCGAGCTGTGTATGAGTACAACTTATCACCCCCAAACAGATGGTCAGACAGAGAGAGTCAACCGAGTTTTAGAAGATCTTCTCAGAGCATGTGTTTTGGACTTCGGAGGATCATGGGAAGATTTTCTTCATTTGGTGGAATTTTCATATAATAACAGTTACCAGTCAAGTATCGGTATGGCACCATATGAGGCGTTGTATGGAAGACCGTGTAACTCTCCAACATGTTGGTTGGAAACTGGAGAAAAGCTGATACTTGGGCCCGAAATGATTCGACGGACTTCGGATTGCATAGAGATCATTCGGCGACGAATGAAGGCAGCTCAAGACCGTCAGAAAAGTTATGCCGATAAACGTCGTAAGAATTTGGAATTCGACGTAGGAGATATGGTTTTTGTGAAAATCTCTCCACTAAAGAATGTTGTTCGATTCGAGAAGAAAGGAAAATTGACTTCGAGATTTGTTGGACCATTCCCGATCGTCGAGCGAATTGGAAAGCTTGCTTATAAGTTGGAATTACCAGAAAAGATGTCATGTGCGCACAATGTTTTTCATGTATCGTATCTACGGAAGTATGTGCACAACCCAAGTATAGTGGTTTCTGCTAATAGCTGTGAAGATTTGAAAGTTGATCCGGTTGTTAGAAGACCTTGTAAGCCGCTTCGTGTTGTGGAAACTGAAACGAAACAGCTTAGGAGGAGAGTAGTCAAGTTGCTCAAGGTACAATGGAGTGATGATGTTAACGACTGTACATGGGAGGAGGAAGAGAGGATGAAGGCAGCTCATCCTGAACTCTTCGAGGTATGGCCCTAAGGTGTCGTGACATCTCATGAATTTGTAACTTGTTCTAGTCTTAGAATTCTGCATGCTAGGTTAGTAATTGGATGCATGGTTTGTTGATTGCTATGGATGGTAGGCATGCAGAATAGTTTTTGATTGCTCTTGTTTGTTTGGAATTTCGGGGGCGAAATTCCTAAGGGGGAGAGAATGTAATGACCCGTATTTTACGTGTCGACAAATCGTAAAATAGTTGCCATTAGGTCATGTTATGGTTTGGGTCGGTGGAGCGAGTTAAGAGAGTGACCGACTTAAGGTATTGACCGACCTAAGGGGAACTAACGACTTAAGATGGTTAGCGGGTTAAGGTATTGGCCAACCTAAGAGCTAACGGTTTAGGGGAGTAAGCGGCTTAGCAGAGTTAAAGGTATGGAGATGGACCGACCTAGGAAGGTCACCGACTTAGTGGAGTAAGCAACCTATAGTGGTTGCCGACTTAAGGGAGTTGGCCGACTTAAGAGATTAGATGGCATATAGGATGAAACCGACTCATAGTAGTGTCCGACTTAAGGCTTAGCCGTGTGCGTTGGTGAGTCGGTGGGATAATAAGTCGTTGAGTCGTCCAAACGACTTAGGACTTAGTGCTGAGTCGTGGGTCGGTGAGTCGTCCCCTGTGATAAGTCGCGTAAAGGTTAGAGTTGATGAGTCTGTAGGATGTTGAGTCGTTGGGGCTTAGGCTTGGTGTTAGGACGTTGAGTCGTGTCCCTGTTGAGTCGTTAGGACGATAGGCCGCGTGTGTGTTGAGTCGTTGAGGCCTTGAGGTTGAGTCGTAAGTCGTAGGGGTTTTGTTGAGTCGTGACCGACTTAAGAGGCGGACGGCTTAAGGATTTTCAGCCTATAAATAGAAGGGTTTGGTTCTCTTTTTGGGATCCGGATTTTGAAGCGACGAAGTGCTGCCATTTTTAGTGCTCGACTACTACACTTCTTCACTTCTTTTCTCCACTCTAATCTAGTGCTTCCTTCCATCCAAGATTGAAGATCAAATCGAAGATCCAAGAGCCAAAGTTGAAGATCTCCATCCTTCAAAGAGAGATTTCATCATTTGAAGGGAAACCTTGTCGGATCAAGCTAAATCCTTTGCTGTCCAGATCTGGAGTTTGTTGTTTTGAGGTGTTTAGGTGATTCGGTGAGTGGTGGTTATCTCTCACACGGACCCAAAGGAGAGTATTGGATCGGTGGTTTGTTTGTGTGTTAAAGATAGCGATTTCATGCATTTTCCTTAAGTCTGCATGTAGATCCATCACTCATAAAGTTTTGATATCCATTCTACTACATGTAACCTATGATAGTTCATTCATCAAGATATTACTTAGAATTCATGCTTGTTAGATTTGGACTCTTCATTTACAAAATTGCCATTATTATTATAACTGTTTATTTAGATCTTGTTTGAATGACTGATTACTTGGATTAATGTTTGATTTGATTGATTGTTAGAAGTTAGTTGATTGATGATTTGATGTGGACAAGTTGGTCGAAGATGATTCAAAAGCTAAGTGGAAAGGCTCTTGAATAAGGAAAGCTGCCCGTGGCATATGAAGCGGATGATAAAGCTCATATGGATAGATTTGATCATGATGTTGAGATGGGACTTTGCTATGATGTGATGAGGCAAAGCATGATGTTGAGATGGGACTTTGCTATGATGCGATGAAGCAAAGTATGATATGAGAAAGCCTTGGTTTAATCCAGACGGGATCATTCTAAGCATGTTGATAACTCGGTGATGTGGTCCGAGTTTGTGGATAATGGTTGGCTCAAGAGGCGCTTGAGCTAGTATGTGAATAGTCGTCGAGGAGGATGACTAGAAGGCTGAGATTTCATCGTTATTGAAGGTTCTAGCATGCTCAAAGCAAGAGTACGTTGGGACGGGTCACGACGACGTTCCAGGCACGGGTCACGATGACGTGTTAGTACTCTGGGCAGATTCGATAGTCCTAGGCACGGGTCACGACGACGTGCGGAGTTATGTCTAGAACCGGGGTTACCATTAGCCCTTGGCGGACGGATGAAATAATGGGTCGGTCATTCAATTAACGGTGAAATCGAGGCAATGATAACAGTGATAGCCAGAGTCATGGATGTTTGGATGTTGGTTGAACCATCATTTGGTCTCAAGAGCGATGCTTTCTGGGTGCTTATCTGATCTTGGTTTAGGCCTTGGGGGTTTGTACTTGGAAAACATCGACCTTGACTCGAGTGATAATTGCTTTACTTTAAATTATCTGCTTTGCTATGTTTGTTTCTGCTTAGTGTGTCTGGGGGCTATCACTGTAGAAAGAGGTGGAGTGGGATGGTTGAGTTCCTATTCCTTTTTACCCTTTATGCTCTTTTGGTATGTTTGATAGTTGATTTACTGCTCACTAAGACTTTTGTCTGACTCAAGGTTTTATGTTTAACTCTTATTACCTTGGGCTGTTCATCCATGTTGGGATGGGCAGACTATGTAGCAGGTGACAGGTGCTGTTCTTAGTGACTAACGCTGTTGATGACGAAGACGAGATGGAGGCTTTTGCATATTGTTTTCTTACTATATGTACTGGATGTTCCGCTGCTTGTATGATTCTCTGAGCGTTATGTAGTGAGGCTTGCTGTATTGACTTTTCAAATTGTTGTACCAACTATTATGAGTTTATATGATGAATTCTGTTCTATGGAGCTTCACTATTTATACTTTTCTATTGTATTTTATCCATGCGCTGTGAGTAATACGATAGACTATACTGTTTTACCTTTACCCCGACGATCGTCCATGGCTGCCTGGCACACTTTGCAGCACATTATTTCCTTGTTTGGTGCAGGAGTCATGGGTGGTCGTCACAGGTTCCTCTCGGTATCGACTGGATTTTATGGGAGGAAATCTTTCCTCCATATACTTTGCTTTCGTCCGATTCATTGCACTTCTAGCACTTTTCCTTTGAGATTTAATTGTTTTAGAGAGTACGCTTGTTCTTGGCTGCCTTTAGTTAGAAAATCCTTACATTTTCTTGTTTATTCTTTGGGAAAAGCACTCCATGGCAATCATCTAAGGTAGTGCTTCAAGTACAAGTGGTTTTGGAGGTCCATAATGGAGCAAAAAGCTCTCATTACCGAGTGGTTCCTTTCGGTAACAAGTGGTCCACTTTACTCTAAATCTTCTAGAATTTCTTAAGTGTATTCTTATTGCCATACTAAGCATGTTACTAAGTCTGTGACTCATTTCATCTTTATCTTAACGTCCTAATTCCAGTAGAAATTTGTTTAGTCAAAAAGCCAAATATCGCCTATGATTGACTAACTTAAGCTCTAATACCGTATGTAACTACTTGCACCTTAATGAGCACGAATTTAGATAAATCAAAACCCAAGTCCATTAAGGTGGGATCGTTAGTGTTGGTAACCTGTAATAAACATAAGTATTCCTACTAACTTACATAATATCTATAAAAACTCACAGCAAAATAGAAAATATAACAGAATATATATACCAGCTAAGGCCACTACCTTCGAATCAATATTATTCCTTGTATATCTAGTTGCTTTGTTAGTGCCGATAATGAATGAGAAGACTTCACCATCTGCAGTTCTCATCTTGCACCAGTAGCCTGTCCCTCTAAAACTCTTATATAGGTTGTAATGAGGAGAGGTCAGAATAATGTTCCGATGACTGAAAAATTACATGCTTTATCCATAACGCTAATTTATTCCGATTGATTTCTATGTAAGTGTTATGTCCATTTTTCATAGCTATTCCATGTAATTCCACCTACGCATACGATATACCTAACCTACTCTGCGGTATAACTATACATGTGCATATATACATATATGTCTAAATGTTATACTACCTAAAAAAACCCGGCTACTTAATAATTTTTAAATAGAGATGAGGCAGACCCAATGGACATTTAATACCTCAGCCCCAAAGCAGGCCCTCTATAATGCAAGCGCTTGTCAATCGGTCTTAGCCGCAGAGACTGATGACCCCTAGATAATGCTTTATAATTAAATTATCATATTACAACACATCTCAAAGACTCGTCTAAGAGTTTACTAGCCCACCTCCGTCAAATAAAAAACTTTCTAACTAAACTTTGAGGTATGTAGTATCCCATACAGATTCTACACTAGTAGAAGGCAAAATCCGTCAAGGCATAACCTTAGTCTTTTCTACCGACTGCTCGGGGCCAATGGTAGTCATAACCTATATGTCAGTACTACTACTAAATACCGGTACAACAGCAAAACCGACGTAGCTCGTTGACCTCCCACATCCAAAATCTCATTTAGACCAACCTAATGCAAGCCAAGGAAAATGCCAGTTCTAGTTACTTTATATTTTAAATTAGAAATAAAGCAGACCTCATTTTCTTAAAAGTACTGGGCCATTTAGTACTTCAAATTCGAGGTGTACCTTTGGTATATTTTTCCCTACTTATACGTAAACGTATATCCCATCCCTACGTGTCTTATGGTTGGAGATGTCCCACAACAGTAGTAAGCATGCACGACTGCCGGTAATCTCTAAGGAAGGGCAGACTTCTATTATGTAACACTGCTGACCTCGCCTCCTAACCCATACTAAACCAAACCAGTTACCCGAGGCCTAAATATTAGGCTAGGCCTACTAATTCATGCTTATCCTAAATGTATAATTTAGGCTGTCTAATTGCCTACCATGAAACTATACTGTCTTACAGTATTTTCCTATCTTATGCACTTATTTACTATATTCCATAAATATCAATTATCCATAATAAATTATCATTATTATTCAATTTAGATAATCTCGAATAACATTTATTTATTTATTCTAATTTAACCTAATATGTTTATTTCATTTCCTCATAAATGCCATATTAAATCCTTTAACCGGTCCTATTGAACACATTTATGTCCCTATTTAATTCTCATGACTCTCTATTGACTGCACATTTATTGCTCTATTAATTTTGGATTACTAACTCTTTCCCACCTGCACATATTAATCATGTAATTTACTACGCTACTTATAACTATGCGTCCTAACTATAACTAATATGAATATCAACGTATATTACGCTATATATATACATTTATATTTTTAATCTATTGGCATGATTATACGTGTGTGTGTATTCCTAATAAATTAGTTCCTATGCTTAGGAATTCTAGAGCGTTAATTTCCATATTTTGATTTATAAGAGCTATCCTTCCCAAAAAGGATTACAGTTATAACTTTCCATAAATTACTCAAAAGTATGACTTTTTCTCCATTTGAAATTACAAGGAACTATCTCCTTTTCTTTTATTGAAATTGATAGCACAAACTATGGAGGAGAATATCCATGATTTACACATCTCTTTCCCTTTTGGCATATTTCTTATTATTTCAAACGATGCATAGTTGTGAAATAAGTTAATTTATTGAAATTACATGGAAATGGATAGAACTACATTGTACCTAAAACATTCTCAATAAATTAAAAATAGAAACTCACATTCCAAGTCAAATTAGGGCAATCTAAATCTATACTAACAATTTACAACCCAATTATCATAAATCTGGAATAAATCTTACAATCTTATCAACATTCGACTTTAACAAATTTAGGGACTGATTATCAAATTTTCAGATTAGGGTGTAAATATCATTTCTATTCCTACTAACTAACTTACATAATATGTATGCGAGATTCATATAGTTTGTTTTAAGCCTACAACTCATCAGACCTTACCTATGCACAATAATAAAATAAAATTCAATGATATAAATTTTATTGTTACAAATAAATCTATAATTTTCCACCCACCGTTCGAGCTTTCCAATTCTCCCAAATAGAAATTCATCCCTTTAATTAACTCCTTTACCATTCTAATCCAAAATAATATGTATAACAAGATATATGCATACTATTAGAATTATAAATCTGAGAAGAGATTTGGAGTTTAGGGAACATAGATTTAAAATTATGAAATTTACCATTTTCAGTAGTACTGATTCGCTCCTTCTCTTCTTTTCTTTTATTTCTTCCCTTCTCCGATTTATATACATAAAAAATATTTTATGATTTCTAGAAATAGTGGAGAATGGAAAATGGCAGAGCTTAACTGCTTTGATTAGAAAATATGAGAAAAAATCTACGGGGTTAGACCTGTATTTATATGTGCTCGAACCAGTCATATCCGTTAGATTTAAAATAATTAAATCCAAGCCAATAATCCACGGTTCAACCTTAGTCGCCGCTGCCACCACTGGTCAACCGCCCCTTCTAAGTTGTCGACTGCTAGCGGTCGACTGGCCCAAGTAAGGGGGTGACCTATGGGGTCCATTTTATTAATGTTATTTATTTCCTTTTTCTCGTTTTAAAATATTTTCATTTTGAAAATTTCAAACGCTTACAACTTCTTCATTTGAAATCTGACCACAAATCTCCTAATATGAAAGTTGCTCAGAAAATCGCGACGAACGCAATGGTGCAAGTTTCATGGCCAAATTTCAATGTTTGCTCAATTTTCGTTTTTTAGCTGCAATAATTATCTATTGATTACCATTTAGTTTACGGAGTGATACATTCTCTCCCCTACCCCTTAAAAAATTTCATCCCTGAATTTCCTTAATGGTTTAATCATGTAATATAGCATTCGACCATCCTCAGCTATCCAATCAATTATTGTACAACTAATTTTACAGCCAAAAGTGTACAAGTGCATGACATTTCCCAACATATGTAAGATGCATACTGATTAATTCTAAATCGATGCCTCATTCATAAATGCACATTTTAAAAATATTTTGAAAATATGATGCAAACAACCTATATGTAATGGCAGATCTATATATATATATTCAAGTTTTCAAAAATAAAAAATCTTTGTTTTCATACAACAATTCCCACACTCCTATGAGTAGGAGTATGATTCAAACAATTTTTTGTCCAATTCTTACCATCCAATACTTAACATACAATTTCTACCATCCAAAATTCTAAAAATCTAGTTTCTTAAACCTATACCCCTACCAAAAAAGGAATTTAGATGGAAAATTTCACATTTCCACCCATCTTTCGGATACCTATTCCGTTGTACTTTAGAACATTCTCTTTTGCCCCCAGAATTTTGTCCAATTTTTCAAAATACAATTTTCACAAGGTGGTTTATTTTTAGATGTTAAAACGGAGTTATTCTAAGCACAAGTTTTGTTCACTGTCAATAAGGTATGAAAAAAGAAATTCCAAAGTAAAAAAACTTTTTCCCTTGTTATTCCCTATGTTTTATGTACTATCACCCTTGTCGGACAATGAACTTCGTATTCACCAACACGTCAATCCTCCCTACCCTAAGCATGTGGCACTATTGAAAAATTTTCACTAAACATTTTTCTTTTCAACCAAATACGCAAAATAGTTTGAAAAAACAGATTCCGAAAGCATTTGAACGCCATTTTTTCAAAAGCACTTGAATTTTTTTTCCAAAAGCATTTGAACCTAACATCTCAAAAGCATTTAAACAAAATATTTCAAAAACCATTCAAACATAATTTTTCAAAACATTTGCTGCTCCATCCTTAAAAACAAATCAAGCCACATCTTAGCATAATCGGGATTCGCCAATTAGTTAATGTGTATGATCAACCCTAACATTGTGTAGTTAATCATAGATTTAGGGAACCTTCCTTTTACTCTAAAACAACAAACAACCTACAAGCATATTTACAAATTTTAGCTTCTAAGGCATATGGATAGTAACATATGATTTTGCAACAACCCTTCCCTGTCCTTCGTTTACTAAAATTTATTTTTTTCCAAAATTCTATTTTTTTTGGGATTCAAGCATTTTCTAACCTAATTTTCAATTTATTTTATAAACTTCCAGCCTTATCTACATTTTGTCACTAGTTAAGTATCTTTGTGAGATTTCCTAATTTACACTGTTTCCCAGTATATATAACGGTCAAAACTCATCCAAAAAATCAACATGGTAATAAAATAGGAATATATCTCTTGTCGTACGCTTTTCCAACAACCAAAGGGAGACAACTAGTAATTATAATCCAAAAAACCCAAAAGAAACAATTGCTGGAAGGCGCCCATCATCATCAACTGATGTTAATTATATTGTGGCCCTGTCACTTCTTACTCAATTAAAATGGGCATTTCTAGTTTATTATTCAACTATAACCCACATGCCTTGACTCTCTTTCTTGGATTCTAATAAATAAGGCTCACCCATTACTTCAATTATTGCACCTGATTATGAGATAAATTGTACATTACCATATTGCAGTGGGTAAAAAAAATATAAACTATGTGCATTTAGAATAACTCATTGAAAAATTTGCTCGGTGGAATAACTTTCCTATCACCTATCTTGCCCTTTCGAAGCTTGAGTCAACCAACATCGTTTATGTGTGTTGCAATCTCATTACCCTCTTCTTTAATCATATTGCTATCTTCTTTTAATCAAAATCTCTTGACAGTATCCCTAAACTTGGTATTTACCTTCTTTATCGACGATCTCTCATATGACTATACCCTAGGACTCACAAAAGTGTTCTTTGTTACCATTCCTCATTCCTTTTAGGGTTCTTTTTATGGCTTTCATACAGCTCTAATAAAATATTCCTAGGTTCATACCGATTTCCATACAGTCAACGGGAATTCCTTGTTGCTAACCTACAGGCATCCATAACTATTTTATTCATAGTTAAACCTTTACCCCTCCTGCCTAAGCAGTCATCCCTCTCCACTTCATATCAAGAAAAATTGGTATGGTTTGCACCACTATTTAAGAAATATTTAAACTTCACAATCATGAAGTACTTAATCCAAATCTTTTATCTTTAAAAATATAAACTTAGAAACCTTCTGCAAAAATTGCTTGGTTTTCAAAAGGAGCCATAATAAATTTCCTATTCCAATCAATTTTCTCATTTCAAAAGATTTTCTACAAAAGAGAGTTACTTTTTCAAAATTAGAATTTTTAAATCAAAACATTTATTTGCATTCAAAAACCCGATTGTCATACCAAACCATTTTTTAAAATCATCTTTTATAATTTTAAAATGAAAAATGGAATAGACAAGGATAACTTCCATTCTATTATTTTCCCACTATTCGTAATATTTCCACTTTCAACCTTAACAGGGGTTCTAATAGCATATGAGGAGGACTTCTGGAAGATATATGCAATTATTGTACATTTCAGTGGAAATTATCCATTTCTCCTATCATATCCCTGTTTTTTTTCTCCTATATTATTTCTAACTGGACTATTGGTCCTATTTTTATTTAAATTCTTCTATTTAAATTACCTAATACTGCTACTAATAAATTTATCCTACCTAAATTGCCTTTAAGTGTCTTCTCCTTACATGGCTATTTTCTTCATTTATTGTTTTCCCTATTGACTCATTGTAGTACATCCGCCTACTGCTTTAGTCATTGGACCTTTCTTTATCAACATGAAAAGAGATATGTATAAATCTATTTTAGCCGTTTTTCTCTATGTTTTCCATATACGAGAATATTCCGCCTATCTTCATTATCAGGCATTCTTACCCTTCTATTCACTTTACCCCATTTTGATCATGTACCATTTCCATTTGTCTACCCCTTAGAGAGAATTTTTCAAAAAGAACTTCTAAATTCATAAAGGATAGGAAAACTCATCCAACCAAACAAATGCTCTCTTTTCCATTTATTTTGAAAATGAAAAATCCCTTTATCAAAAACCTTTAAAATTGAAAAATTTTGACCCAACCAATTTTGAACTAAGAATATCAAAATTTTCTTGCTTTTTCGAAACAACAACTTCCCTACAAATCCAAAACAAAATTTTGAAATTTTCAAAAATCTTTGTGTCAACTTCTTTCATATAGGGTTGGACTCAGAAATGGACTTTAATCGTCCTTTATTTTGGACTTTTTTCCTTTTCCCTTCACTTTTAACATCTTCTTATTAGGAGTATATACTAAAAATCCGGCTATCTTCTTGTGTTGATTATTGTACACCTTCTTGCAGGACTTGCTGAATCCTTCTTTACATCTTGCTTCTAGATGCTTACAGCATATAGTTTCCTATCTCGCATCTATTTGGATTAAATGTACATGTTTAATCAGCAATCCATCAAAATCCATAATCATAGGGAAGCCTAGGCCCAACAAAGGAGTCAAGTACTATCCAGCTTCTTGGGCACTTCTATATGTCATGCTCATGCTCATCTTGGTCAACGTCTTTCGATATGGCCTACACTCCACGGGCTAATCGAGGTAGGTGTATAAATTTAAGTCTATTTATTGTTCCAACTCATAGTTGCCTCGCCCATCATTTTAGAGTATAGTCGAAACTACTTCTATAGTCGGAATTTATAGAGTTTGGTGTATAGCATACATATACATATATATATATATATATATATATGTATGTACATATGTATGTACGTATGTACGTACCTATGCATATAATTATAGGTCAAAATACAAATATCTTCTTGTAGTGTATCCTAATTCCTATTGTTGACACCAAAAATGGATCAATACCCAAAAATTGGTTAAAAGTACCTGATCTAATGATATAAATGTCAAGGCCGTAAAAAAGATGACATAATTTTTATTATGGCTTGGCAAATACACTGGCATACATCCACTTAATCTTTGTAATTGATTGTTTTCTCTTTGAATTACAATGAACTCAATTAGATTCGACCACAATCTAATGGATCTCGAGTTTAAGAGTGTTTTGAGTATTTGGGAGAGACAAAGATAAAAGAGAAATCAAAGTGTGAAAGGTCCAAAAAGAAGAAAAAGTTGCCCCTTCCAAGTTGCAGGTAGCTTGCTATTTATAGGTCAATTGCCTAGCAGAACCAAATGTCCATGAAATATCAAGTCCAGATCCAGGTCCAAGTGTTCAGAAGTGGGCCATGAGGCGCAAACATCAATAAAAACCTCTTGGTACCGAGCAGTTCCTCTCGGCGTCAACTGGTTTTATAGGGGTAAATCTTCCCTCCTTTTTCTACTCCGCTTTCTACGTCTGATTCATTGCATTTCGAACACTTTTCCTTTATGATTTAGTTTTTTTAGAGTGTCCAGTAGTTCTTATCTGCCTTCAATCAGAAAATCCTACGAATTTCTCGTCTTTTCTTTGAGAAAAGTGCTCCATGGCAACCACTTGAGGTAGTGCTTTAGTACAAGTGGTTTTGGAGGTCCATAGTGAAGCAAATAGCTCTTGGTAAGAAGTGGTTCCTCTCGATAGCTATTGGTCCACTTTGCTTCAAATCTTTTGGAATTTCTTGATTGTGTTCCCACTTCCCATCTACGCATATTTCTAAGTCCGTGATCTATTTTTTTTTATCTTAATGTTCTAATTCCAATGGATATACGCTCAGTCAAAAAGTTGGATAACACTTCACCTAAAGTACATCTTATGAGCGTAAGGTATGCTTTACATAGGTACAAGTTTCAGCGGTAGTCGATCTTCGGTAGTTGAGCATTTCGGCCATCCATCGATCCTGATCTTGGTGATCGTTCGGTTCCCTCGAATTCTTCTGCAAATCCATGGTCATCCAGACTATCATAGCTAAGGACTCTAGTCCATGCTTGAGTGTTGTCATAAACCATAAATAGTTTGTTATCATTTGGAGTTATCTTATCATGTGTCAAAAATTGTCCCACATTCATTTGGGATTTATATATTCTAGTCCAATTACAAGGCTTTCAAATTCTAAGATCAAGTCGGCGTCCATTCTATGGTCCAATCTTTTCAATTCGTTTAAAATCGAATCTAGGACACGATCTCTCTAGATCATTTGACATACAAACTAAGCAACACCATCTATGAGATAATTTAAAATCCAAGCTAGGCTTTGATCGCTCTAGACCATTTAAAACCCAATCTAGGATCCGATCTCTCTGGATCATTTAACATCCAATCTAAGGTTTGATCTCTTTAGATCCTTGTTTAGTCCATTCCACTCGCTCTCCGATGAGGGGAATCGTAACAACCAAGAAAGTCCATTAGATTACTCTCCAGTGAGAAGACTTACTTTCCCATATAAGTCCATTCACTCACTCTTTGCCAAGGATACTTGCAACTTGTGGTCATCTCCCCATCTCTCCGAATAGGACTACCATGAACAACATCAATCATCACGTTCTAGTGGTTTTAAAAAATCAAATATTCAAATCGAAGAAATCAAGAAAACATCCTAAGCATGCATCTCAAACATTCAACTCAGAGCTTGTTTAGAGACCAATTGAGGTCTTATACACATGTAAGCGATCCAGGGTTATTATTGTGATCTTATTTATTCAAAGCAAAACGTAAAACATAGGAAATGAACTTGACTCTCATCCATCCCAATCATAGGATTACCCGTCTTAACCTATATCCTTAGTCGTGTCTTGATGCATTTGCTACAAACGGTGGCTGCTCCAGCTACACCATCATAGTTTGGTTCCTTGCATCCTATTATAGCTGGTCACCCTAAATCAGCTCTTCCATCAGATCACAAAGGTGTTAGCATTCTTTCATTTCATGTCCATTTAGCTCATGGAACAGGTAAAACTTTCCAGACCTTCTCTTCCTATCTGTGGGTTCTCTCCTAGCTGGCCTTCGATAGGGGATCTTCCCTAAGTATCTAGGTATATCATTGTTTTGGTTAGATAAGTGTAGGAAGAGAACTTCAATTCCCTCCTTTGCCGCTTCAGCCCCTCAAAGTTGTCATCAACTTTTCGCTTTCTTTTGTCTTGAATATATCCTGCTCCGGACGGTCCTCCATCATTCATAGCATTAACATCAGTATTCTTAGCTTATGCATCCTTCTAACATAAGTACCCCTCTGTCTTATGATAGAACTCCATAAGATCCATTGGTAGATCCCTTTCCAAAGCGATTGTAAAGTCAGTCTTATTCGCAACTTCTGAAACTGCTACCATCAGAATCACCGATGGATCCAGCTTATAAAATGTAGCGGCTGCCGATTAAACCTAGTCTAGCAACTCCTTGGGGTATCTCCGACCCTTTGCATCATGCTTGATAGCGCCATCGCATCATTTGGTCGTGAAATGTGAACCTTGAATTGGCTCATGAACCTATTCACTAACTCGGTCCACATGCTTATGGATCTATTCTCTAGGTATTTGATCCACTCCGTTGCTAAATGTATTAGATATAATGGAAAGCACTGCCCCATTACCTCCTCGGAAGCACCCAACACCTTCATATATCGGATGTGTCTCATTAGATAGATTGGTGGAACCATCTTTCATCGTACATTTCCAATGCTAGAAGCATGAAATTGAGAGGATTCCTCGCACACCGAATGTTAAAGGTAAATGGATTCATGTTGATGGCCTCCAAGTTCTGGTCCGGGGCTCCACCCCTTGCTATCCTTATGATTAACTCAGCTATTTGGCTGCTTCCATCCAATGGAGGTCTTCGATCAATAGCTGAAGTTTGCCCCCGCTTCTACGTGGGAAATCCAGCACATACTCTTTTGGCTGCGCTTGCATTCTAATTCGCACCTCTAGCATCATTCTAGCCCGCATATTACTATAGAGAAACTCTAGCACATACTCCTTCGGTCACTGTGCATTTGTGTTATGACTTGCGCTTGTTGTGCCAGCATCATTCGTCATCGGCATCCAAGCTTGCTCTAAGTCCGAACTAATATTGTCCCCAAGTAAATTCCTCTCGGTACCGACTGGTTCAACTTGTGGAGGGCATCACAATAGTTTGCGTTTCTCCAATTCTAGTGTTCCAACATTAGTTCCCGGTCCTTAATTAGGAATTCCAACGGCATCGACTAATCTTTGAACCATCCTTTCGAAGAATCCATCTAGCATCTCCTGTTGTCGAGTAATTATCCCAATTCGCATCTCTTTCATCATTCTCTCCATCTCCTCCCTGGTCACATAGATGGACTAATTAGAATTTTAGAACACCTCCTGGCTATCCTATACTCTGGTTGACTCACTTCAGTCTTAGATTAGGTGTTAGGCCTCATCATCCTCTCCAGACCTCAGATCTAAGCTTCAAGATGTTAAATCTAGCTCGCTCTCAATGAAAGCACCAAAATTTTGATGCAAAAAATGGATCAACACCCAAAAACTGATCGCTAGTACCAGATCTAATGATATGAATGTAAAAGAAGTAGACAATACATAATTTTTATAGTGGTTCGGCAAATACTCCGACCTACATCCACTTTAGTCTTTGTTATTTATTGTTTTCTCTTTGGGCTACAATGAATTCAACCTGATTGGACCACAATCTAGTGGATCTTAGATTTAAGAGTATTTGGAGTATTTGGGAAAGAAAAAGATAGAAGAGAAATCAAAGTGCGAAAGGTCTAAACAAAAGAAGAAGCTGCCTCCTCTAAGTTGTAGGTAGCTTGCTACTTATAGGGAAATCGTCTAGCAGAACCGGATGTCCAAGAAAAATCAAGTCCATATCCATATCCAAGTGTTCAGAAGTAGGCTTCAGGGCCAAATATTCACAAAAACCTCTCGGTACCAAGTGGTTCCTCTCGATAACGATTGGATTTTATGGAGGGAAATCTTCTCTCGTTCTACTCTGCTTTCTTCCGATTCATTGCATTTCAAACACTTTTCCTTTGAGATTTAGTTGTTTCAAAGAGTCTGGTACCGCTTGTTCTTGCTTGTCTTTAGTCAAAAAATCCTTAAAGTTGGTCATCTATTCTTTGAGAAAAACACTACATAGAAATCACCTGAGGTAGTGCCTCAAGTACAAGTGGTTTTGGAGGTCCATAGTGGAGCAAAAACTCTCCATACCCAGTGGTTCCTTTGGTACCGAGTGGTCCACTTTGCTCCAAATCTTCTTGAATATCTTGAGCTATTTCTATTGCCCTTCCAAGCATGCTCCTAACTCCATGGCTCATTTCGTCTTCTTCTTAACATTATAATTCCAATGGAAATATGCTTGGTCAAAAACCTGAATAACACATATGATTGACTAACCTAAGCTCTAATACCAAATGTAACTACCCGCACCCAATGGGCCCGAATTTAGATAATCTGAACCCAAGTTCATTAGAGTATGGATCATTGGTATTGGTAACCTGTAATAAACATAAGTATATCAGAGAGCTATTTATAAAAAAACAACGGAATAGAAAAATATAATAGAATATATGTACCGACTAAGGCCACTACCTTAGAATAAATATTATTCCTTAGATATCTGGTTACCTCGTCAATGTCGAGAATGAATGAGAAGACTTCATAATTTGCAGTTCCGTCTTATACCTTCGCATGTCTCTCTAAAACTATCATGTGGGTTGTAATGAGGAGGGTCCAAAATAACGTTTTGGTGACTAAAAAATTACATACTTTATTCATAACACTAATTTATGCCGATTGATTTCTATTTAAATGCTACACCGATTATTCATGGCTATTTCGTGTAAATTCATCTACGTGTATGATATACCTAACCTCCTCTGAGGTGTAACTATATATTTTCCTATATACGTATGTATCTAAACGTTATACTACTCAAAACCCTGACCACTTAATACTTCTAAATTAGGAAGGAGGCAGACCGAATGTCTATTTCCTCAACCCCAAAGTGAGCCCTTCGCAATGTAAACGCTAGTCAATCGGTCGAGGTTAAAAAGACCAACGACCCTTAGGTACGACATTATATTTGAATTCCCGTATTACTAATGCATCTCAAAGACTCATCTAAGGTTAACTATCCCACCTCCAACAAGAAAACAACTAACTAATTAAACTTTGAGGTATGCGCATATCTTAGATGGATTTTATACTAATAGGAAGCGAAATTCGTTAGCGCACAATATAAGTCTTTGCTACAGGCTGCTCAGGACCGTTGGTGGTCATAGCCTATTGCCAGTCCTACTACTAAATACCGGTGCAACGACAATATTGAAATAGCCCACCGATCTCCCATAGCCGAAATCCCGTTTAGATTAATGTAAGTCAAAGAAAATGCTCATTCCAGTTACTTAATACCTCTTATTAGAAATGAAGCAGTGCCTATTTCCTTAATACTAGGCTATTTAATACTTTAAATCCGAGGCAAATCCTTATTATATTTTCCCTAGATATACGCAAACGTATATCTCTTCCCCATGGGTCATATGTTAGAGATGTCTCACATCGGTAGTAAACATACACAACTACCGGTAGCCTCTAAGTGATGGGTAGACTTCTATTGTGTAATTCTACCGACGCTGCATCCCAACCAATATTAAACCAAACTAACTACCTAGGCCTAAATATTGGGCTAGGCCAACCAATTCATGCTTATCCTAAATGTATAATTAAGGCTATGTAATTTTCCACTATGAAAATTATACTACCTTCGATTCCAACATTTAATTCCTATCTTATGCGCTTATTTACTCTATTCCATAAGTGTTAATTGTCCGCCATAAATGATCATTATTATTCTATTTGGACAATCTTTAATAACATTTATTCATTCATTCTAATTCAACCTATTATGCCTATTTCATTCCTCCTTAAATGTCATATTAAATCCATTAACCAGTCCAGTTAAACATATTTATGTCCTATTTAATTCCTGTAACTCCCTTTTAACTGCACATTTATTGCCATATTAATTTTAGAGTTACTATCTCTTTTCCATCACACCTCCTAATTTTATAATTTGTCGCACTATTTATAACTAGGCATCGTAATTATAACTAATATGAATATCTACGTAAATATATTGTATATATACATCTATATTTTTAATCGGTAGGTGTGGTTATACGTGTGTGTGTCTATATATTCCCATTCCTAACACATTAGTTCCTATGCTCAGAAATTCCAAAAAATTAATTTCCACATTTTAATTTATTAGAGCTATCATTCCCAAAAGGATTATCGTTATAACTTTCCTTTAATTATCCAAAAGTGAGACTTTTAGTTGGTTTGAAATTACAAAGAATTATTTTTTTTCATTGAAATAAACAGTGGAATCCATGGAGGAGAACATCGGTACTTTACACATTTCTTTCATTTCTGGTATATTCCTTATTATTGATAGAGTTAGGGGAATGCCCTAGGAGAAATTATTTAATTTGTTACATATATCAAACTCATTGACCAATCTTGTTCAAAATAAAGGCGTTTTCTTTCTATTATATACTTGATATAATGTGGTTATATTAATTAATTAATTTAATTAAAAGTATATTTAATAGAAAATCCATAAATGGTATGTTTTGTGATGGTAGTTACAAAGTGTTGTAACCGTGATTAATTTATCACAGTAAAATTAAATATACCATTTTAAATGTTCCTAGTCAAGATGCATCGAGACTGGATATTGATATATCCGTTGAGACTAGAGTACGTAATGCTTTCCAAATATTAAGTAGTGCATTACTCACGACTGTTGGGGGAACCTAGGTGTTATGTACTAATAGTTATTGGATAACCGTGGAATGACTCATTTGATATTTTTCTATTGGTTAATATAACTTAGGTCAAACAGAAAATATCGATGTAAATAATTTACACAGTTCTTTCAACTTGAGAATACTGTGAATCTTCAATATGAAAGCTCCACTTTAATAATAGTGAAATCATGACACAACATCCATTTAACGGCTATAGTAGGGTCGAGTGGAAATATTAGAAGTGAAGCATTATTCCAGGGAGGATTCGTCTCCTCGGTTATATGAGGTTAGTATCACATTCAACTCAAGTCAAACCAAAGTCAAAATCCCTTGCCAAAGTAATATGGTTAATAATAATTGTTATTATTGAACCAAAGACTTTGTTTTTGAACTATAGAATTGAATGTGGACGATGTTGAAATTTTGACCATTACCAAATTCAATAAGTCTAAAGTGATATAGTTTTGACAAGGAGAATTGGTGTAAATAAATGTCACAACTTGGTAATGCTTAATAAAGTGAAATTAGATTTTACCGAAAATGAGTAAGCGATATATTTAGCCATAATGTCATACCACCTGCTAAGTGAAGTGTGAACGTTAACATTCAAATAGTTCGACGTTAATCGCTGATTGAATTTGCACCCAAGAGTCACATAACTGAAATGTTGAATTCTCTTTAAATTAAACGATTAGTTTAGTTTATAATTGTTATAAATTAATTAAATTAATTAATATTTTTGAAATATTAGTTAAAAAATTTGAATATGATTTGAGAAATAAAATTGTTGCATATATTTATAAAAATTTATAAATATATTGATCGATATGAGATACCGATAACAGATTAAGTTAAATATAATCGTGTATATTTAATTTGGGATAAACGGACTCACAACCCATAAAATTTGGAGCGATAGGCAGTTGGTCTACAGAGAGGTAGCGGCGGCTACAACATATATGATTAGGTTTTGAAGATGTGTGGTAGATATCTAGTTATTTCTCTCTTATCCTACCATATAAATTATGTTCCCAAGACCCTAATTACAATCTAATTCATTTTTGGAGCCACCACCTACTTTTTCTTACTATTATTCATTTTAATGGAAACAAATATCCTCTAAAAATATGCTAAAATCTCAAATCTAATTAAAATTGAAAACAAAACTATTTAATAGTGAACGGTCGTTGATTATAGATTAGCAATCTCACGAATCAAAGAGTTATAGAGAAAGAGATCTCATTATTTCAAAGTGAACTTCAGGGCATCTATTTCGGGTAATATTTTTGTACATTTTAATCATATTATTGCGGTTTAATATTTTTTTAATCATTTATCTTATGTACATAAATTAGATTATTGTTATTTCATTAGTTAGGTGAGATTTTTGTATGTATTGTTGTTGTCACAGTGAAAATTGGATATGTGTATAAAGTTTATAGATCTAATTCATATTTTATGTTTTTAATCTGATGTTAAACATTAAAATAAAATTTCATGTAAAATTATATATTATATTAATTTATGATTTTAATATTCACATGCAATTTGAATTCAAACATGTTTTTTCATTTTTAGTATATAACATTGATATGAAATTTTCTTAACACTTGTTTATTTCTATCATGAATGATAAGTGCAGAAAATAATTTTTACTAATTTATTTATATATTATTATTATTTAGTGATTATCTGATTCAATAAATTCATGCAAAATAATTTGTGTTTCAAAAATTCAATTTTATAATTTTTTAAATTAAGTCATTATGTTAGGAGCCTTAGACAAAAATTTTAGATTTTTTTTAACTTAATTTTATATTTTTTAAAATTAATTTAGTTTCTGCCTATTATAAATTATTTAATTTAAAATATTATATTAATCGAGAAATTTTAGAAATTTTTCTTGAACCCTAAAATATATTTCTAGATTTTCAAAAATTATAAAACTTGAATTTTTATAAAATAATTATTTTATATTAATTTATTATGGTTGGAATGCTTAATTCAATATGATATTCATATATATTAAATATATAAAATTATTATAACTTCAGATCTGACAAGTTTCCTAATTAGTAAGTTAAAAAAATTATATATATATATATATATGTATGTTTGTATATTTATATTTATTGTTATTTATGGTATAATATATACTTATCTAAACAAATAAATATTTCCTCTAATATTTTGATGATAAAACATATTATATATATGTATATAATCATTTGAAATTTATAACTATACGTTCAAGCACATATTTGGCAACTTACAATATATGCAAAATGAGTTGATATGTCTGTTGTGATGTAAATCCCAACATCTATATACAGATATGTTATTCCCTACGCGGATTGCTATATTACACATGCATACAAATATATATGTGTATATGATACACATACACATACACATATATATATATATATGTATATACATATACATATACATATACATATACATACATATATATATGTATATACATGCGTACATGCGTGCGCGCGCACGCCCACACACACACACACACACACATATATAACCAAAATTAAATAAATCCCTAACTACAATTTATAAATTTAATAAAAGCTTTGTACACGATCTGTAAACTACAATTTGTAAATTTAGAATACATTTAGACATAGTAAATTCCATGCCATGAATAATTTATTAATTAATTTCATTTAGCGAATCAATCAATTCAAATTAAAGAGAGAAAATAAAAGGTTTCTCTCTTTATTTAATGCAATTTATGCCTTCAATTAATTACTTGTTGTAGGGGAAAGAAATGAAAGGTTTCTTTTCCTTAATATTAACTCTCATAAGTAAATGTTATGTGTTTTTGATACACTATACAACTAAAATTAAATTTATTTAAAACTTTCCTTTAACTAATTTAAATAAAATGCAGAATTTTATTTATACCAAATTTAGAAAAGTTCTAAATGAAATTTAGACTTTATAGCCCCATTAAAGATCCAAAATGGTAAAAAAAGTTGAAATTCATCAAATTTTCCACCACGGAATAGCCCAATTCTTTCAATTATTTCAAACGATGCAATTTTTATACATAGTCGTGTGGTGAGGCGTTCAAAGTAGGCTTGTCATTGGACACCCAAAAAATCTAAAATCCGTCCGGATCCGTATCCGAAAAAATGGATATTATCCGATATCCAAAAAGCGGATACGGATATCCAATATCCGAAAAAAAGTCGGATGTAGATGCGGATATGGACATATCTGTATCTGAAAAACATCCATCCAATCCAAAATTAATTATAATAAAAATTGTTATTATTATTGATTTATTATTTTAAGATGACGCTAAGTTATAGTTAAAATATATTTAGAAATGAATTGGCCCAAGCCCAAATTGCTCCAGAAAGAAAGTAAAACCCTAACTAAGCAAGTAACAATATCAATCTAAATTTATGTTAGAGGAATATGTATGTTATTTGGTTTATTAATTGATATTTGATTTTCTAGTTTGCTATACTTTGTATTTTGATTAGATTATTAGTTACTTTATATGAAATGGCTAAGATGAAAACATATGAGAACTGAAAACAAATATTATCTATTGTTTTAGTTTGTTTTTGTTTATTTAAATTGTTGTAATATCATACGAACTTTTTTATTTCGGATGCGGATATTCAATTTTGGATGCGGTTATTTAGGATATTTTCTAATATATGGAATATTCGCTTTTTATTTTCAGACGCGGATATTTTCAAATATCCGAAAAATATCCGTAGATGCGGATGTGGATGTTAATTCTCTGATATCTGCGGATATCGGATGCGGATTCAGATGCGGGTGCGGATGTTAATTCTCTGATATACGCGGATATCAGATGCGGATTTAAATTTTCGAATGCGGATGCGGATACAGCCATATCTACATCCGTTTGCATTCGTTGGCAGCCCTAGTTCACAGGGAGGTATATTAATAGAATGAAGAAGGTAGCCTAATTAGATAATTTATATTACATGGAAATAGATAGAACTAAGTTGTACCAAAAACGCTTCCAATAAAATAAAACATAGAAACTCACATTCCAAGTCAAACTACGCCAATCTACATCTATACTGACAGTTTACAACCCAATTGTTATAAATTTGTAATAAATCTTACAATCTTATTAACATTCAACTTAAAAAAATTTAAGGACTGATTTCCTAATTTCCAGATTATGGTGTAAATATCATTTCTATTCGTATTACCAAACTTACAGAATATGTATACGAGATTCCTATATATTTGTTTTAAGCTTACAACTCATCATACCTTATATAGGCATAACAATTAAATAAAATTCAATGTTATAAATTTCAATGTTATAAATAAATCATATAATTTTCCACTAACCTTTCAAGCTTTTCAAATCTCCCAAATACGAACTCATCCATTTAATTGACTCATTTTTCATCCAAAAAAATATGTGTAACAAGGTATATACATACTATAAGAATTGTAGGTATGAGAAGAGATTTGAGGTTAAGGGAATATAGATTAATAATTATGAAATTTATCATTTTTCGTAGCATCGATTCACTCCTTCTCTTCTTCTCTTTTATTTTCTGCCCTTCTCCAATTTATATGCATAAAAAATATTTTATAATTTCTAAAAACGGTGGAGAAGGGAAAATGGCCAAGATTCATTGCTTTGGTCAGAAAATATGAGGAGAAAAGTGAAGAGTTAGGCTTGTATTTATAGACACTCGAATCAACCATATCCGTTAGATTTAAAATAATTAAATCCGGGTCATTCAGCCGAAGTTCAACTCCAGCCACCACTATCACCATCGGTCGACCGCCTCATTACAAGCAGTCGATCACTAGTGGTCAACTGGCCTAAGTAATGGGATAAACTGGTGGGGTCCATGTTGTTAATCTTATTTAATTCTTTTTTATCATTTTTAATTATTTTTGTTCTGAAAACTTTAAACACTTATAACTTCTTCGTTTGATCTCTAATCACAAACCTCTAAATAAGAAAGTTGCTTAGAAAATCGCCACGAATGCAATGGTGTATGCTTCATAGACAAATTCTAAAGTTTTGTCAAATTCCATTTTTGATCCCTAATAATTATTTATTAAGTACTGTTTCTTTTACGGGGTGCTACAAACGTTCTATGTGACAAACCGCCTTTTCGACCCTCGAAGATCGACATTAATACATTCTCGATATTCACGTGCTGCAAATTCAAGTGCCAGAAGCAGATAACCAAGGGTAAAAGAAATTAAAGATAGAAGGAAGAACAAAATAGATTCTCACATCGCATTTAACAAATTGTAATCATACATATAGATAGTGCATACAATCACTCTAAAAATGAGACATCAGAGTAATAGCAAGTACTAACCCAGCTAGGGACAATTATAGTGGCCTATCCCTAAATGTGTTGGTAGATACTTATACATAATATAGTGGAAATAGGAATAGATAACTATCTACAAAGGACCCTACAGCTTCATTCTCCATGCATCTCCCAAAATGCTCCAAACTACCTAACTACTAGGCCACTCATAAAAATAGGGAACCTAGTATTTCAAGGAAAAATAAACAAATTCCGAGTCAGTTATGTGACTGGTGTGAGAAAATTCCAAATACGAATATTTCGAAAACAAAGGGTACATCATATTTCCACGTCGCACATAAACATGGAATGAGTTTTTACCTTATGTTAACCAAAATAGTTTTTCGTAAAATTCAGCGATATTATAATAATGTCTAGATGCAAATACTTATTAATCAGATCCTGAATTGTTACATTTATTAAATCCCAGCATACTAGGTTCTATAATCAAGTCCGAAGGCACTAATTGAAGAATGGATTCCATACAATAGCAGGTAAAGGACTACCTTTCGTACAGTACATCTAGACGAATGTACCCAGAAACAACACTATAATCCTCTGCATCTGGCAAGACCAATCTACTCCCTTTTGGTCAACACTATGACCTGGATAGTACTGAATATGACATCACTCAGGTTGTTACCAACCTTTACGGGGATCTCATAGCATACACAACATACTCGACAATAGAGAGTAATCTAGAAAGGTGCTTACCATACCCTAATGGTTGCGAACCACATAACCTTACGACATACCCTATTTAAGCCATTTCTAATATATGAGGCTTGAGATAATGTTTACCTTTCACAGAATATATTTTACTATGAATGCCACAATTCCATTTCTAATAACATACGATTGATTTCCAAAAAAGTATAACCTCTGAGCTCGTTCTTCTTGGAGAAGGGTGTTAAGAATAAGAGGGGTTACCTCCTACACCACCAATCGATGTACATTTGTAAAAATCAATGTACACGTATCTTAGGAATGAAATGTTAGACACCCGTCTATACAAGTTGTCCGGGAATAGGAAACACCGAAGCACTTCTCCTACTACATCCCATTTAGGAACCACCCTTAGGATTAGTAGCGAGTAGTCTTTGCATCAAAGTTTCAAAATGAAGATACCACCACCACCATATATACGATATGGGAATTTCCCCCGAGGGCTAGTGGTAAGTAACCCTACATTATGAAGACCTCTGTCTTCAAAATCTTTGTCTCCAACTTTCGAACACGAATTTTGGTTCGAAGTGGTTTTCCGATAGGAATCACTCAAATCCAAACCCAATTTTTTTGAACCAATTATCGATAAAAAGAGGTCAAATATTGCAGGTTATTATTATTCCATTAATCAATATCTTTTTTCATCCAAGTATAATGTCTTCTTGAGATATATATCTTTAAAACATTTCTTTTCAGTGTATACGCGACTGTTAAACCTCTCTTTAACTTTGAAAATATCATATTATCTCTTTTAAATTACTTAGAGAACTATCTTCACTCTTTTATGGAGATTTTATGTTAATTATACCCAATACCAATTTCTATGTCCAACCCATACTATTCGTCGAATAATGGTGAAATCCCCTTTTAAATTCACATGGATAGTACAAGTTCCCTCCTCGGATTTTATTATAGGGTTTATCTTTCAGGAAAGCTCTAAATCTCCTTTTCTTTTATCTTTGGAAAATGTGGTCCGAGTAAATCAAATTTACTATCATCTCCGTTAGGCCAGTCCGGATAGCTAAAGCGGAACCTAAACACTGGTTGTCTACACTTGGGTCTGGAAACTATTTTTCTGTTAACTATAAGGCTGTCAATTTATTTGATCAACTCTAAACTTTTTAAAATACTTTATTTATTATTTGACAAACATTTACAAAAATTTGGGAAGAAAATCCTAAGTTTAAATCTTAATTTCAAAAGTTACCAAAAAGTGCTGCAAAAAGTGTTGCGAATAGTATTTTTAAAATCTTCTTTGATCAAAACATTAACTTTATTCCACGTATGTCCATTTTTATAACTCAAATCTCTTTTAAAACTTTTTAGTGTATTTATGGAATTTATTTCATATTTTTAAAGATCTTAAAATATCTATTTTCTTCGTATGTTTGAAAACTATATTCATTATAGTCTGAAAAATTCTTATTGCAAAGGAATCTGACTCATATTTCATTTTATATGTCCATTTAACTTTTCCGGTTGCGAAATCGCGAACTACCGAATTACGACGGCTTATTTTTACTCCACTTTCCAAAATCTTTCGAACTTTTTTGAATGAGTTTTAATGTTTATAAACCATTTATAAATCATTTTAAACAATTTTATGGAGGTTTAACAATGCCATATATACCATTTCATTTTATAAAGGAAGGTGATTCGTTGGTGTAAATTCGACGTGTATTGTACCGTGAATCATTTCCGCATCAAAAAAACATATTATCAACATCCAAAACATGATTATCAAACATAGAAAACATCTATATCAAACATATCGTATCATCGTATAATTTATAAATTTAATAGCAGAGTTTCTCACTTAATATCCTTTTGATTTAACTTCAAATCGACTATAGCTCCGCTATTCCAGAACTAGAGTTTATGAATCTTGCTCGGGGACTCTTAGGGGTTTGGCTTTGGGCTTGCAAGGGCGGTGGTTTTTTAAACGGGTACGACCTTGGTAAGAGAAGAAGGAGAAGATCACTAACTCGATCACGATCTCGAAGTGGTATATCTCTCTATTTTTTTACAACTTATTTTAACAAAACTTCGACGCTATTTTTGAATTTTTCTAAGAGGCTATGGAAGCCATTAATGTAAAGGAGGAAGAATATGAAGAAACTTAAGGAATTAGATAATGAAAGTGAAGAGATATGCCTTGTATTTATAGGCAAAAGTTTGAATCAAAGTATCATGATATTTTCACCAAACATCACATCATCTTTCCACCATGCCATCACCACTCCCCACTTCATATGCATGGCCCATCCCTTTCTGTAACAACCCGCATATTTATCGATTTATATTTAAATATCTTATTTAAATATTTTGTCGTTAATCGAATATTGGTCCGAAAGAGTTACTTTTTGCAAGCAGTCAAATTAGGACTCGAGACCACTTCCATTGAGTTCGAAATGTTGTTTACAACTTTTTAAAGTATAAACATTGATAGGTTTGGAGTTAGTGGAATTTCGCTTACTTTTCCCGCTTTGGACTTTGGGTTAGATTAGCCATTATAACTCAAACCCACTTCTCTCCTTCTCCTCACTCTTCATAAATTCCTACCAAACACAAACTTTAACATTAATGGTGAGTGGAAAGGGAAATTAGAAACTCCAAGCCTAGGTTTCAACTCCAAATTCAAGGAAAAGCATTGGATTCAAGCTTGTAGTTGCTTCTCCATTCACCTTCAAGCTTTACCTTCATAATTTGGTGAAAAGGTGAGATTTTTATCTCACATTCTTGTCTATAACTACCTTGGACTGTTGGGAATGAATTCCTATCACTTTAGCATGTACATTTGCATTTGGTTTGGATTGGATTGGCCAAAAACTCTAATTTTTAGTGTTCTTGGTGAATTTCTGCACTTAGGTCGTTCTGCCTATGCTAGGTCGTTCGCATGGAAAAGTCTCGGCCTGCATATTTCGTTCACCCTTAAGTCGTAGGTCGTAGGTCGCTCGACACTAGGTCGTAGGTCGTAGGTCGCTCGACACTAGGTCATAGGTCGGAGGCCGTTTGGCCTTGAAATGCTCGGTCTAGTTCGATTTAGGTCGGCCTTCAGATAGGTCGCTCGACTGAGTTAGGTCGCATACCCCCTTTAGGTCGCGTGTTCCACTAGGTCGCGTGGATCCTTAGGTCGTTGTACCTTATTTACCATAGGTCGTTGGACCTTTAACCCTCTAGGTCACGTGACCCTATTTCCCTTAGGTCGTTAGACCTTAATACCGTTAGGTCGCATGACCTTTATACCTTTCGGTCATGTACCCTGTTTGGTCGCGAGTTTAATTAGGTCGTTCGGCCTTAAAATGTTAGGTCGCTTGGCCTGTGCTTTTGTTAGGTCGCGAGTCCCTTAAGTCGCTCGCCTCTGTTAGGTCTCTCATTTCTACTAACTCGCGAACACCTCTAGGTCGCAACCACTAGGCCGCTTGACCCCTAGGTCGCAACCAATAGGTCGCTCGATCCTATCCTCCCTTAGGTCTTCACTAGGTCGTACCGTTTTGGACGGGGCGATGCCCCCTGGACCCCCGTGACCTGACAAGGCAGGTTAAATCCCGTAGCAGGGGTGTTGCCCCCGCACCCCCACCTTGGGGGGTTGCCACCCCCCTGGACCCCCCCTCCGTAGGAGATCTTATCTGAAAAACATTCAACAGAACTTGCTTTGTTGAGATGCTGAGTTGACCATTCTTCGAGACAGACTATCTTGGGCTTTTCGGTCGATTTTATGGTATCACGGCCTTGCTAAAAAGGCGGGATAACAACTTTAGAAATATGATGGTTTCAATACTAGTGGTAAATATCCAAACTCTTTCATCAAAACGATTTCAACACTATTTTAATACAAAGCTCTTTTCCCAAACCGTTTTCCAGTCTATTAGTATATACAAACCTTTACCTCACTCGGATGAGAAATCTAATTAAACGACTTAGTAAAGCAAGTGGTATGAAACGCTTGCGTTTGCTTCGTCGGTTAATTCTTGGACTTGTTCGATCGAACCTTTTGTGACAATTTTCTAGTGAAGATCTACAGTTTGTTCGTAAATATTTAAGTTAAGCAAGTGGTTATGGGACATGAAGCTAAACTCATATATTTACTAGCTTAATGTGATTGACACTTCTTGATGATCATGACGATCATTTTTGTGATTTAGACTATCAATTGTGCGATGTCTCTTTGTCTGCGAGGGAGACTAGACCCCGCTCTTGTGATGTTTTGCCATCGCATTTGTGTGATGTTTCGCCATCCATTTGTGGGGTAGCTCCCCACGGTCTTCGGGCCATTCGTGTGTCAAAATTAATGGCTTGCAACCATGAGATAGCGTCTCGCTTTGTGTTACACGTGTAGGTGAGTTTTCATGCTCCCATTTTGTGAGTTTTCATGCTCCTATATTGTGATTTCTGGATTTCTTGTGCAGTCTTCTGGAATTTGTGTTTCACCTATTTTCATGACTTTCATTGTTATGATTTTCCATCTTTTATGTTTTGGTGGATTTGTGTGTCATCACCTTTTTTTAGGTGAATTTGGATCTTTTAGAAGATTCTTTTGATATTTTTTGATCTCTTGATGATCTTCATTTACATGCTTATCATAGTATGTCTTTATGGTTACTATATGTTCTTGCCATATCTATTGTTTTATATCATGTTATCTGATATTTATAGCTAGACTGGTCCGTTTATTATTTTCTTATAAATAATACTCGGGTCAGACCGAGATGTTACAGGTGCTTCTGCTTGACTTCTCCCCCAGGGATTTACTACTCTGACTTTTGGCTGACCATTTAGATTAGCAGTTTTTGTCGTTTACACTTGAGATATAGACTCATAGATGTATTCTTTTGTATAGCACGTGTTGTTATTCTTTTGTGTATGTGGTCCTTTCATGACCACTACTCTGATGTACACTTTCATGTGTTAGTTATATATTCATATCTTTTTCCGCCTTTGTGATATGGATGTCTGTGACTGACTGTGTTATGTTTATTTCTATATTTGTTTCCGAAGATTTATTTGTAGCCACCGTGTGATAGCTTTAAGTTTGTATCGGTATGTCGGACTTCCTCCTTAAATGAAATGCATGTTATACTATCTGACATATCGGTGCTCGCACAAAGAAGTCACATGGAAGGTCGCTCCTCAACAGCCTTATTCTCCGCGCTAGTTGACAGCATTACTCCATAGTGTTCTTGGCTAGCGTGGGTATTGAGGTGGGGCGTCACACTTTCTTTCACCGCCATCACCTCATGCCTCTTCCTTTGACTCTAAGGAAGTGTATTTGGATGATAATGTGGACTAAGGTGGAGATATGTCATCATTCCTCCTTTATAAATATCATGATATTTATTTTATTTATCATTAGTAATTAGTAAATGTAAATGTTAATTATTAGGTGTATATATGTGTACATGGATGTATATATATGTATATGTGTGTATTTATGTCACATATAACATATAACGTCGAACAACTTCCTCTTGTCAAACCTTTATGAATACAGAGTTCGATTTCTTGTCATATTTTACTTTTTAGTTAATATATACACACACAGACATGTAAACAAAATTAAAAATAATAATTCTATTATTATTTAATAATCTAAAGGGCCTCATTTGATTTTAAAGTAATTATTAAATCATTTAAACTCAATTTAAATTCAAAAATCGATTACTCTTTCTATAGCTTTTGGTATTGGTCTTGAAGTTTGTATTCGATATTAGCCAATTCAGTGTTTTCTGGGTTTTGCATTACTTATGATCGAGCATTGGCCAAGGAAATCTCAAGAAAGGAAGAGAGGAGGTCACCTTTGCCAAATCTGCTTTTAGCTTAAGATCCAAGAGTTCTTTTCGTGTTCTTCATCTTTTGCTGCAAAACAAACATGGGAGTACTAGTGAAGTTAGTGCTCCAAGCTTCTTTAACAATATTCAAAAAATTAGGCTCTAATGTCCAAATATTAAAAAAATTAAAAGAGCACTTTCTTTTCAAGCTTCCAGTTTTCATGCGTATGATTTGGGGAGAGTGATCAGAGAGAAGGGGAGGGGGTAGGTAGGTTGTCAAGGTTGGCCAGGAGGTTAAAGATGGATAGTTACAAAAAGTGTGGTCAATTTTACTGCATATTCTTCTTCCAGTCCTAATTTTGTTGCCCCAAGAATACCTGGCTCTAGCAAATGGAACATGAATGAGATTAGAGGAGTTTATGGAAGTGTTCAGAGGCGAGATCTCTTTTAAGGTTACTGCGTTTCCACCTATTCGATCATTAGGACTAAGGAGACAGTTAAAATCCCCAGAAACAATCCAAGGATGGGTATTTTGGGCTAGGTGGGGGAGGTATTCATGAAGAGATTGTCTGCTGTGGGCACTATTATCAGCATACACAATAGTTAAATACATGGTTTTGGATGTAGGGATGTGAAGAAGATGAGAGTGTATGAATTGTTTGTGAGAGAGAATCGGGGACAATGTGTAGATGTTCGGGGACAATGAGAAGACAGAAGCTCAGACTCAAGCGGAATACTCTTGGTGATAGGAATACAAAAATTTTCCATGACATCCTAAAAATTGAACACTCCAAATCCCACATACATAACATAATAGACCGATCTGGGAGGTTATGTTCTACTCCTCTTGAAGTCGATAATGCTTTCCTTGATTACTTTACAAATCTCCTTGGGAACGCAGATGATTTCCAGCCTGATCTATCTATCCTCAGTGACCTGGACCGCCCATGTCTCGGTACGGAGCATGTTGCTTTCCTTTCTTCTAAAGTGAAAGATGATGAAATAAAGCAAAGTATTTTTGAAATGAACAAGGAATCATGCGGAGGACCGGACGGATTCAATGCTAACTTCTTTACTAGTTGTTAGGGAATCATCAAAAATGATCTTATTAGAGCTGTGAATAGCTTCTTCACTCACAATAAGACGCTTTCTGGAGTTAATGCAACCAACATTGCTTTAATTACCAAAACTAACCATCCTATCACTGTTTCGGAATTAAGACCCTATCTCCTGCCGCAATACCACATATAAGTGCCTCTCCAAAATCATTGCTAGTAGGCTAAAGGTTGTGCTTCCTTCCCTCATATCCCCTAACCAAGCAGCTTTCCTGCAGGGTAGAAGCATCCTTGACAATGTGCTCCTCTCCCATGAACTTCTCAAGGATTACAATAAAGCCACTGTCAGCCTTAGAGCCATGTTAAAACTTGACATAAGGAAAGCATATGACAAAGTTCAATGGTTCTCAATCTCCAGACTCCTTGCCAAGATGAACTTTCCTCCACATTTTGCCTCTTGGATATACACCTGCTTCTCTTCAGTACACTTCACCTTGAATTACAATGGAAAGACTACTGGCTACTTCAAGAGTAGGAAAGGAATCAAATAAGGCTGCCCAATGTCTTCTTACATTTTCATCCTTGTCATGGAAGTTCTAACAACCATGATAAACCATGAGATTGCCTGCAATAAGATTCTCACCCACCCCAAATGTAAAGATCCATTAATATCTTCCCTTATGTTTGTTGATGATCTTATAGTTTTCACCAAACCTACTACTCTATCAGCAGCATCATGGAAGTTCTCAATGCATTTCACAAATTCAGCGGGCTTGCCATTAATTATGACAAGTCCTCTATTCATATTGCAGGAGTTTCTGCCTCAACATCCCTTTCTCTGATGCACATCTACCACCTTCCTCATGCTCCGGAATCATTATCATACCTTGGGATTCCCATGATCTCCTCCAAAATAACCACAAACCAGTGTATGCATATATATGAAAAGGTTACTAACTCCATGAATGGTTGGGCTAGCAGATACCACTCTCAAGCTGGAAGACCGGCCCTCATTAATTCTGTCATATTCTCATATACAACTTACTGGAGTAGAACCTTCATCCTCCCCAAGAAGCTTATTCATATGATCAGGAAGGCTATGTGTAATTTCTTTTGGAATGGATGCATCCATTCTACCAGTCTCAAGCCTATTAGCTTCAGCAAAGTTGAAACAAAGAAGAACCTGGGAGGCCTTGGCATCATTAAAATCAGAAACTGGAATATGGCTGCCTTCAGCGCTCATCTGGACAATTTACTAAACTCTAAAAACAATATATGGGTAACTTGGACAAAGAAGTACAACCTACGCAATAAATCATTTTGGTGCATGGAAATCCCGCAAGGGTGCAGCTGGACTTGGAGATCCATTCTGAATCTAAGACCCATGATGCTGCCTTTCCAAGAACATATAGCCTCCCCTGATGGAACTGTCAGCTTTTGGAATGATCCTTGGGCCAAGAGCGGGCTTGTTCTAAGCAAAATAATGTCATACAATCAAAGAATCCAATATGGAATACCATGTGATGCCAAAGCTAAGGATTACATTTATGACGGTACTATCACCATGCCTTACTCTAACAACCAGCACATTTGGCAGCTATGGCATGAGATTAGTAGGCAACATTATCCTACAGTTTCTGTCGATATGGTTTTGTGGTCTGTTGATCTTGTAGAACATTCCATTTCCAAAGTCTATGACTGCTTAAACCATGGACCTAATATGCCCCGATTTGCTTGGAAAAGAGAATATGGAACCGACACTGTAAAGAAAATGACAACTTACTATTATGGAAGATGTTAAGAAATGCTCTGAATTTCAAGGATAAACTGTTCAATATTGGTATGGCTATTGATGCAACATGTTGTTTCTGTCATGATGAACATGAGACAAATCTTCACCTGTTTTTCAATTGCAAGGTGGTGCATTGCTTGTCGCAGAAAACTATGATAATCATTGGCCATGGCAGTAGGTCTAGAATCAGCAACATAGAATGGTGCAACATATATAGAGCAACCAGATGGAAAAACGACACGAGTATGTTGATATTGCTTGTTCTCAAAAAGTTCATACGGGTGATGTGGATAGAAAGAAATGAAAGAATCTTCAATGGAAAGAATAAAAGTGAAATTGAGATATGGAATGAACTGGTTAATACTATCAGGGTTGGTGTGAGATTCAGCTCGTATAGTTATGGGAGTCTTATAACAGGGATGTGGAACTGATTTGCGGCCTTGTTGCTTTTTTGTTTAGTTTCCTTTTGTTTTTGGCTTTTTCCTTTTCCGTTTTCCTTCGTGCTGTAGTTTTGTTATGGTGCAAATTTCTTTTATTGTGCTTGCAATTAACTGGTAGGGGTCCAGTCAACCCCGCTTAGCTTTGCTAAAAAAAAATCGATTACTCGCAAATAATGATATCATTTATGATGTCATAAAAACATTTTATTTTCAAAAATAAAATAAATAATTTTATTTCATATTCTTACTTATATGGATAAAGAAGTGCATGTATCCAGACTTGCGTGCAATTTTTGATGTTTAAAAAGCAGTTTATCGATAAACCGATTTTTGGCCACTTTATCGATATTTTTACAAAGAGTATATTTTTGTAAGAGGGAAATAGGGAAAATGACAAACTTTGAAAAATAAATTAGGATAAAGAATACCAAGTTTCATTTTTAGGCTGACAGACAAAAGCTGGTTATAATTCGCATTATATTCAACTTGTACACTATACAAAATGCTAGTTTTATCTAGCATTATATTCAGTTTAACATCATACAAAATGCTAGTCATAATTAGCAATGTCCTTCAGCTTTAAAAACAAACTTGTTGTCCTTAAGCCTAAATTTTTTTTCTAAGTTTGTCCCTGTGATTATTTTCCTGTTTTTGTAATTGCTTATTCAAAATAAGGTTATCATTATTAATCATTGCTCAAAACAATAAAATTTGTGACATAAACCTTACATTTGATTTTTTTTTTAATTTAAATATTATTTTCCAAAGTGATAAATTCACGCGTCGTTACATTCTGCCCAACATCATTACTAGTATCATGCAAATCATCTTTGCTATCAGACAAAACAATGGCTTCAAGTAAATGTGCTCTTACATCACCCTCATTGTGCTTGGTATAGATCTGATTTTTGTTGGTACCGACTAAATTGGCAGTGGCCAAATTCTAGCCACTTCCTCTTATGCCCTTGTTTGATGTCCCAACATCTTTTACCTTCATTTTTCTTACTGTCTTTCCTATTTTGACCTGATGAAAATAAGCCATCTTCTTCAAAACATGAAGGTGGTGAATTCCGACAACTTTTCCCATGTCTTCGTGTCTGTTAGGCTAGCAAAATAAAACTTTCTTTCATTTTATTAAAGGGATCTTTCTAACGATCAAGCATTCTTTAGTTCATCTTAGACATCATCCTATCTGGTTTAACTCTTGATACTATCTCATGTGGAGTAGATGTTCCTAGTAAAGCATTCAATAACTGATTAGTTATATTATTATGGTGGGAAGTTTCATCTTCTCCACCACGGCTCCAGATCTCATGGAAGGCTTCCTAGGATCATTTCTTCAAGTCTACAGTAATTGTCCTTTAAATCTAACTTCTAGAAGCTTGCAATCATAGTACTAAATAAGATCTGCCCCTAAGAAGTTCAGTTCTTGACGAAAGCAAAAAAAATGTTATACCAAAAGATGGCATAACACCTCTAATAAGATGAAAATGAGATGGGTCTAATTAATATCGATAAAAATAGTAATGAACTTTGAGAATTTTATACTGGATCGGCCAAAGTTTGTGCCTATATCCACTTTGATGTTATTAGATTTGAATTCGTCATAAGTACCAGAGCTTTACAAGTGATTACATATCAAAATAGCAAAGGTCTAGCCCTTAGTGACAGAGGTTGGGTGGAGAAGAAGATGTGAAGAGTATGGAGGCCAAAAATGCAAAAGTCTTCTTTAATTTACCATAATGCCTCTATTTATAGCTGGAATCGCCCAACATAGTCGTCAGATCATGAAATAACATTTGAAACTTCAGATCAGAAAAAGTATGAAGGAAGAGTCTTTAGAAAAGAAAAATCATGTAATTACCGACCACAATTGTGGTTTGTACCAACCATAATGGTCGTCCAAGGACTTCAATTACTCATAGCTTTCCAAGTTTCAAATCTCCAAAGTCCATAGGTGGCCCCCTTCCGAACAATTAACTTGGTATTGACCATAACTATGGTCGATACCGACCATTTTACTTAGTTCCATACTGGTTCAATTTTTCTGAGTTGCTTCTCCTAACTATTCCAAGCGTGCCCTCAAGCTCTTGATTCATTCTATCTTCGTCTTGATGTTCATATCCGCTCATAACACTACATCAAAAAGTATTTTTGGTGGCGCACGGAAAACGATACCTTAACTTACGGTAGCGTTTTAGAGAACACAGTTAAAAAACATGCAACTAAAAATTCAATATTTTCTGTTGCGTTTTAGTAAATGCCATTATAAACCTTTATTGCAACGTCTGGAAAATGCTACCAAAAAGTACTTTCCACTACAACAAAATATTTTACAAGCGTTTTTTGTTTACTACCATATATGTTTAGGTAGCATTTAATAAACGCTGCTAAAAATTATTGATTTTTTGTATATGCTTCCCTTGCTGTGGTGGCTCTTTTAGTTTCCACTTCATTTTGTTCACAATACACACACACACACATTATGTATAGTAATTGTAACGTTCCACATTTCGAAAGGTTTAAATCGACAATAATCACACATGTCCAACTTAAACAATCCAGAACATAGATAATCATTGGGGTTAATTAAGAAAAAAAGAAAAAAAAGGAAACAAACACAGAATCTCACAACGGAATGATAAAATATAATAATCAAATATGTGGTCATGGAGATGTTTAATATACATTTGATTATAATTTATACAATTTTTATCAAATTTATGCATATACAACGGAACGAAATATAAAGCAACATTGGGAATAATATTAGTAATAATAATATACCAAATCTTCGTCTTTGTCCTCTAGAGAATAATATTCGATAAGTTGAAAACTTAGGACTGATCCGAGTGTAATGAAAAGACAAACACTCGAGTCAGGACTAAAATATCCTTATGTAAGTCAAATCAGTATCGCATATAACATGAGTGTAATAGCGTCAGAGATGTTTACCGGATTTCACATCACATATCCAGTGTACAACACGCGTGCAATAACTCAAGAGATGTTACTGGATTTTCCATCTCTTAAGGATCCGTCAAAATATTTATATGTAGTAGAATACGCTATATATGTAATATCCAATCAATAAAATAAATATTTTTCTCAGCGTTAAGGCTTTACATTAACCCCCCTTAACGCGTTTTGAAGGATTGGCGCACAGTTTGCATTTGACACCACCAGTAGCACGTCGGTTGGTCAAGGATGCGCCATGATATGACAACACTAAACCAAAATCGTATGGGTCTAGTATATGGATAAAAATATGACAAGGCGTGTGAAGCAATGCCGAAGGTAGGATATTACCAGTTTACCCTTCCTGGCTGGTGGTAAAGCATCATAGCTATGAACGCCCACCGTGTCCAACACTCCCAAAAATCCGAATGTGCGCACCAATCAATCACTATGTAAATGATGGTAATATGAAGAAGTACATCCACTCGGGGTAGCTAGCCCACTTGGTTTTAGTCATTTCAAATTGGCACAACTGCTAGGCTAATCCATCATCGTTCTCTTTCTTCAAATCTAGCAAATGCACGCCAAATCAAACCACTTCGTTCTGGATCATAACTCCACGTACATAGTTGTTAAAGTGGTTCCGGTTTTGACAGAGAGTATGCCTACATTCGTCCCCGGTCTCTTTAACAAACAAACGTCATTTTACACACCGGTTGGTACATTTACATTTTGGAAACAATTCATACTTGATATCAAAACATCATATTCGATTCAAAATAAAACCCATTTCGAAATCGTCATATTTACTCAAAATATACTATTTCAATTCAAATTTATTTCGCCTTAATATCTCAATTTCAGTTCCAATTCAAAATTGCTTTGAATTTCTATTTGAGTTATAACTTCAATTTAACCCAATTCGTATTTAAATCCATGATTTAAAATTAAACATTCCACCTTTGACGAGTTTGAAATTTTGAAAAATTGTTTGAATAGTTTTTAAATAGTTTAAACAAATAAAATAGTTAAAGATAGCTTAAACGGTTAAAACAGCTAAAAATTGTTTAAGTATTAAAATGGCTTATAGCATAATAGTTTGGAAAATCCAAAACAATTTGAATATTTAAAAAATGGATTTGAATAGTTTATATCAAAATAATTTATTTGAAAATGGTTTCAAAGTCAAGCTGATTCAATTTTCAAATTTTCCAATTTAAATCACTTTAGATTTCCATTTTGATTTAATCGATTCAATTCCAATTTCAAGTCAAATTTTACTTCGATTCCAAATTAATTTCGATGGCAGTTTCAAATTAATTTCAATTCCAATTTCAAATTAATTTTGATTACAATTCCAAAATAATTTCAATTTCAAATTTTTAACCATTTTGATTTTTATGAATTCCGAGTTTGATTTTCAAAACATCGATTCAAACACTTTAATCAATTTACTTTCAAAACCCAATTTGAAATCAAATTCCTCAAATATAATTCAATTTCGAGCTCAATTTCGAAATAGTTCGATTTTCATAAATTTGATTTTCATTTTCTTAAAATTAAATCATTTAAATAAACTTTAAATCGAAATTTTTATAATCATTTAATTTAACTAATCCGGTGTTCATGTATAATTTTCTACCCTATGGCCGTGTGATCAGTTATTTCAATTTAATTTCAGGGATGGATATATATCATTTCAACCCAAATCACAATGTCATAGGTATATATCATTTCAGCCTATTTCTTAATTTATTCGAAATATTTCAATTTACATTTTATATACTATAAATAATATGCAGGATGATAGCATGATATATCAAATAAATAAACGTCCAAATCATCCAAACAGTCAATCAATAACATCCATCACAATCAACATCCAATCAGCCAATAATTCACAATCATTCCATAGTTATCAATATCAGGTATTTTACTGGCAATTAAATTCCAATTTAAAATTTAACCGTCAATTTTAAATTTTTAATAGTCAGTTCGAATGACAATCAAATTTATCAAACAACGATCAATAAATTTATATCACTTCATAATTTCGAATTTAACCAGCATAAAATTATTTTAGTACGCTGTGAGCGTTATAAAACACCCGCCTCTTATTTTTTTTGTTGCTTTCTTTTTTGATAACGGCTAAATTAGGATGGCGTTCAAATTTATTTGAAAATTCTAGAAGCTCCAATTCTTCCCAATCGAATCAAATATTAAAGAATTCATCGATACGAATCCAACGCGACTGACAACGTTGGATTTGGACCTAAAACGATTAAGATATGAATTTTATAAGAATTTGAATTTATGAAAACAATTTATATTATTACATTTCAAATTTAATTTTCATTACCTAGCCCACGAACCAAAAAAACCCAACCCACTACTGCACAGTGCTTCTCCCCCAAAATACTGCTCCCCTCCTTCCTGTGCACGCTCGCCATCATCAGGTCGTGCACGTAAACAACTGACACGGGGATAGAGGCTACTGTTCGACAAACCCACTTCGCCAATGGAAATCTTGTCTCGAACTCGACCTACCTGATACACTCAACCGCCTTCCGGTCCATCCCCATCACTCGTGACATGGCCAACTCGAACGTGACTGCTACAGGTCGCATGACCTAATTTGGCGTCGCAGCTCATCAAAGCTCGCCCACATGAGCGCCTCACCATCACGAACTCGATTCTAACCTCAAATCTCCACATTGTCGATCAAATCAACAAATTTCCCAAGCCCTAGCTTACCTAAAACCCATGACTATCACTGTCGAGCTCAAAAAATAGATGTCGTGCCTCTCAATTATCATATCAGATCAAAGACCATGCAAAACAAGATTTTTAGAGACTGGTTTCACAATTTTTTGATTTGTATTTGTAGAGGATTAAATTTTTAAAGTTTCCATCTTTCATTTTTCTTCTTCTTTTTTTTCTTTTTTTTTTTGCTTTTTCTGCTATGTGTTTAAAAAAGAAGGAGAGAGAGTAAAGAAAGGAGTAGGCACCAGGGTGGCTGATGGAAATATGTTTTGTGGGCTGAGGTGAAAGGATGGCCGAGTCAATGTATATTATTTAAATTTCAGAAATACCTAGCAACAAATTTTCGGATCCAATCGAGGTGTGTCACCAATTGTTCGTAATGTTATACCCCTATTCCGAACGTAGTGGAATAAGTTTCGAGTTCCAATTCGATCGTATGAAGAAGATAGCTTTTGGACCCAATTATTGTATTAAATTTTCAATATTAAATTCAACGCGTTTATATCCCGTAGAACCAAACGGTAAATCCAAACGCTACGAAATTTGAAATCCGATAATAATAAACTATTACGGATCCAATGGAACTGGTTTCATCGAATTCGGAGACTGTATCCTCGATCGTTATTTCAACGTGTCGATTATTATATAAAATTTTCATTTTCTAATTATTCACTTTTAAATCCAATTTTAAAAGTGAACGATCTTCATTCTTGTTTAAATAAAATTTAGAACGACTTTCGAATCTTTCTCATTCACATTAGCATCAGAATTCAATTATTCAAATAATTTCCAATATTAAATTCAAACAGATTAATTATCCTATAAATCAATATAATAAATCATCAAGTTCCAAATAAATTTTAGTTACCACTATCATTTTATTTCTATCAAAATAATTCACAATTATTATTCAAGTTCAGTTATTGATTATAAACCCAGTCAATATGTAGAATTTCATTTCAATACTCGTTATCGCCAAATCTTCGCAATTAGTTTATTTCAAAATTTATTCAAGTTCATATTCAATAATTATATTAATAAATCATAAAAAAAATAATTTTAACCATTTTTATTCAATAATTATACCAAATTTCATAATTTAAAATAGTTAAAAATATGGGTCATTACAATCTCCCCCACTCAAAACTTTTCGTCCTCGAAAAGAAACTAAGTAAAGAATTTTACATTCGACATTTAAAAAAAAAAAAATCAACTTATAAAACATAAAATCCATTAGAAAACTTTTACTACATTTTTACTACGCAACTCTGATTGGCTTACAGAACTTACAATTTATTTAAGAAAACAAGTTATAAAAATTTTAAAATCTCAAAAATTTTCTAACACCCGAATTTACGGAAAATTTCGAGAGAGTCTCTTTTGCGTGGCTCGATCGAAATTTTTTTAAAATACAATATATAACCCAAATATACCAAATAAATATCAAATATACATATCATCTCAATAATGAGGCATCCCGTACGGAAAAATATAAAAACGCGGTATGTAATCCGAGATGTGTACCTTAATATTATTAATACAAGCGAGTTTGCTCGTACTAAGCAAGCAAAAGCAAAATATCCACGTATATGTCCAAATGTTCTTCATATGCACCTATATCAACTTAATTTTAGAATGCTAGTCATTTATATGCGATATAGAAAGCATATATGAGTTTTATAGAAGCACATAACATGAATTTTAAATCCAAACCATAATGTAAGCATTAATATACGACAAACAACAATCATATACAATAAAACCGTTATAACGACGATTTGCAACAAAAGAAACCATTCAATTATTAGTATTCATCCAATTTATTCATAATATGAATTTGCATTATCCAGTGTCAATATTTCAATTAATACACTTCATTTCTTATTAACATTCAATTTTTATCAACATTTAATTGATTTACTTCCAATTCATTCAAGTCTAGTTCATTTGCAATTAATTTATTCAATTCAATTTGTTAAATTTCAATTGTTTTATTTTACGTTTTGCAACAACTTATATCAATTCATTTAACATCTTGTTTAACTAACATTTATCAAAGTTATAAACTATAACTTTACTTTATATTTTCGCGAAACATTTGAATTATAATGTTCATATCTCCATTTTTAGCATTGACATCGTTAATGAATTATGTCTTATATCCTTACTTAGGTTTCTTTACAACTCAATTCACATTTATTTTCAAAATTTCCTTTAATAACAAATTTATTTGTGAAACATTTTATTAATCATCACTTTAGTTTATAATCATTCTATAAATGTCCAACTTCTTATATATGACTTTATCTAAGTTTATAATTATCTCGAAAGTTACAAATTCAATTTTAAAACTTCTTTGCAATTTATGTTTAATTCTATAACCAATTTACAAAGATGTTATTCAATTCATTTGTCTACTTTCTTAAGTCTCACTTACTTATTCCCTTTAGTCATTAATCATTTCATAATATGCTAATTAAGCATATAACATTTATTATTACACTAAATTTCCATTTATATACATTTTAATTACTTTTGAGTTTGGTTTACTTGTATAATACCCCGTTACATATCCAAATCATCATTTTAACTTTTAACATTTGGTAAGTTTTATTATATGTTATTAGAATGCAATTTGTTATTATATAAATGAATCTGATTCATTTTACTCAATTAGAGCGTTCACTATTTTAACTTGTTTAAATTTTCTTTACTTTCAATTTAAGAGTTGCAAACTTCAACTCTAAAGTTTCTCAAAACATTTAGCTTAGATTCCTTAATTCTCTTATTTTATAAGTTCTGGTTATTCAAATATTTCATTTCATTCAAATAATTTGAAGGTTATTAATTAATAGAACTTAAAAATCTTAAATACCAGGTTATTTTCAAATCATCTGGAATAAATATGTAACTTATATTTTATATATATATCAAATCATACTTTTGGAGTTTAAACCAAAATTCGTTTATCAAAACAATTTCGTAGCAAAGCTTCTCAAAAGTCCCACCACTTTGAGACTCGAAAATGAATGTCGATGATGCTGCGCAACTATCACCGAAATTATTTTCTAGCGACATAAGAGGGGAGTACTAAATTCATTCCTTTTGAAATTTATTTGAAAACAATTTGTATTTGTATATATTTTTGAACAATACTGATATTATTTTTACATACCTTGAAAACCTCTTTCAAAAACACAGGAATTTAAATTTATCAAATTCTCAATTTTATATTCATTTTACTTGCAAATTATATTTTATAAATTACATTTATAACATTTCATTTTCTTATAATCATATAATAGCTAATAGTTTAAGATTATCGACTAATCCAACAATAAACGATAATGATCAATATTATCATTTCTAACAACCAATTCACACTATATATACCATAATTATTTTTGAAAATTATTCATTTATATACAAAATATAATTAGGGTAAAATTATTTCATTTCCCCAATTTTAAAACAATATCATGTCAAATTTTTCTGTTCAGGTGTTTAGAGATCCCTATCAATAACGTTAATTACTCGTATTGACCAGAATCAATAAGCCACTCAATAAATCAATCAACACAATATAAAACAATTTTCATATTCACTAACAAATACATGCTCACATATATACACTCAAACTCATTTTAGGGTACTACTGACACCATCTTTTATTAGCTACCCCATAAAGCTAAGGTTATCGTTAAACCTCGCTATGATACCAGCTGTGACGACCTACATTTTGGAAGGTTTAAATCAATAATAATTCACACATGTCCAACTTAAACAATCCAGAACATAGATAATCATTGGGGTTAATTAAGAAAAATAAGAAAAGAAGAAGGAAACAAATACAGAATCTCGCAGTGGAATGATAAAATATAATAATCAAATAAACAGTCCATGAAGTTGTTTACTATACATTTGATTATAATTTATACAACATTTATTAGAGTTATAATTATACAACAGAACAATTAAAATAATGCAGCAGAACAACATGATGTTGGGGATGGACCCGAGCGTAATCTTCCTATGTGAGTAACCTTCGATAAGCTGAAAACTCAGGGTTGACCCGAGCGTAACGAAAATACAAAACACTTGATTCAGGACTAAATATTCCTATGTGAGTCAAATCAATATCGCATATAACATGAGTGTAATGGCGTCATAGATGTTCACGGGATCACATCTCCTATCCAGTGTATAATGTGCGTGCAATAACTCAAGAGATGCTACTGTATTTTCCATCTCTTAAGGATCCATCAAAATATTTATATGTAGTAGAATACGCTACATATATAATTTCTAATCGATAAAATAAATATATTTTTTAACGTTAAGGCTTTACATCAATCCCCCTTAACAAGTTTTTAAGCATTGGCGTACAGTTTGCATTTGACACCACCAACAGCATATCGGTGGACAGTGATGCGCCGTGGTATGCCAACACTAAACCAAATCCATAGTGGTCTCGTATAAGGATAAAAGTATGACAAGGCACGTGAGGCAATGCCCAAGGCAGGATACTGCTAGTTTACCCTTCCCAGCTGGTGATAACGCATAATAGCCATGATCGCCCACCGCGTCCAACACTCCCAAAAATCCGAGGGTGCACACCAATCAACCACAATGTAAATGATGGTAATATGAAGAAATGTATCTGCTCGGGGTAGCTAGCTCACTTGGCTGGTATGACTCCTGTTTTAGTCATTTCAAATTGGCACAAGTGCCAGGCTAATCCATCATCGTTCTCTTTCTTCAAATCCAACAGACTTACGACAAATCTATCCACTTCATTCTAGATCATCACTTCACATACACAGTTGTTAAAGTGGTTCCGGTATCGACAGAGAGTATGCACATATCCGACCCCGGTCTCTTTAACAACCAAACGTCGTTTTACACACCGGTTGGTACTTTTACATTTCGAAAACAGTTCGTACTTGATATCAAAATATCATATTCACTCTAAAATCAAATCCATTTCGAAATCATCATATTTACTCAAAATATAATATTTCAATTCAAATTCATTTTGCCTTAATATCTCGATTTCAGTTCCAATTCAAAATTGCTTTGAATTTCCATTTGGGTTATAACTTCGGTTTAACCCAATTTGTATTTAAATCCATAATTTAAAATAAACATTCCACCTTTGACCAGTTTGAATTTTTGAAAAATAGTTTGAATAGTTTTAAAATAGTTTAAATAATTAAAATGGTTAAAGATAGTTTAAATGGTTAAAATAGTTAAAAATAGTTTAAGGATTAAAATGGTTTATATAGCAAAATAGTTTGGAAAATCCAAAATAATTTGAATATTTAAAATGATAGATTTGAATAGTTTATATCAAAATAATTTATTCAAAAGTAGTTTCAAAGTCAAACTAATTCAATTTCCAAATTTTCCAATTCGAATCACTTTTAAATTTCTATTTTGATTTAATCGATCCATTTCCGATTGCAAGTTGAATTTTACTTCGATTCCAAATTAGTTTCGATTTCAGTTTCAAATTAATTTCAATTACAGTTCCAAATTAATTTCAATTTCAATTCCAAAATAATTTCAATTTCAAATTTTGAACCATTTCGATTTTTATCAATTCCGAGTTTGATTTTCAAAACATCGATTTAAAGCACTTAAATCAATTTACTTTCAATACCCAATTCGAAATCTAAATCCTCAAATATAATTCAATTCCGAGCTCAATTTCGAAATAGTTCGATTTTCATAAATTCAATTTTCATTTTCTTAAAGTCTAATAATTTAAATAGATTTCAAATAATTTTTTTTAAAATCATTTAATTTAACCAATCCGGTATTCGTGTATAATTTTCTATCCTATAACCAAGTGATCAGTTATTTCAATTCAATTTCAGAGATGGGTATATATCATTTCAACCCAAATCACAGTGTCGTAGGTATGTATCACTTCAACCTGTTTCTTAATTTATTCGAAGTATTTTAATTTACAATTTTACATAGTGTATATAATATACAGGATGATATCAGAATATATCAAAATAAATGAACGTACAAATCATCTAAACAGTCAATCAATGGCATCCATTACAATCAACATCCAATCAGCCAATAATTCACAATAATTCCATAGTTATCAATATCAGGTATTTTACTGGCAATTAAATTCCAATTTCAAATTTAACTGTTAATTTTAATTTTTTAATAGTTAGTTCGAATGACAATCAAATTTATCAAACAATGATCAATAAATTTATAACACTTCATAATTCCAAATTTAACTAGCATAAAAATATTTTAAAACATTGTGAGCGTTATAAAACACTCACCTTTTATTTTTGTTTTTGCTTTCATTTTTGATAACAACTAAATTCTAATGGCATTCAGATTTATCTAAAAATTCTGGAAGCTCCAAATCTTCCCAATCCAATTATATATCGAAGAATTCGTCAATACGAATTCAATGCCAAATCTTCGAAACTAGTTTATTTCAAAATTTGTTCAAGTTCGTATTCAATAACTATATTAATAAATCATTAAATTTTTTATTTTTAACCATTTTTATTTAGTAATTATACCAAATTCCGTAATTTAAAGTAGTTAAAAATACGAGGCGTTACAACGACCATTAAAATTGTTGATTTTTTGTACTGAGTTCCCTTGCAGTGGTGGCTCGTTTAGTTTTCCAGTTCACTATGTTCACAATATATATTTATATACACATGTATGTATATAATATATTATGTATAGCAATAATAAATATGCTTCAGCATGAAATCAACAATCACTCATATAATTATCACATTTAAACAATCAAAAAACACGTTAGTCACATAATGCAATACGATACACAAACACCTCGATACAAAATATTTTAAACAAAATAACCTTTTACATAAAATAGATAATCAAGTTACAAATCATAATAAAAAAATGTTTTCTGTTATTCAAAGGAATGAAAATGATAAATAACAAGAGTAGGTGAAGTTGAGATCTTGCAACTCCTTCTATTAAGGATATCAACTATGACTGTAGATGTAGAGATGTTGGCAATTACTGCAACTGAAAATGAACAAAGAAGTAATATTGCAATTTACTTTTCTTTAAACTCTATTGTGCACAGTGAGAAAAGAAGCATGGAAGTCATATATTTCAGTTGTTGGCTTATAACTAACCTATGGCTGAAACAACCACTAATTAAAAAATCTACATAGTTTAAATATTAGTATGAATATCACATACAAAATAAGGCAAGATACATATTTATCATGGAACTTAATAAAGACCGACAAACTTGTACTCAAGATTGCTTATTCCCTGGAATTGATTTGGAATCCATCTAGCAGAATGGTTCTCTGCAACATTCCCAACAATAAATTAGAACATTATATAAACGATAAATTTTACAAACTTGTTTAATTTTGACAAAACTTAGTTAATTTTTATCAACTTGGTTAACTTAGTTAATTATTATTATTATTATTAAAACATGATTAACTCAATTATATTAATATTAATATTATAAACTTGGTTAATTTTTATAAACTTTCATCATCGTCGTCGTCATTATTATTATTTATAAAACTTTGTTAAATTAGTTATATTATTATTATTTATAAAATTTACTTAACTTAAACTTAGTTAACTTTGTAAAATTTGTTTAATTTTAACAAAACTTAGTTAATTTTATTAACTTGGTCAACTTAGTTAATTTACTACTACTACTACTACTACTATTATTGTTATTGTTATTGTTATTATTAAAACTCAGTCAACTTAATTATGATATTATTATTATACACTTTGTTAATCATCATGATCATCATTATTTACAAAACTTTGTTAAATTAGTTATATTATTATTATTATTTATAAAATTTAGTCGACTTAAACTTAGTTAATTTTATAAAACTTATTTAATTCTTACAGAACTTAATTAATTTTTATTAACTTGGTTAACTTTGTTAATTTATTATTATTATTAAAACTCAGTTAACTTAATTATATTATTATTAGTATTATTATAAACTTAGTTAATTTTTACGAACTTAGTTAATTCATCATCATCATTATTTATAAAATTTTGTTAAATTAGACATATTATTATTATTTATAAAATTTAGTTAACTTATACTTAGTTAATTTTATATAACTTGTTTAGTTTTAACAAAACTTAATTAATTTTTCTTAATTTGGTTTATTCAATTATTATTATTATTATTTAAACTCAGTTAATTTAATTATATATTACTATTATAAGCTTAGTTAATTTTTATAAACTTATATTTGTACCAAAATTGAGCACAACACTCTTCAGACATGTTTGAAGAGATTAGAATGAAGAATATAAATGTAAAAAGAGGATAATCTAACAAACATGCCAAAACAGACAAACAAAAATGCAAGAACACAAGAATTTATAGTGGTTTTGCGTTGTAGCCTACATCCACTTTGGAAAGTTTGCTGTCTTATTGATGTCTACTAACTGATACTATAGAGAATACTCAAGCACTAGAGTTACAATGGGTCTTCGACAGAGTATCGGCATAACAAAATCTAAAAAATCAATTTTCTGGAGGCATAGGCTGCTATTTATAGGCGTAGGCTGAAAATATCTGACTTAGATATCAGAATACCTCTTCTCCCACGTAGGTGGGCCAACTTGATCGATCCGCGGTCATTTGTGATCGATCCTGATCGATCTCTACTCCATTCATATCGATGAAAAATAGCTGCTTTTGGGCTGAGATCGATCATAGACATTCTTGAGGTGATAAATAAGCTCTTGTGAAAATTTGGTAGTATTTGGACTTGTAGATTTTGAGTTATGACGGATCCAAGTTTGATTTTGCATTAGGCTGTTGAGTTCGTATCGATCAACTCATATCGATAATAGTTCGTGTCGATGCTATGCGCATCGATCAAGATGACATGGACAGATGGTCTAGGGGCGATCCACTTTTCATGCCAAGCGACTGTTCCCTCCTTTGACCATCTTTCTTTGTATCGATCCCATGTAATTTCATTCATATCGATCGTTCCAGTTTTTATCGATATGAACTTATGCTCTTCGTATCGATTGAAGGAAGTTGATTTCGTATCGATCCTCCATAGCCGCTTTGTATCGATGATTTTCATTCCTGTTGTATCGATGCACACTTATTTATTTGTATTGATCCTTGATTGTACTTTTCGTATTGATCTGCCATGACTCCCCTCGTATCGATCGTTGACTCTCTCCTGCCTATCGATCAAGCGAGTCATCGATATAAACCGGGGCGCTTCTGCTTGATGGATACGAACTGAAGTAAATCGAGGGATGGACATGAAATAGATGCTTCTAGGTTGATGGATATGAAAGCGATTGGACTATCATGGATACGAACACCATGGATCCAAATGAGGTTGACTTCCTTGATTTTAATCGACCCATACCTTGAGCACACGAATTCCGATTGACTTGAAATTTGGAACGTTAGCTCTCATAACTTTGCTTGTCGTACCATGTTAATTGTAGCTCGATTCGAGCTCAGATAAAATCAGCCAGTATCCATAGTAGACCTGTGTGTAACCGATCATCGGGATGGATTGTCCTTGGTTTCTAGTCAAGTTCTTAGTGTCACGGCCCTGCCAAAAACACGGGATAACATTTGCTACCCAAAGTACGTCTTGTGTGAACATGACGTGCTTTGAAAATCTACAATCTTTGTCCTGAAAAGCCTTAGTCCATTCTTGAAAGTTTTCGTCTTTTCGTCGAAAGATGTAACCTTTGATTGATTTCTAGCAATATAAATTTTGAACTGCTAACTGTTAATGATCAATCAGTGTTTTGTTGTAACCATGTGTCAAGTACTATCTATTTGTCGTTCACTGTCGTAATTGTAATCAGGTGAGCATTCAATTCCTGTGAATTTTGAAAATTGAATATTTTTTCATCATACACGCATGTATCTTAACTTGACTCCTGTTCACGTTTGCACGTTCATGGGTTGTTGTCAAGTCTTTTAGTTTTTGCTTGGATCGAGTTTCATATCGATCCTCTCCTGAATCGATGTGAAATTCGAGTTGTAACAATGTTTGACGGTCGATTTTAGTCCTTTCTACGTATCAATCCTTTACTGGATCGATTTGAAGAGTTGGGATATACATATTGTATCGATGGATGGATTTGATCGAACCAAACATGACTTGGCAGCAGCATTCGTATCGATGACAAATGAGGTCAATTGCTGATGGATACGAATAGCCATATCCCAGATCGATCTGGATGAATGGATAAGATGACAGCTCTTCGCGTCGATGAGGTTGGCACCATTCCTACCGGTTTTTAGCACTGGGAGATGAATCGTTTCCTTCCCTTGGTTTCGTACTCATTTAAATACATTTTGGACTTAGAAAAAATCCACCTGCTTTAATTTTACTCTTAGCTTTGTATCGATATAAAACCTGAGAAGTAGAAACTACCTTCGTTCTCAAATGAACACAACTTGCTAATCCCTCGAACTACTTGCTTTAACTAGGTAATTAACCCATAAATCCACATTAAAACAATGAGATTCGAGTTCGACTGCCAATCCATTCACATTCATGGTCGATTTCGGTTGTGTCGAGGTCGGAGTTAGACCGCAGCAAGGTCGAGGAAGGTTGGAATGGCTTTTATGTTATTTGGAGAAGAAGAAGTGTAGAGGGATACGAAGGAATTACTCGTATTGATGGTGGATGAAGCATGTACTCGTATCGATTGTGGATGGAGAATGAGTTCATATCGATCCAGGCATAATGGATCTTAGTATCGATGAATCAAGTAGCTTCGTATCGACTGGTGATGGGAGTTCGTATCGATCCAGGGTGATCGATACAAAGACTTGGATCTGGTGATCGATACGAAGATGTTTTGTTTGATCGATACGAAGTTGAGGGTTCTGGGTCGATACGAGTTGACCTTCTCGCAATCGATATGAGTTGTTGTCTTCCACCATCGATACGAAGTGCACTTCTGGTGATTGATCCAAGTTCAAACTTTAATGGGTACGAAATCTTGCATAATCGAACATTTGACTCCGACAAGCTTCAGCTTTGCATAATTGGACATAACTGTGTAACTGCATATCTGACCACTCCTCGATGCTCGTTGATGGAACTGTAACTTGATAAATTTGGAGAACTTTAACTCAGATCACTCTCCAAAGTCCGATTGTGACGGTCAGTGATGACGGTCAGTGATGACGGTCATTCCGGTTGAATCTCGAAGTCTTGTCGTTTGAACATCTTTTCTTGTCGTTTGAACATCTTTTAAACTTGCAAAAATTTAAAGCATTATGTAGCACTGCATTGCACAACACGATCATTCACATCACACCGGGGAACACGGATTTATTATTATCTAACGATAACTTTTACCGAGTTCAATAGCTATGGAACCCGTAAGTTCTCAGTTGCAGGATGTTCAGAGTTCGCCTCTTCCCGTAACTGAAATGTCGGCCATCGCAGTTGAAGAAATTAGCTTCAGATGAGCTACCGGGAGCAATTTTTATTATGAACCCATAGGATTTCGTCCGCTCTAATATCTCCGAAGATATGTTAGGCAAGATTTGCCCAAGACATTGGTTGCCGCTAAAGGATGTCCTATTACCGGGGCTGGAAGATAGAGCTCACAACCCCCCGGAGGGGTACACAGCTTATAATAGATTCATCTGTGTGGTGGGACACTTCCTCCCTTCAATCAGTTTATCCGAGAAGTGTTACTTTTCTTGGGGATTGCTCCGTCCCAGTTGCATCCAAATGGGTATGCCTTGCTCAACAGCCTATTCGTTATCTTTATGGAACACCTCTTCTGTCCTCCATCCGTAGAAAAAATCAGATACTTATTCAATATAAAAAGTCACAGGGATAACCCCTCTTTCACTTTCCTAGAAGCAGTTGGGAATTGTCAAGTTATGGACGGAGCTTGGAGCAAGCTGAATTACTTCAAAACCGAATGGTTTTTTGTCACGTGTCCACGGGGATTTTCTAGGAGGTGGCAAGTCAAACGTAAGTGCTTCAACTTCTATGTTGAGTAACATGACGATATTAATTGGTGCTAACTCTAACACTTTGCTACTTATACAGCTTCAATTTCACGACCTGAAGGAGCTTAGTTTAAAGAAATAGTAAGGGTTCTTCAGGAGGTGGCCGTTACGTAAAGAGAAATCGATGAAGTCCTCACAGACGAAAATTTGATTGTCATGGGTTGACAGATAGAGATCAGCGCATAGGACTAGTAGGATTTCTTAGGATGGCTCCGCGGAGGCAAATAAGGAGAGCTCCCGAAATTGTTATAACCGAACAAGGCGATGACAAGAGTTCGCCTGCTAGAGACGAGCCCATAGCTATGCCTTCGCAAGACCCTCAACATCGGGAAAAAGAAAAGGCAAAACTGTTGCCCACAAATCTCTAAGGCGCAAAACCATTGTAGTGTCTTTACCCGCTACTAGTCAGGGGATTCCTCCTCCGTAAATAGGGAACTCGTTTGAAGGGTTGGCGGATGTCCCAATCCCAGATGAGCTGACTTCACTTCAAGACTTCGAGTTGGAAACCGAGGCCGGCTGGAGTGCTTTAGATGTAGGAGAGCCGACTCCTGCAAGCGGAACCGCCACAATCGATTGGTTTGGGGGTTTGCATATGCATACACACACACGACACCGCACAACTAATCATCACACGTTCCCTGGTTTCAGAGGATAACTAATTCCAGTTTTCTTTTCAATTCATAGACTCAATGGTAAGAAAAGGCTCGATGCTTTACAGCCCCCGCTATGCGTGCCGTTCTTCCTGTTCTTACTCTAAGTCTGACCGGCGTGAGTCTAACAGAGACTACGACCGTCGGCATTCTAGTTAGAAGCGTGAGCGTTGAGAGATGGAGAGGGAAAGGGATTATAGGCGTCGCTCACGATCTCGCTCTCCACCACCTAGCATTCATTCCAAACCTTTTGGCTCTGGTAAACAACCCTCAAAATCTTCATGTCAAGTACCACCTCCTCAAACTTCAAGGCCTAACAAACAACTTCGGAGGATCATGACTGAGACCACCATTACCACTGAAAAAATTACTACAGAACCCACCGAGAAAGGAGTGATTAGAATGGCTAAGTTGAAAAATGATTTCCTGAATGTCTGCATCGACAGCTTCATATTTCCTCCTCACTTAAAGCGAATTCCCAGTGGGGCAGAACAGACGATGCATGACTACATACATGATGTTTATGGTCAATAACGAGAATGGACGAAGATTGTAGGGAAAGTATCAGTGGTGGCCTTTGAGGAGGCGAAGACAATGAAGAAACTACAAACCGATCTCGCTCAGAAGGACCGCATAATTCAGGTGCTCGACAATGAAAACGAGTTTTCGAGAAATTCGAAAACGGGGGCCAATAAAAGAGCCGTTTAGGCAACCCAAAAGATGGAGGAGATGAGGCGAACACCTTTAGCTTTAATCGAGGAAATGGAGCATCGGACCAATGCGGCGCTAAAAGAGCAAGAGGAGCTAAAAGCCAAATTTGCCGAAGTTGTCAAAGAAAAAGACGACGCTAATAGAGCTGCCCAAGAGGCGTGTGAGCAGGTTGTGGTACTCAGGGACGAGCGGAATGCGACCAAGCTAAAGGTCCAAGAAACCACGGCCAAAATTGAGACCGAGGATAGAGGAGAAGAGACTAGGTTGGAAGGTGATATCGAAGACCTTCTGGTAACTTATAATGTCAATTTCTTAAAACATCACAACCTAGGTTAGCTCGATGACTACCCGCTACATCGGTACAATACCTGGTGCCGCTTGGTAGATGATGAGAAAGCAGACCGTAACTCTACATATATTAACGACTTTGAGTTAGAGAATCGGATATTAACCGAAGATGAGAGAAAGTTGTTCACGATGCCATTGTCACTTTTGAAAAGGAGAAACTAGCCGCTAAATACTTGGATGTTGGAGAGGGATCCGGAGTTGAGCACCATGAAGGAAGCTCTGAAATGGCCACAGTGACTCAACTCGAGCTTGCTTCTGCAATTGATCCTCCGGCTGTTCCAACGTATGACCCTAACAGGCCGCACATATCCCCAGTACTTGAACACGCTTCTGAAGGCGCGTCAGCTCAGCATGTTAGACAATTTGAGGAAGGTGCTCTGAACACTCTGTCCATTTGGTTAAATGCTGGAGTGTAGTCGAAAGATGTAGCTAATACCTTCTCTTATCTTTATCCAGTTATAGATGCTGCGCCAGCCGTTCCTCCTGCAACCCTAGAATTGCATCATGAGCAGGAGGCCATTATGACGAAGGCAACGACCACAATGGCCGCTACATCAACCGAGGAAGTTCGTGAGAGTAGTTTCGTTTTCGAAAAACAAATGATGGAAGAACTCCTCGGCCACCAAAGCAACCCAATCACTAATCTGCCTTTCGTTGTAGGTGAAGATGTGTTTTTGGCTAGCTCCTTAGGCCCGACTAGCAGCATTCCGGTAGGCACTCAAGCGGATCAGGATGAGGCTATAATGGCAGAGACTAGTGCTGAAATGGAAAGAGCCATGCAAGCTAGTAGCATCGGAGGTGACATAGCGGGCCTTGGTCTGGTCCTTATGCGTATGATTTCTCCTAGCGGCATAATCGTCGACACTGGCATGCCCCCTTCGTCCTCTCACATTGAAAGTGACACCATTCCTCCTGCTTCACACTCTAAAAGTATCCTGATCCCCGTAAGTTCGGAGGAAGAAGCCTCTGTAATCCCCCTGACCGGAGACCAACCAGCTAAAGGAAAAAGCTCGAAGAGGCATCCGAGCGGCAACTCTAGTGGGTCAACACCGAGGAAGAAGGAATCGAAGGAGTAGACGTGTCTTCTTATTCCCTCTTTTTGGTAGATTGGTAGGATAGTATTTCGTTTTTCTTTTTGCAGGCCATGTATAGATGCGGGTTCGGCCCCTGCTTATAGGAATTCTAGGAATAAGTTTTTGTACTTGTCCTTTTTCTATGGAATAGTAGAAATAAAATCTCCTTTTGTTTTCAGCATAGCTCTGTGTTTATTTACTTAAGGGTTTCAGCACTCAAATTTTCAATCAATATATTCGTGAGGCTTTTAGTTTTTGAGTCGAACTTGAGTTTGCTCGTTAAGTCCTCAAGTCATGGCTTTGGGTTACCAAACGTCTAGTCAAATTTCGATGTTACACTGCTTTTGTCAGTGGCTGGTACTTGAGTTATGCTCCCAGTTTTGAGGAAAATTGAAGTAGTCGGTCGGCGGACACCTTTCGCCTTTGTTGACCTCTATTTAACTCAGTCGGAACGAAATTAAAGTGAGATGAAATTAAGGAGTCGATCACATTCATTCATCGATAAGTAATTGCATCCACACTCTGTGGATTGAGCTTGAGTGCTGGCGGTCAGCTACGCCTGCTTAATGTTTGAAGTTATGTCCGCGTTCTGGGGACTTAAGTTATTTTATGGGCGGTCGGTCACTCCCATTTAATACTTAGAATTATGTCCGCACTCCGGGGACTTAGGTTGATTTACGGGTGGTCAGTCACACCCTTTTGGTGTTTTATATCCCAGTCCACACTCTGGGGGCTTAGAGTTGGTTGATGGGTGGTCAGTCACACCCGATTGGTGTTTATACTCAGGCCCGCGTTCTGGGGACCAGAGTTAGCCAATGGGTGGTGAGTCATACCCATTTAGATGTTTATAATCTAATTCACACTTTGGGAATGTGGAGTTTGTTAACAAACGATTAATCACATCTTTTTAAGTATTAGGATCTCGTTCGCACTCTGGGAACGATGAATTGATCAAGGTTGTGGATGGTCGGATCACGTCCACACTGAGTAGACAAGCGAAGTCATAAATGTACAGATCCACCCTCTTCGAGCTTGTAAAGTAGAAGGCGAGGTCGTGGATGAACGAATCCATCCTCTCGAGTTTAGATTTTACATGGGTGAAGTCGTGGGCAGACGGATCCACCCCCCTCGAGTCCATGTTATGGATTTGAAGTTTATACTCTGGCCCGCACACTGGGAGCTGGAGTTTGTTAGAGGATTGTCGTGCATCAATCCTTTTTGGCTTTATTGTGGTTGCTTGCCCCCGAGCTTGGGGTTTCACTTAGCGAGTGGCCAGTTGTATCATAGTCACTTTCTATTTGAATAAGTCCTACCATAGGATGAAACTTAGCTCTCCGTGCATTGTGATGGTCGCATGACGCATTTCAAGAATTGCCACTCTGGCTTGACGAGTTTGCATTTTATTGTTGAAATAAGAAAGTATGCAAAGTCGGTTGCCTTATTGCAAGTTCAAATTTCAAAATGCATAAACAAATTTCAAATGAAAAGAAAACTAAATGAATAAATAAAGCCTGTTATGTGTAGTAGCGATGGTGACTTTTGCTATTCCAAGCTCTCGGCAAAGTGAGACCATCAACAGTTGATAATTTTTAATGTGTCGTCTCCAAGTCTCCGCTCGATAACATATGGTCCTTCCTATATTGGTTTCATATGTGAAGGGACCAGATAGATTCTCTTGAGTATGAGATCGCCATGTTCAAAGGTTCTGGGTTGGACCTTAGCATTGTATTATCGGGCGACTCTACTTCGGTGCGCGGCTACCCTCAAATCAGCCTCTTCACGCTTCTCATCCAGTAAATCCAGAGATTCAGCAATTAATATGGCGTTCGCCTTCAGATCATAATATGTCATATGATGAGAAGGTACTTCCAGTTCAACTGGAATAACGGCCTAAGAGCCGTAGGGAAGTGAAAATGTAGTGTGGCAGGTTGTGGACTTGTGGGTGGTTCGATAAACCCATAGGGCCATGGGAAGTTCATCAACCCATCTGCCTCCATCCTTCTCCACGTTTCTATAGAATGGACTTAATAACTTTATTAACAAGTTCGACCTATCCATTTGATTGAGGGTGAGCAACCGTTGAGAATATTTTCTGGATGTGGAAACGTTGATAGAAATTCTTGAACTCGACACTATCAAATTGGGCTCTGTTATCAGTGATGATTGTATGCGGGAGGCCAAAATGACGGATGATGTTGCGTACTACAAAGTTGATTACTTTTTTTGTCGTGATTGTGGCAAGGGGCTCGGCTTTCGCTCATTTGGTAAAGTAGTCAACCGCAATGATGACGTACTTCACACCACCTTCACCCAGAGATAAAGACCCAATTAAATCGATGCCCCCATGTAGTGAACGATCATGGAATGACCATCTGAGTAATTTCGGTAAGAGGGGCTCTTGGAATTCGAGCATGTTTCTGGCATTTGTCAGATCTCTTGGCATAGTCCGATGCATCTCGATTCATAGTCGACCAGTAATACCCATATCAGAGTATCTTCTTAGTAAGCACTTGCCCCCCGGTGTGGTCGCTGCATTCTCCTTCGTGCACATCGTGTAACACTCGTTTGATTTCACCGTGGGTGATACACTGGATTAAAGGAACAGAGTATCCTCTTCTGTACATGACTCCATTCTGGATAATGAATCATGAAGATTTTTAGAGAACTTATCTTTTCTCACTTCTACGCTTGGGCAAAGCTCCGTGTTCAAACAATTTTTGAATGGTGTCATCCATGACTCCTTCTCGGGCGTTGTCTCATGCACCCAACCTGTTTCCACTTGATCAATACTTGAAGTGGTAAGTGTCTCGATGGGGATAAGTCCCATCTGCCGTGCTTCACCAGTGCTGGCCAGGTTTGCAAATGAATCGGCTTTCTGATTGTGCTCTCGGGGTATGCAGTAGATGGCATAATAGTTGAATTAATTCAACACTTCTTGAACCCAAGCAAGATAAGTAGCCAATCTCCAGTCTCTAGCATGGTATTCTCCCCGAACTTGACATACGACCAACTATGAGTCGTAGTAAATCTCCACAGCAATAATTGTCAAATCTCTGGCAAGTTTGAGTCCAACGAGTAAAGCTTCATATTCGACCTTGTTTTTAGTTGCGCGGAAATCAAACTTTAAGGCGTAGCATATGGATCGACCCTTTGGAGTTTCAAGTACAACTTTGGCGCCTAAGCAACGATCATTTGATGCACCATCTGTGTATAGCTTACATATGTACTTGGGAGATTCACCGGTCTCATACAATTCCTCTAGTATAGTAAACTAGGCTATGAAGTCTACCAGAACTTGTCCCCGAATGTTTTGCCTCAGTGTATAAACGATGTCAAACTGACTTAGCTCGATATTCCACTTGACCAATCTACCAGATGTCTCAGGCCGCGTAGGGACCCATTGTAACGGCTGATCGGTGCAGACTGTGATCAAATGAGCCTGGAAGTAAGGAAGAAGCTTTTTCGAGGCTATGATGAGGTAATAAGCCAGCTTTTCCAGTTTTGGGTAGTTTCTTTCCGCCCCAGTTAATCGCTTGCTGACATAATAGACCAGTCGCTGTATTCGATCCTCCTCCCGAATCAATGCAGCACTGATTGTGTTCATTGAAACCACCAAATAGATATATAGTCCCTCATGATCAATCGGCTTTGATAGAATAGGTGGTGTCTCCAGATGTTGAACTAGTGCTTATAATGCGCCTTCACATTTCTCAGTCCATTCGAAGTTCCACGTTTTTTCCTGATCAGATCGAAGAAGGGAATGTATATGTCCGTGGATTTGGAGATAAATATGCTTAAGGCTGCCATCTTCTCGTTGAGGCTTTGTACTTGCTTTGTAGTTTTGGGACTCTAAAGATTCCAAATCGCCTAGATTTTCTCAGGACTGGCTTCAATTCCTCGAGCATTGACAATGAATCCACGAAACTTTGTGGATGTGACTCCGAAATGACACTTTAATGGGTTGAGCTTCATTCGGTACCGTCAGATGATGTTGAACATCGTTTCTAAGTCTTTGACGTGATTAATGGACAGCTGTGAATTTACATGCATATCGTCCATATATACCTCCATGGTTTTCCCGATCTGGTTAGCGAACATTTGGTTTACAAGCCTTTGGTAAGTTGCCGCAGCGTTCTTGAGTCTGAACGACATCACTTTATAGCAATAGAGTCCTAGATCTTTGATAAAGCTGGTATGCTCCTGATCAGGTAGGTGCATAGGTATTTGATTGTAGTCGGAATAAGCGTCCATGAAAGATAAGAGTTCGTCTTCGGCCGTTGAATCTATAAGTTGATCAAGTCTGGGAGTGGAAAACTGTCTTTAAGGCAGGCTCTATTCAGATCTGAGTAGTCCACACAAGTTCTCCATTTCTTGTTGGATTTCCTGACAAGCACTGGTTTGGATACCCACTTCGAGTATAATGCATCTTGAATAAATCCGTTCCACTTGAGTTTACCTACCTCTTCCTTTAGGATGATAGATCTCTCCGGATCCATACCGTGCCTTTTTTGTTTGACTGAGACATGCCACAGGTCAATATTCAATGCATGGTTTGCGACGTCCGATGAGATCCCACACATGCCTGAGTGTGTCTAAGCAAACACGTTGAGGTTTTCCTAGACAAATTCACCAATTCCTCTCTTATCTATTGGCTTAGCTGAGATCCGACCTTTATCATTCTAGAGTAATCTTCACCATCGATTGGAACATCGATCGTCAACTCTGTCAGGTAAGCCCGGTTGTCTTTAAGTTACTTTCCATTATCATTATCTTATGGACAAGATCTTTCAGGAACTGGTTGTAACTCCCGGGCCTAGGCCCAAGCTTTAGCTGTCAATTTTCAGTGAAACGAACGCAGAAAGATTCCTCTACGTCCTTTCCCTTCTCTTTTTGCTGCACCTGCCACAGCTCAGCAACATAACAGGCACATCTAGCCACTTGATCTCCTTGGACAAATCCAAAACCATTATCAGTGGGTAACTTTTGAGTTAAGCACCATGGGGCAATGGTTGCCCTGAATTCAGCCAGGACCGGTCGGCCAAAGAAAGCATTATACAGATGTCTAACACAATGATCTGTAACATCCGGACTCTTCGACAATCCCCTATTCCCAACTCAACTGGCAACTCCACCATCCCAGCAGGTATCGTTGCACTCCCATTAAAGCCATGTATGCAAGACTGACATGACTTTAAGTCCCTAGCTTCTATTCTAATCAGGTCAAGACCTCCGTTTGAAAAGGATATTTACGGAGCTTCCACTATCCACTAAGATCATCTTCATCCAAGCAGGACCCATTTGAGATGATATGACTTGTGGATCGACAGTGGGGGCTTCGACTCCATCAGCTTCTCTTTTTCGAAAAACGATGTCATCTATTATCGTATTTTGTTGTTTCGTCGGAGCCTCATCATCTACATTACTGCAACATTCGAAGTCTGCATGCCTAATTGAACTGGCATACGACATCATTTCCTTCCAGCTCTAATCAGTAGGATGTGGCACACCGCTAACAGTATTAATAATCAATCTCCCGCCAGTACGCACCGGTTCTTCTGGTTTAGTCTAATTTTGACCTTGATTCTAGTTTGATAGGCCTGCGCCTCTAGCCTACGGTGCCCGAACAAATTGTTTGAAATTTCTCTCTCTAATTAGCTTCTCAATGATGTCTTGTAAATGGCGACACTCATTAGTATTGTGACCATAGCAATCATGGAACCTACAAAATTTTCTAGTTTGAATTTGCTTTTCGAAAGACTGTTTCGGAGCTAGTTTCTTATACTGTCCAGTATTACAGGTTCGTAAATAAACATTCTCCAGGGATGTATTCAATGGGGTATTTTGGTCAAACATGGGAGCTCTACGTCGCAATCCACGATTTTGATCTCACTTCTTACCCTGGCCACCATTGCCTTTCTGCTGGCTCTACTTGTTCTGTATATTCAATTGCACATTGCTGGAGTTCCCACCGGTCTATTTCACAGCAACATTACTTTGAACGTCTTCACTACTAGACCCTGCATCCCCCCGCTTCCTAGATCACCTAACATCTTCTCTCCTCAAGAACTGGGCCGCCTTAGCATAGAAATGATCCAACGTCATGGGGGGTTTCCCAGCCAACCAACTGCCAAATTCGGAATCGGGATCGATTCCTTTAGTCAGTGCCATCAAGATAGAAATGTCATTCGGGTTGCTGACCTCAGCATGGACAGCGTGAAACCTTTCCAGATAACGTCTAAGTGTCTCTCCTGGGGCTTGGGTAATGCTGGAAAAGGTGTTGATGTCTTTTTGCCTTATGACATGCATGCAGAATTGTTTGACAAACTTCGTAGCTAGGTGATCAGAACTAGAGATAAATCTGGAGGGGTAAATGAGTGAACCGCATTGTTGCAATACCTCCCAAATATATGGTAGGCATCCTGAATCGTCGAGGTGGATCAGCATAAAGGATGTCATTCGTCAACGGTGTATGACTCCAAGAGATTCCCCAATTGTCATTGGTGAGGCCTTGACTTCTGCGGATCATTCGACGGATCATGGCAGGAATGTCCGGCATTTAGACATTCTGGGCCAAGGCATGGTCGGGTTCCACATTGCGAGGACGGTCCGGGCATAGTCGACGGTCCATGCCTCGCCTCCTTCGCTCTAGATCTTTAGGCACATAGAGTTCAGGAGCATGATTGTGTTAATGAAGGGCCGGATCTGCTCGGTTTCGAATCTCAAAGTCTATGGCGGCGACAGCTGCATGACTATTAGTAGTGTGGTAAGGAGGCGCCCCTCCTCGGGAGGAGGGTCTAGCCTGGTTCCCCGTAGAGGGACCAGCTCCAACTTGTTTGAGATTCAGAACACGCCGATGCGCGGAAGGTTGCACATAGTTTCCATCCAGCCCGTGAACGTGTAGATCCATGGTTGAAATCAGGAGAAGTTGAGATTTCGGTGGATGAATAGGAAGCTCTATCCCTTCTGGATCTCCTTCGTCTCTCCTCGTTCAGTTGGTTGGCTAGCTCCGTATTGGCACGGATCTGTTGGGTTGGCTCCTGACGGCTTTGGATAAGCTCTTGCATAAGGATCAAGAACTCCTCCCTGGTGACAGGGCCTCTTATATCCGAAGGTCCAGCAGAAGTCTGACCTATAGCAGGCAGCTGTGTGTGGTTCTACTCGTCTCATCCTTTTGGGTTAGTAGTAGTTGAAGCAGTCCTTGTATTAACCATGGTTGGTGTAGCTCCTTCCTAGATCTGATGCAATCTGAATAGGATAGAATGAACTATTGGATATCAGATCTGGAACTCCTTATTAGATTTTGCAATCCAGCGACAGCAGTAGATTCGATGAGCAGGAGAAAAATCGGGTTCTCTCAGTGAAAGCATCAAAGTTCTTGTACCAAAATTGGATACAGCACTCTTCAGACGTGTTTGAAGGGATTAGAATGAAGAATATAAATGTAAAAGGAGGCTAACCTAACATACATGCCAAAACAGACAAACAGAAATGTAAGAACACGGGAATTTATAGTGTTTCGACATTGTAGCCTACGTCCACTTTAGAAAGTTTACTGTTTTATTGATGCCTACAAACTGATTACAATAGAGAATACTCAAGCACTCGAGTTACAATGGGTCTCCAACAGAGTATCGACGTAGCAGAATGCAAAAATTCTATTTTCAAAAGGCACGGGGCTGTTATTTATAGGCGTAGGCGGAAATATCCGACTTAGGTATCGGAATATCTCTTCTCCCACATGGATCCGGGGTCATTTGGGATCGATCCCTAATCCGATCGTATCGATAAAAAATAGCCCGTTTTGGACTGAGATCGATCATAGACATTCTTGAGGTGATAAATAAGCTCATGTGAAAATTTGGTAGCATTTAGACTTGTAGATTTTGAGTTATGATCAATCCAAGTTTGATTTTGCATTACGCTGTTGAGTTTGTATCGATCAACTCGTATCGATAGTTGTTCATATCGATGCCATGTGCATTGATCAGGGTGACGTGGAGCGATATTCTAGGAGCGATCCACTTTTCATGCCAAGCGACCATTTCCTCCTTTTGACCATGTTTCTTTGTATCGATCCCATGTAACTTCATTCGTATCGGTAACTTTCGTTCCAATTCATATCGATACAGACTTATGCTTTTCGTATTGATTGAAGGATGTTGATTTCGTATCGATCCTTCATAGCTTCTTCGTATCGATGATCTTCATTCCAGTTTGTACCGATGCGCCCTTATTTCTTCGTATCGATCCTTGATTAAACTTTTCATATCGATCTGCCATGACTCATCTTGTATCGATCGTTAACTCTCTCCTGCGTATTGATCAAGCAAGTGATCGATATGAACCAGGCCACTTCTGCTTAATGGATATGAACTGAAGTAACTCGAGGGATGGACACGAAATATATGCTTCTGGGTTGATGGATACGAAGGTTGTTGGCCTATCATGGATACGAACACCATGAATTCGAATGAGGTTGACTTCCTTGATTTCGATCGATCCATACCTTGAGCACGCGAACTTCGATTGACCTGAAATTTGAAACGTTGGCTGTCATAGCTTTTCTTGTCGTACCATGTTAATTATAGCTCGATCCAGACTCGGACAAAATCAGCCAGTATCCATAGTAGACCTGTTTGTACCAAAATTGGGCACAACACTCTTCAGAAGTGTTTGAAGAGATAAAATGAAGAAAATAAATGTAAAAAGAGGATTATCTAACAAACACTCCATACAATAATTAGAAAAACAATAGAGAAATACAAAGATTTAGAGTGGTTCGGCATATGGCCTACATCCACTATGAAATGGATGACTTTTATTAATTTTTGCTTACTGGTTACAATGAGTTACAACAGTAAAACTCGAGTACAACAATGATTTCGGCAGAGTCTGGATGTAGAAGAGCCAAAAGTCCCCTTTCTGTAGGTCTTGGGCTGCTATTTATAGGTGTAGGCTACAAATATCTCGCTCAAATCTTGGAAGACCTCTTCTCTCACGTGGGTGGGCCTCACGATCGATCCCACGTGGTTTATACTCGACCAGTGGTCGATAAAACAAACTTCATATCGATCAATATTCCATCCAATCGAGTCGAGATCGCCTATGAACATTCTTGAGGATGAACGCAAGCTCCTATGAAAATTTGATAGCATTGGGACCTATAGATTTTTAGTCATAATCGATGCAAGTTTGGGTTTTTTGAAGGCTGCTTTATTCGTATCGATGATGTTCGTATCGATAGCCTCGTATCGATAGTTCTGCACGTGATGTCTGATGACGTGCCGCTTGCTTTTAGGATCGATCCACATTTTATGTCGAACGATCAAGTCTTTCCTATGAATGCACCTCGTTCATATCGACCCAACTTGGCCTTGTTCTTATCGATCCACTGCAGCTATTTCATATCGGTCGCTTAATGGTCACTTCATATCGATAGATGGACGATTTCTTCATATCGATCACAGAGTAGTCGCTTTCGTATCGATGAGAGATATTGATTTCATATCAACCTATGGCCGATCGATATGAATTATGTTGAAAACAGATCGATACGAAATAGACTCCCATGTTACTTACCGATGGATACAAAGAAGACAATCACGGATGGATACGAAGTGGACGTTGGTTGATCGATACGAACAAGCTGGAGATGATTGATGCAAAGCAGTATAAGGAAGGATGGATATGAAGAACGATGCTCTCTTGATCGATACGAAACCAAGCACATCTGATGGATTCTAACTAGATCGATACGTAGGAAGATTTTCCCTGGTTGCTTGATGGATACGAACAACATAATCACTTGAATTGCATCAATCATATCTTGAGCATACGAACTCGGATTGACTTGAAATTTGAACACTGGCTTCTATAGCTTTGCTTGTCGTGCCTTGTCAATTATAGCTTGATCCGAAATCGAACAAAATTTGTTGGCATCCATAGTGAACCTGTGTATAGCCGGTCTTCGGGATAGACTGTCCTTGGTTTTCAGTTAAGTTCTTGGTGTCACGGCCTTGCCAAAAGGCGGGATAACATTTTTCCCCCGAAATACGTCTTTTGAGAACAAGACGTGCTTTGAAAAATTTGCAATCATCCTGAACAGTTTTATCTGGCTCATATGAATGGTTGTTGTCTTTTCATCGAATACTATGACTTTTGATTGATCTTTAGAAATATAAACTATGAACCGGTGACTGCCAGTTAATGTACCATGTACTGTTGTAGCTGGGTGTTGTGTGATAGTAAACTGGCGTTCGTAGTTGTAATTGTAACTAGGTGAGCATTCAATTCCTGTAAATTATGAAAAGTGAATGTTAGTCTTTCATATATACATGCATGTTAACCTGACTCCCGTCAACATTTGTATGTTCACGAGTCATTGTCAAGTTTTTTTCATTGAACGTTCATATTGATCCTCTCCTGAATCAATGTAAGATTCGATTAGTAACAATGCTTGATGGTTGTTTTGGAGTGCCTCTTCGTATCGATCCTCTCCTGGATCGATGTGATAGGTTAAAAAGTTGTTCTTCGTATCGATGGTAATCGGTACGATTCATTTGGCTCTTTAAATCATTTCGTATCGGTGGGTGTCAATTCAGGTGGTTTTCAAAGTAATGGACACGAAGTTGTCACTTCGTATCGATGATATAAAGCTTCGGTCTTCGAGCTTATGGATACGAAATAAGTGTTTCGTATCGATGAAAACTTCACTGATGGATACGAAATGAACATTTCGCATCGATGGAGTCACGTGGCTCCAATGCAACCTGGCTGCTCCTTTCGTATCGATGGACTGATGGATACAAAAAGCTTTATCCCAGATCGACCGTATATGGACACGAAGAAGGCTTTTTCATACCATTCTGGCCCCTGATCGTTTTGACCGGTTCATTTTACCGGGAGACAAATCGTCTCTTTCCCTTGAGTTCGAGTCGATGTAAAGGCATTTTGGACTTAGCCGAATTTCCACTTGTCATTATTTTCTTATCTGCCTTCGTATCGATCGAGAACACGTGAAGAAAGAACTGCCTTCGTCTCCATATTACTTAACTTTTTAATCCTCGTTCCCATTCACTTGAACTAGCTAATTAATTGATCGAAACCATTTTAAATTGATGAGGCCTGAGTCTTAATGCCATTTCATCCAAAGTCGTGGCTGATTCTGGCACTGTTGGTGTTGGAATTTGGTCGGGGTGAGGTCATGGAAGCGATAATGGCGTTGTTGTAGCTTGGAGAAGAAAAGCTATTGATGGATATGAAATAGTCATTGGAAGAATCTCTAGCTTCGATCTTGTATCGGTGATGGATGGAGGAGGTGTCTTTGTATCGATTTGAAATATTGAAACTCGTATCGATGTGGAAACGATGGATGAGGGAGTAGTTTCGTATCGATCTGAAATAGTAGGATTTCGTATCGATCAGGAATGATCGATACAAAATCCCAACTGGTGATTGATACCAAGCTCGGATGCCGATCGATATGAAATCTTAACTGGTGATCGATACGAAATCTTAATGGGAGATCGATACGAAGCCAAGCTTTTTGGAGGAGCGATCCATGTTAAACTTTTATGGATACAAAACTACTGCACATTTGAACCCTTGACATCGTCGAGCTTTGGCCTTGCATAATTGGACTTGATCATTAAACTGCATATTTGACTACCCTTCGAAGAAATTCGATGAAATTGTAATTTGATGAATTTAACGAACTCTAACATGAATCATTCTCCAAAGTTAGGCTGGCACGGTTGTGACGGTTATCAATGACGGTCACTTCGGTTGAATCTCGAAGTCTCTTTGTTTGAACAGTCCTTAAACTTTTGTAGAATTTCTTAAGTATTATGCAGCATCGCACTGCACAACACATTCATTCACTTCACATTAGGGTACACATGGGCTTACTATCATCTAATAATGGTTTTTGATAAGTTGATTAGTTATGGAATCCACAAGTTCAAAGTAGTAGGTGCTTCAAAGTTCACCTCCCTTAGTAATAGAGATACCGGCCATTGCGGCCGAAGTTATAGATCTAGCTCCGGACGAGCTGTCAGGGGCTCGCTTTATTGGGAATCCTTAAGACTCTGTGTCGTCCAACATCTCCGAAGATATGTTGGGGCGAATATGTTTAAGATACTATTTGCCATTGGACGACATCTTATTACCGGGACTGAATGATAGACCACATGCTCCCCCGAAAGGGTTTACTGCCTTTAATCGCCATTCGTGCACAACGAGAACACCCCCTCCGTTTAACCAGTATATTAGAGAAGTGTTGGCTTTCTTTGGAATCACCCCCACGTAATTACATCCCAATGGATATGCACTGCTGAACAGTTTGTTTGTCGTTTTCATGAAACATCTCCTTCGACCCCCGACTCCGAAAGAAATCAGATACTTGTTCAATATCAAAAGTCGGGGAGATAGCCCTTCTTTCATGTTCTTAGAGGTGGTCAGGAACTACCAAGTTGTGACTGGTGCCTGGACCAGATTGAGCTACTTCAAAACTGAGTGGTTCTATGTCCGACGCCCTCCAGGGTTTGCCAGTCGGTGTTTAATTAGACGTAAGTGCTACAATTTTTCCGGTAACTAGCAGAATAGTCGTAACTGACATTGAAACTAATATTTTCTTTCCATTATAGCCGCAATTCCACGACCTGAAGGTGCACACATCAAAGAAATAATACAGGTCCTTCAGGAAGTGCCAAGTGAAATGAGGAAAATCGAGTTGGTGCTTACAGATAGAAAATTGAGAATTGTTGGGCTAATCGAACGAACCAAAGCACTAGACTTGAGGGATCGCTTATGGTAGCCCTAATGAGATAGGCTAAGAATAGAGCATTCAGGATCGTTATAGCTGAATAGGGTGATGAAGAAAATATGCCCACCGATGACGAACCCGTAGCCGAGCCTTCTGACGGCTTTCAGGATCTCGCGGGAAGGAGGAAAGGTAAGGCGGTAGCACATAAGCGTCATAAATCTTCGAGATGGAAATCTGTAGTTTTATCCCTGCCAGTCTTCGGTATTAGAATTTCGGAGGCTCCCCCTTGCAAGTAGAGAATCCTTTCGAAGGACTTGCCGATATTCTGATTCTGGACTATGTGTCACTTCAACACCACACCGGATTAGAGGGATTCAAAGTGCTCTTGATTTAAACGAGTCACTTCCTACAAGTTTGGCCGACATTTTTGGTTGGTCGGGGGGTTGCACAGACATTTACACTTCACGGCACTACATGATTTCCAGTCTTAAGCTGTCCACTTCTAGAGATAACTAACTCCATTTTCCTTTTTCCTTTACAAATAAGATGACTAGACGAGAATCCATGTTAGGAAGCCTTTGCTCGGCACATCAATCGTCTAGTTCGTACTATGAATCCCACCGGAGGGAGGCTGATAGAGACCACGATCGTGGTTATTCCAGCCAAGAACGCTATGAGAGGGAGAGGGATAAAGATAGGGAACACAGATATCGATCCCGATCATGCTTTCCACCTCCTCGAGCCCCAACTCAACGCTCCTGTCATGGAAAACAACCATTAGAGACTCTGCATCAAAAACCATCTTCTCAAGCCCTCGGGCCTAAGTCACAACGCCGTAGAACTGAGGCCGAAACCCCTCGGTCATTGAACAAGCCATTACTGAGACTACTGGGGAAGGGGCAATCAAAATTGCCCAGTTGAGAAAAGATTTTCCGAATATTTTCTACGACGGTTTTATCTTCCCTCCTCATTTAAAGAAAATTTCATCCGAGGTGGAACAAACGATGCACGATTACATTCATGATATTTATACTCAGTACAAGGAGTGGATGAAAGCCGCGGATAAAGTGTCAGCGATGGCTTTTGAGTGAGCCAAAACAATCGAGAAGTTAAAGACTGACCTTGCTCAGAAGGACCGTATTATTCAAATGCTTAATGATGAAGCCAAATCTTCTCGACAATCTAAAATAGAGGCCACCAAAAAATCCGACGAGGCAACTTTATCTATGGAAAGAATGCGACAAACAGATTTCGCTCCGGTGGAGGAGATGGGACACCGGAACACCACAGTTACAACCGAAAGGGGTGCTGCATTGAAGGAACTCAATGATCTTAAAGCCAAAATTTCTGAAATCATTAAAGAAATAGATGATGCAAACAAAGTAGCCAAAGAAGCGTGCGAGCAAGCTGTGGTGCTTCGAGGCGAATGGGATGCGGCCGCTTAGAATCCGGGAGGTGGCGGCCAAGGTTGAGGATGAAGTTAAAATGGTGCAGTCCCGGCTAGAAGCTGATATTGAAGTTCTCCTCATCACTAACAATGTTAATGTCTTAAGGCATAGAAGTCTAGCCTGGCTCGATAATTATCTAACACATCTGTACAACGCTTGGGGCCGATTAGTAGATGACGAAAAGGCTGCGCATCGGGTTGAATCGATTGATGAGTTCGAGCTCGAGAACCGGGTGTTGAGTGAAGATGAATGGAAAGTTCTCCATGATACGATGATCTCTTACGAAAAGGGCAAACTCGGCGCTCAGCATTCGGAGGTTGGAGATGGTTCAGGTGTTGAGCACTATGATATAAGTTCTGAAACTCTCACGTCGACTCAGTCTAAATACATATCTGCGATTGGTCCTCAGTCCATTTCTTCTTATAATCTGGTTCAACCGCAGTTGTCCCCAGCCCAAGAGCAAGTATCTAAAGATGCTCTGCCAGCCGTAAGTCAAACTGAGGAAGGTACTCTGAACACTTCCTACGCTTGCTTAAAATTAGAGGCGTAACTCGAAGTAATTGTTAACAGTTTTTCTTTTGTTTATATCCAGTGATTGGAGCTACACCTGTTATGCCTCCTGCAACCCAAGAGTTGCATCACGAGCCAGAGGCTATCATAATAGAAGCGACCACAACAACTATTACTGCACCTACAGATAGGGTACAAGGGAGTACACTTTCGACGAACATATGATGGAGGAACTTCTTGGTCATCACAATGACCCCTTTGCTGATCTGCCGTTTGTCATGAGTGGAGGCGCACCTGTGACTAGCTCCGTAGGCCCAACTTCTAACGTTCCTGGTGAGGCTCAAACGATTCATGAAGAAGAAATAATAGCCGAAATAAATTCCAAAATCGAAGCAGCTGCCCAAGCCAATAGTTTTGGAGGTGGAATAGCTGGCCCTGGTACAGCCCCTTTGCGGATGATATCTCCGAGAGGAACGGTCGTCGAGACAAGTGTACCTATCCCGCCTCCTACTGTTGATCATGTCCCTCCGACTTCGCCTCCGATTGGAGATCAGCCGCCAAAAAACAAGGGCTCAAAAAGGAAGCCGAGTGACAGCTCCAACGGGTCAACGTCGAAGAAGAAGCCGATAAAGAAAAAAGAGTGGATACATCTCTTCGGCTCATTTTTTATAGATAGATAAGAATCTTCTTTTGCTTTCTTTTTATAGGCCATGTGTAGATGTGGGTTCGGCCCTTCTAGTACGACTTTTGGTATAGCTTTGTACTTAACCTTTTTCTTCCAAAGAATGATTGAAATAAAATTTTATTTTGCCTTCTGTACAACTTGTGTTAATTTGCTTAAGTGTTTCAATACTCAAACTTTCCTTCGATATACTTGTAAAACTTTAGTTCTTTAATTCAGACACGGATTTATTTGCTAAGTCTTCGGGATACTGTTTCGGGCCGCAATCGAATGTTAAGTCGAATTTTGATATCGCACTATTTTAATCAGCGTTCGGTACTTAAGTTCTTCCTCCAAATTCGGGGAAACATTGGAACGATCAATCAGCAATGGCTGTTTACCTTTAACACAACGGTCTTAGTCTTTATGAAACGACATTGAAACATGATGAGTTTAGGGTAGTTGAACCATACTCACTCATTAGTTGGTGATCGTGTCCACACTCTGGGGATTGCATCTGCTCGTCGGTGGCTGGTTATTCCCGCTTAAGTTTTAGTGATGTATCCACGCTTCGGGGACTTAAGTTATTTTCACGGTCGGTCAGCCATGCCTGTTTAATATTTATAACTGCTTCCACATTCTGAGGACTTTAGATTGATTCGTGGGTGGTCAGTCACACTCGAGTTATGTTTATACTCTGACAGCGACTCAGAGTTGGGATACGGATGATCGATTCATATCCGATTTATGTTTAAACTCCAATCCCTGCTTTGGTGATTTTAGTGTTATTCGGTGTTTATACTCCAATCCATGCTCCGAAGATTTAGAGTCATTTTCTATTGATACTTCGGTTCACTCTTCGGGAATCCGGAGTTAGTTTACGTTGTTACTCCAGTTCGCACTTCGAAAATCTAGAGTTGGTTGATAGATGGTCAATCACATCTGTTCAGGCTTTAGGATTTCGTTCGCACTTTGGGAACATGAATCTATCGGGATCATGAATGGTCGGTTCACAGCCACCGTGAGTTAACAAGCGAGGTCGTTAGATGGACGGATCCATCCTCCTCAAACTTGGTCAAGATATGGGCGAAGTCGTTATATGGACGGATCCACCCTCTTCAAGACCGTATTTATAAGTTTATACTCCAGCTCGCACTCTAGGAATTTGGAGTTAGTTAAAGGATTTTCATGTATCAATCCTTTTTCAACTTCGGTGTGATGACTTTCCCTCGAGCTTGGGTTTTACTTAGCGAGTAACCGATCACATCATAGTTACTCCGTATTTGAATAAATCCCACTGTCGGGTGGTATTCAGCTTTCCATGCATAGTGATAGTTGCATAACGCATTTCAAAAAATCACAGCTCTGGCTCGAAGAGATGGCATTTTATTGCTGAAATAAGAAAATACGGAACAGTCAGTAGCCTTATTACAAATTAGAATTTTGAATTGCATAAACAAATTGCAAATGAGAAGTAAATTGAATAATCAGAGCCTGTCATGTGTAGTAGCGACGAAGGCTTTCACTGTTCCAGGCTCTCGGCAGAGTAAGACCATCAACGGTCATTAATTTGAATATGTCGTCTCCGAGCTTTTGTCGAATGACATACGGCTCCTCCCATGTCGCTTTCATGTGTGAAGGAACCGGATAGATTCTTTTGAGGACGAGATCGCCGAGTTCGAAGGTTCGGACCTTGGCATTGTATAATCGAGCGACTCAACTTCGGTATGCAGCTGCCCTCAAGTCAGCCACTTTACACTTCTCATACAATAAATCCAAAGATTTGGCAAGTAATATGGCATTCGTTTTCGGATCATAATAAGTCACACGATGAGAAGGTACTTCTATCTCGACTAGAATAATGGCTTCTGAACCGTAGGAAAGAGAGAATGGTGTATGGCCGGTCGTGGACTTGTGGGTTGTTCGGTAAGCCCATAGAACCATAGGAAGTTCATTGAGCCACTTGCCCCTTGCCTTTTCCAGTCGTTTCTTCAGAATAAACTTTATAACTTTATTCACAGCTTTAACCTGTCCATTCGCTTGAGGGTGTGCAACTGCGGAGAATTTCTTCTGAATGTGGAATCGTTGACAGAAATTCTTAAATTCAACACTGTCGAATTGGGTTCCGTTATCAATGATGATGGTATGTGGGAGACCAAATCGGCAGATAATGCTGCAGACTACAAAGTTGATAACCTTCTTCGTCGTGATTGTAGCAAAGGGCTCAGTTTCCACCCACTTGGTAAAGTAATCAACTACGACGATGTCGTACTTCACACCACCTTTTGCTAGAGGTAGAGAGCCAATAATATCAATGCCCCATACTGCAAACGACCATGGATTGACCATCTGAGTTATTTCGGTAGGCAGGGCTTTAGGGATTTGAGCGTGTTTTTGACATTTGTCAAATTTTCTGGCGTAATCCGATGCATCGCGATTTACAATCGGCCAATAGTACCAATATCAGAGCACTTTCTTGGCAAGAGCTTGTCCCCTGGTGTGATCACCCCATTCCCCTTCATGCACATCATGCAGTACGCGTTTGATTTCATCGTGAGCGATATAATGGAGTAAAGGAATAGAGTATCCTCTTCTATACATGACTCCATTCTGAATAGTAACCGCGAAGCTTTTCGAAAAATTTGTCTCTTTTCACTCCTGTGCTCTTGCAGGGTCCCATGCTCGAGATAATTTCTGAATGGATTCATCCATGACTCCTTATCGGGAATAACCTTAAATACCCAGTCCGTCTCCGGTTGATCGATGCTCGGGGAAGATAACGTTTCCACAGGGATGAGTCCCATTTGTTGTGCTTCACCTGTACTGGCTAACTTTGCTAACGAATCGGCTTCCTGATTGCGCTCTCGGGGTATGTAGTAGATGGCATAATGATCGAACTGATTTAATATTTCCTTGACCCGAGCAAGGTAAGCAGCCAGTCTTTGGTCCTTGGCCTGGCACTCCTCCCGAACTTGACACGTGACCAATTGAAAATCACAATAAATATCCACAAAAATGATTTTTAAATCTCTGGCAAGTCTCAATCCGGCAAGCTGGACCTCATATTCAGCTTCGCTGTTGTTCACATGAAAATTAAACTTTAAAGCGTAGCATATAGATCGTCCTTCGAGGGTTTCAAGTACAACTCCAGCACCCAAGCAATGATCATTTGATGCACCATCAGTATGTAGCTTTCGAATATACTTGGGAGATTCACTGGTTACAGGCAAGTCCTATGGGATAGTAAATTCAGCTATGAAATCTACTAGGACTTGTCCTTGAATGGCTCGCCTTGGAGTGTAAGTAATGTCAAGCTGACTTAACTCGATATTCCACTTGAGTAGCCTACCAGACGTCTCAAGCCACGTAAGGACCTATCGTAATGGCTGGCCGGTAGCTTCGGTTAGTCATTTGCTAATGTAGTAGACCTGTCTTTGTATTCAGTCTTCCTCCCGAATTAGGGCAGCGCTGATTGCATTATTCGAAACCGCCATATAAATATAAAATCTCTCATGATCGATTGGCTTTGACAGAATAGGTGGTATGGAAAGATGTTGCACCAGTGCTCAGAATGCGCTCTCACATTCCGTAATCCATTCAAAGTTTCGTTTCCCTTTTCTGATCAAATCGAAGAAGGGAATGCATTTGTCAGTGGATTTTGAAATGAACATGCTCAGTGCTGCTACTTTCCTATTGAGGCTTTGGACCTGCTTTATAGTTTGGGGTTTTGAGATTTCTGATTGCCCAGATCTTTTCATGATTGGCTTTAATTCCTCGTGCGTTGACGAAAAACCCAAGGAATTTTCCTAATGAGACCCCAAAGTGACATTTCAATGGATTGAGCTTCATTCTATATTCTCGGAGGATGTTAAACATTGATTCCAGGTCTCTGATATGATTAGTGGAAAATCATGACTTTACTAACATGTCGTCTACGTATACCTCTATGGTTTTTCCAATTTGGTTGGTGAACATCCAATTAACCAATCGTTGGTAAGTTGCACCGGTGTTCTTGAGTCCGAAATGCATAACTTTGTAGTAGTAAAGTCCCAGATCAATCACAAGGCTTGTATGCTCCTGGTCGGGTAAGTGCATGGGTATCAGGTTGTAACCGGAATATGCATCCATAAAGGATAAGAGTTCATGTCCAGTCGTTGAATCTACAAGCTGATCGATTCGAGGAAGCTGAAAACTATCTTTTGGGAAAGCTTTATTCAAGTTTGAGTAGTCAACACATGTTCTCCATTTCCTATTTGGCTTTTGGATAAGTACAGGGTTGGATACCCATTCCGGGTATAATGCGTCTTGAAAAAACTCGTTCGATTTTAGCTTATCCACCTCTTTCTTAAGGGCGGCAGATCTCTCTAGATCCATACCACTCATTTTTTGCTTGACTGGAACGTGTCGCGGGTCAATATTCAACGTGTGGCTCGCGATGTCCAGGGAGATTCCACACATGTCAGGATGTGTTCAGGCAAACATGTCGAGGTTTGCCCGGAGAAACTCAACCAATTCCTCTTGCATTTGCTGTAACTGAGATCCAATCTTTATCATTTTGGAATCGTCGTTATCATCGATCGGGACATCTATCCTCAGCTCTACAGGAGAAGCTTGACTGTCTTTACTTTCATCTTCACTTTCGTTATCTCTCGGGTCAAGATCCCTTGGGAATTGGTTGTGGTGCCCGAGCCTAGGCCCAGGTGCCAATTGTCAATTCTCAACAAAGCTGATGCAAAGAGATTCCTCTATGCCCTTTTCTTTTTCTTTTTGCTACGCCTCTCGTAGCTCAGTGACAAAACAGGCTCGTCCAGCAGCCTGATCTCCTTGAACGACTCCAACTCCATAATCGATGGGGAACTTTAGAGTCAAACACTAGAAGGTAGTGGCAACCCTAAATTCATCTAGGGTCGGTTGGCCCAAGAAAGCATTATATGGCGAGTCTATATCCAACGAAACAAATTGTAATATCTGGACTCTCCGACGTTCTCTAATTCCTAATTCCATAGGCAGTTCCACCACTCTAGTGGGTATGGTTGCACTCCCGTTGAAGTCATGAATATGGGATTGACAAGGCTTCAAACTTTAGTCCCCATTTTCATTCGGTCATAGGCTTGCTTAAACAATATATTCATAGAACTCCTACTATCTACCAAGATCCTTTTCATCCAAGCAGGACCTACTTGAGCTGATATGACAAGTGGATCGATGGTTGGGGCTTCGACACGGTCGACATCTCTGTCTCGAAAGACGATGTCGTCAGTCATCGTCTTCTGTTGCTTGGCTGGAGCCCCATCTTCCAAACTACTACAACATTCGAAGCTCGCATGCCTCATAGAACTTACATACGACTCCATTTCCTTCCAGTTTCGGTTTGTTGAATGAGGACTACCACTAGCAGTATTTATCACCACCTCTCGCTGGTACGAACAGGTTCCACCGGTCTCACCTAATTCGGCACACGGTTTTGATTTGATGGGCCCGCACCTCCAGCCTACGGTGCCCGCACAAACTGCTCCAATTTTCTCTCATGTATCAACTTTTCAATGATATCCTGCAAAAGACGGCACTCGTTCGTGTTATGGCTCTTTCGTGGAATCTACAAAACTTCCCTGTCTGAATCTGTCTCTTCGATGACTATTTCGGAGCAAGTTTCTTGTACCGAATAGTATTGTAGGTTTATAAATACACATTTTCCAGCGACGTATTCAAAGGAGTATAATTATCAAACATAGAAGCCATATGTCGTGGACCACGATTCTGATTCCGCTTCCTATTTCGATTACCATCGCCTTTCTGTTGATTTTGTTTATTTTGTATGTTCAATTGCACTTTTCCAGAACTCTCCCTGGCTTGTTTAACAACAACATTGCTTGAATTCCTTCCATACTAGCCCCTACGTCATCCTTTTTCCTAGACTGTTTCACATCCTCCCTCCTCAAGAATTGGGTTGCCTTGGAATAGAAATGGTCCAATGACCCAAAAGGTTTTCTGGCCAACCAGTTGCCAAACTCAGAATCGGGATCAATCCCCTTAGTCAATTCCATCATAATAGAGTTATCATTGGGATTGCTAATCTCAGTGCATGTAGCGTGAAATCTCTCTAAATAACGTCAAAGCGTCCCTTCAGGAGCCTGAGTGACACTAGATAAAGTATTACCATCCTTCGGCCTCGTTAACTGCATGCGAAACTGCTCAACAACTTTGTCACTGACTGATCAAAACATGAGATAGATCGAGGTGGTAAATGGGTGAACCACATAGTCTCCATGTCCCCAGCGAGATCGGGAAACTTCGGCACTTAACTGCATCATCAGCTCGTGGAGCGTTCATTAACCATTCATGCTTCAAGATATGTTGATTAGGATCGGAGCTCCCTTCATAAACGGGTAAACTAGGCATCCTGAATCGTCGAGATGGTTCAGCATAGAGTATCTCATCGGTAAAAGGAGTATGACTCCGGGAGATTCCCCGGTCGTCATTGGTGAGGCCTTGAGACTCTCGGATCATTTGGCGGATCATCGTCGGAATGTCCGGCATTTGGACGTTTTGGGCCTGTTGGGCCGAGGTGTGGCCGGGTTCCACAATGTGAGGATGGGCCTGACGTGGTCGATGATCTATGTCTCGCCTCCTGGTTCTAAGTTGTCTAGAACATACGGTTTGGGAGTGTGTTCATGTTGGCGGTGGTTCGGATCTGTTCGATTTCGAGCATCAGCTCCCAATTCAATAGCAACAGTGGCAGTGCGGTTATCTGTGACATGATGAGGAACAGTACATCCTCGGGAGGAGGGTCTAGTCTAATAACTGGTTGACAGGCCAACTCTCAGTTGCCCAATATTCAGTGCATGCTGATGTCCAGTAGCTTGAGTATAACTCCCATCCAACCGTGGACGTGTGGATCTATGATGGTAATCTGAAGAGGCTGAGCTCTCAATAGATGAATAGGAAGGCTGATCCCTCCCGGGTCTCCTTCGTCTTTGACGGTTCAGTTGGTTGGTCAGTTCCGCATTAGCGTGGAGTTGTTGAGTTAGCTATTGGCAGCTCTGAGTCAGTTCTTGCATAAGCAGCTGAAACTCTTCCGTGGTGACAGGGCCCTATGGGTCTGATGGTCCGGTAGCATTCTGATCGGCAGGAGGTAGCTATATGGGATTCTGCCTGTCCCGTCCTTCTGGATCAGTGGTAGTTGAAGTAGTCCTAGTGTTAACCATTATGGATGGTGAAGCTCTTTCCTAGACTTGATGCAAATCTAAATAGGATGGAAGAACTTTAAGCTTGAAATCTGGATCTTCTTCTTAGATTTATGCAATCCGATATCGATAGTAGATCCAACGAGCAGGAGAAAAACTGGGTTCTCTCAGTGAAAGCACCAAAGTGTTTGTACCAAAATTAGGCACAACACTTTTCAGAAGTGTTTGAAGAGATGAAATGTAGAAAATAAATGTAAAAAGAGGATTATGTAACAAACACTCTAAACAATAATAAGAAAAAAAAGTAGAGAAACATAAAGATTTAGAGTGGTTCGGCGTATGGCCTACGTCCACTATGAAATGGTTGACTTTTATTAATTTTTGCTTGCTGGTTACAATGAATTACAATAGATAAACTCGAGTCTAACAGTGATTTCGGTAGTATCTTGACGTAAAAGAGCCAAAAGTCCCCTTTCTGTAGGTCCTAGGCTACTATTTATAGGTGTAGGCTACAAATATATCGCTCAAATCTCGGGAGACCTCTTCTCTCACGTAGGTGGGCTCACACGATCGATCCCATGCGGTTTGTACTCGACCCGTGATCGATAAGAACGAGCTTCGTATCGATCAATATTTTGTCCAATCGAGTCGAGATCGACTACGAACATTCTTGAGGATGTACGCAAGTTCCTGTGAAAATTTGGTAGTAGACCTGCAGATTTTGAGTTATGATCGATGCAAGTTTGGGTTTTTTGAAGGCTGCTTAATTCGTATCGATGTTGTTCATATTGATAGCCTCGAATCGATAGTTCTACACGTGAATGTCTGATGACATGCCGCTTGCTTTTAGGATCGATTCACATTTTATGCCGAACTATCGAGTATTTCCTATGAATGTGCCTCTTCATATCGACCCGGCTTGGCCTTGTTTATATCGATCCACTGCAGTCATTTCATATCGATCGCTTAATGGTTACTTCGTATCGATAGATGGATGATTTCTTCGTATCGATCACAGAGTAGTCGCTTTCACATTGATGGGGATCGATACGAATTATGTTGAAAATAGATCGATATGAAATAGACTCCCATGTTACTTACCGATGGATACGAAGTAGACAGTCACAGATGGATACGAAATGGACGTTGGTTGATCGATACGAACAAGCTGGAGATGATCGATACGAAGCAGTATAAGAAAGGATGGATACGAAGACGCTGCTCTCCTGATTGATACAAAACCAAGCGCATCTAATGGATTCGATCTAGATCGATACGAAGGAAGGTTTTCCCTGGTTTCTTGATGGATACGAACAAGGTGATCAGTTGAATTGCATCGGTCATATCTTGAGCGTACGAACTCGGATTGATTTGAAATTTGGAACACTAGCTTCTATAGCTTTGCTTGTCGTACCTTGTCAATTGTAGCTCGATTCGGACTCGGACAAAATTCATCGGCATCCATAGTGAACCTGCGTATAACCGATCTTCGGAACGGACTATCCTCGGTTACCAGTTAAGTTCTTGGTGTCACGGCCTTGCCAAAAGGCGGGATAACAAGACCTGTGTATAACCGATCTTCGAGACGGATTGTTCTTGGTTTCTAGTCAAGTTCTTGGTATCACGGCCTTGCTAAAAAGGCAGAATAAAAACTTAGTTAATTCGTCATCATCATCATCATTATTTATAAAACTCTGTTAAGTTAGTTATATTATAATTATTCATAGAATTTTGTTAACTTAAACTTAGTTAAATTTATAAAACTTGTTCACTAATTTTTATTAACTTGGTTAACTTAGTTAATTTATTATTATGTTTATTAAAACTCAGTTAACTTAATTATATTTTTATTATTATTATAAACTTAGTTAATTTTTATAAATTTAGTTAGTGTGTGTGTGTATATATATTAGTAAAACCCACTTTAATGCATGTGTGTGCGTATAAAAGATATGAAACAATTAACATGAATGTTTCAACTGATCTTGTTTGGTAAACCGCATAGACCGAGGAAGTTCTGCACTTTTGAGTCAATTGAGATTCTTACAAGCTGCTCAAGATGAATTTCATGTTTAAAGCCCAATAGAACATTTCAAAGCTAGTTGAAGCAACTAAGACAGTAACCTACTATAAATGAACGTATGTTTAACAGAGCAGATACACACTCCAAAATCAATAAACAAGACATGACTGCATGTACTTATGATTGCAAAAACAATTAAAGTTAATTCTATATAATTGACTAATGACAATTCTAATCAGCTGTTTTTCTCAATTTGCATTTTATTCCCAGTTATTCGTACTGTTCTTTCCTTGAATGAATTACCATTAGGAAGATGTTGTGGTATCAACTATATATAAGCCTAAGACTTGTATTGCAGAGCCTTGATAGTGGCATCACCTTTTCCAATAATCACTCCAGCATTTTCATTTGGAACTTGCATCTCAAACATATTAGAACCAGAATATATTGAACCAAAATTACGAGTAACTAATGCAAGGGAACCACCAGCATCAGCCTCGGCTATGACAGCCCTCATAAGTCCAAGTAGACCCAAAAGATTGTAAAAGCATATTCTTTGTCCTTTCAAAAAAGCATACTATTAAATACATTCAAAATGACATAAAATAAAGTATAAACAACATGTGTGCATGTCCTTTGTATATGAAGATTATAAAAGTCTAAGTAGACCCAAAAGAAATATCGTACATGCAAATATATAAAACATATAAATTATGGAAAAAAGCTAGAAATGTTATAATATATGTAAATTATAAGAGTAAATATGCTAAAAATGTGATATAATGCTTTTTGTGTTTTTTGTTTAGTCCCACGTCGTGGAATAAGTTCAATCCTAAGCTCCAAAGCTTATTTATAACGGAGCCAATGTAATGGAAATGAATGTACCAATCTCTAATGAATAAAGTCTCTCGTCTCTTTTTCTTTGATTGCTTCTTATCTCTACATAGTTTATAACATGTTATCAACATGATCTTTGAACAAAAATTGTAGGTATAGAATTATGATAAACTAGAAGATCAGATCCATTTTTTTCACGTAGATTTTATTTTTTTATTTAGTTCTGGGTTTCAAATCTTTTGTAGATTTTAATATCATGCTCAAATGATACACCTTTGAGATCTACAGATTTTAATCATCAAATCTATTCTTATTCATGTATATTCAATTTTCTCTTATTTCATTATTGAAATTGGGTATGACTTCTTAGATTACTTATTTTTACATCTTTTCTAATTGAAATCAATTTTCTTCATTCTTTCAAAATTTATACTTGATAGATAATTCAATTTGAATTGTTTCAAAATTTCTAACAAGTGGTATTATATCTACTCATCTTTGATTTTATTAAGAACTTTTAGTTTTTTAAATATGTATTTGAGTATGTTTTGAATCAACTTTCTTTGTAAGTCATTGAATTCTTGCAATATCTTACTCAAATTCCAGATCTACTTGATCTATGTATGAAAGATTTTTTGTGTGATAATTTTGGTTTTGGTCTGGTACTAAAGTTGTTTTTTCTAGACCAAAAGGTAATTTTGATGTACAAAGCAAGATCTAAATAATCTGTATATGGTTTGTATAATGAAATAAAATTCTGAAATGCTTTGATTTTTGGGAAATAATATTAGTTCCCCAAATTTCGAAAATACTTTGTGCTGATTTTAAGATTCACTTGTTTGTTTTGATATATTTATTAAGAATCATGGATCTTTTTATGCGAGTAATAAATTGGATATGAGATATATAGCTATTTTTATGTTTACTAGCATAAATCCACGTTAATGCATGCCTTTGCTTACTATGACATTTTACAATGAATTTTTATTTTTCTGTTTCGCTTTGAAATGCCAATATATTCCAGCAATGTTTTATATGCATAAATATTAGATTAGCAATGAATGCTTTAACAGTATTTATGATTCGTGTTTGCAATGATGTTTCTAATTATTCATTTCATTTTATATTTTTGAGGGAAAAAAATTAAAAAAACATTTGTAATGACGCTTTCAATCACGCAGACATATATTTATTATTACAACCAAACTTGAATAAAGATAAATGATACAATTAATGCAAAAAATACAGATGTAGTGTGACATGGTGTAATCATACAAAAATAAATAAAAGGTTTTGTTAGAAACACGTATGGACAAGGTGCTTTACAGTGAAAGAATGAAGAAAATGCAAACATGCCCAATGTTTTGAATGGAAACACGGGTGTTAGTGAAATAATCATATAGTTGGTGACTTGTTGTCTCTATGTGAAGATTATACTTATTCGAAAGATCATTTAACGAGGTATAAGCTATGCATAAGCTAATTGAGACACTAATCACAGTTTGTTTCTTATACAACTTGTATCCTTGAAAAATGAAAAGCATTTGGAAGGGATATATTATTTATGTTTTTAAACAAAAAGCCCGTCCAATTCCAAACATGAACAAAATAAAGCTATCCATAATTTGATTAGTTGGTTTATTCAACAATGCATAGTATATATGTACATTATTCAATCTCCCTTTGTTTTACAACTTAATTTCCTGTTGTACATGATTTAATCTCTATCCTAATGTCTGCACACAAAAAATAATCTTATATCCAAACTCAACTGGAAGATATCAAAGATGATCCCAAATTGAAAATACTATATTAAAAGCAATATCTACATTTGAATGAGCCCTGAAACTTGATTGGAATGTATCAAATATCAAGTTGATATAATTGGTCAAATATACTTATTTAGCAAAACTGAAAATGATTGTTAACGACTTTGCTAAGTTTATTACATGGAAAGTAGTATCTTTCACAGGAGGTCATCAAGACCTTATGCCAGCTGAAAGGCATTTTATACCAAGGAACTTCATGATCATCAAACATTTCATGAAGAAATAAAATATCCCCTTAATTGCTTTGGGTAATTTAAGCTCATTTTAATTGTCCTACTATAATTTAGTAAGCAGGTCATCTTAGTACCAACGAAGCATTATCTTGATTATATGGCATAAGCATACTTGCGTTCAAAAACTTATAAATTGTCATTAGGTATGTTGTGTCATTTGTTAATTACACATTGTAAGTTGTTTTGTCGGGTAAAATGGAAATTGTAATAAAACACTGTTCCTACATAACAATACTCAATTGAAATAAGTTAATGTCACTAAAGTTAAGAACACAATGATGATAACTGTAAATTTAGCTGTTTTTTTAATATCAATGAAGCGCATGCATCAAACTATGATCTACCATCAAATCTGGTCATAAGGAAAACTTCACATGTAGCACAGATTAAAATATAGAGATACAGTCAAAGCAATGTACTGCATTCAAATTTACACCTACTATTTACATTGCTCCATCCATAAAAAATACTTTAAAGTTTGTTCACCTATCATCTTCACCAATTTCATCACTTCCAAGAGACATAAGCAGAACAAAGTCAGATCCCTGTGGATTCGGTTACTTATAGAAATCTGCAGTCGAATTTGAGCTTGATGTTGAACCCTAATTTAGGTCAGACCTTTAGGTCATTGCTTCCTACAGACCAAATTTGAGGACTCCATTGTTTTTTGGGTAACAAGAGTTTATAGCCACAGGCAAAGAATTCATGGAGCGAGAGAACGATGGTGTCGGTTGAGGGTTCTTCGAAGGGGAGGATGATGATGTCGCGAGGTTGAAGGGTCGAGCAGTGAATGGGTAATTTATGAACTTGAAAAACGGATGCACGTACGGAATCTGGGTATTATCGTTAATATTAGGGTAAATATGATGAAGGTGCTAGTGTGGCATAGTCATGGCTATGAATTGGGTGGTGGGATGAAAATGGAATAATATGAGAATAAGAAGGCGCAGAGGGTATAAGCAGAAAAGTGGACAAAATGAGGTAGAAAAGGGTATTTTTAGTAGATCAAAAAGACACCGTTGAATCCTATTTAATGAATTATCATTATTAGTAGTAGAGATGAATGTCATGGATAAATCTACAAAATTTAGAATCATTCATGGAAGAGAATAAAATCTTGGTTCTACGATTATAGTTATTTTTAAGGTGTTCATTTGATTTTATTATTAAGTAACATTGCACCTAGATCTGAGATAAAGTTTTGTTGCTTCAATTAGTGTTTTCTCGATTGATTATTTGTAAAGAAAAACATTTTATTGTGATAATAGTTTATATTTTAGATCACATAACGGTTAATTGCATTTATATTTATAAATGCATTAAATGTTATTTTTATGGCAATAAATTAAATTACCTTATCATCATAAATGCATTAGTTATAATAAATTAAATGATGTTGTATGTTTGGAATAAGAATAGACATATGATTTGTCATTTGATATACTTATTTTAGCAAGTAATGTTTGATGTATTGGAAGAAATAAGTTTGAACAACCTAAAGTTGTGCATAGAAATTTTTTTGAACCAGAAGTTGTATAAGTCCAAGACCCGAGGTCCTAAATTATGAAATTTTTTTGTTAATAAATCCACGAACTTGAAATCTTATCAATGTTTTTTTAATCGGCCAAAATAAACTAGAAGTTTGTAACCGGAAGTTCATCATAAATTAATGAACTTGATACATATAAATGCATTGTGAGAACTTGAAGTTCGTCAATCAATGAACTTGAAATAATTTATGAATTAGAAGCCCGAAGTTCTACTGAAATTGTGTGGAATGATAAGATTGAACTTCTTGAAAGAAGTTAAAAGAGATAAATAAATCATCATATGAGATAATCATGGTGCGTTCGAGAGATTTCAAAAATCTACAAATGAGTTATATCTTACTTACATCTTTACATTTATGTATTATATTGATCAAGTATCCAGAAGATATTATGTCATATGACATTTCAAACATCCCCCGATTAAAAAATTATTACTAGCTTAGCCTTGAAAAGGGATGCTCATTATTTATAAAGTATGAATTCAAATGACGTTTTAATTTATATTTCCGCTATTCCATTTTAGTTTATATGTTGTAGTTAGTTTAAAATGTTTTCTTCCATTATATACACTTCCAATTATGTAAAAGTATACATGCTCAATTTATAAGTCCTATGCAATGCAAAATCTAGTTTCATTTCAATATGTGCAGCTTTAATTTAATTATTCTCTCTATTGTTTTCTCATTGATGTATTTAATTATAGATATGATTTTGACTAACCACGCTATCCAGTAAAAACATGAAGTTTTGATAATAAATTTTTTATATCTGCCTAGCTATTTAGTTGAAGAAATACATTTTAATATTCTCCAGAAGAGATAACTCATATGCCATACTATTTATGTTTACGGATGTGTGTGTATGTATATTAATCTCTTGAAGAGATGTTTTAGAGTTTTATTTATATTTATATTGCAAAATCCAACATCGTATAAGAGATTTTGCAGAAATTTTATTTTTGTTAAGTTTCAATTCCTTATACCATTTCCCCAAAAAGAACATCATATAAAACTCCAGGAGTAGTGATAATAATTCGTCTCAAAAAGAGATATATTGTGATGCTACACTCTAGATGTAGTGGTTCTCTCACATTTAAGTTTTACTTAGGGCATCTAATTTTGTTATTGTATTTAAATTTTATACATCATTTCAAAAGTGGTTACACCAAAAGTCTCCAATAGAGATATTTTATGCTATTGTAAAAGTAGCAACGATGTAAGTTATGTAAAAAAAAAGGATATCGTATATTGAAATGACATTCCAAAAGTAATGCATATAAGGTATTTCTAGAAGAAATATGTGACACCCTAGAAGCGATGATGGTAAGATATCTCTAGGACATATCTATAAAATGTCCTTAGAGGAGAAAATAAAATCTACCATTGTCATGGACCCGTAGTTTCATTAGACAAGTTTAAGAGTAAATTGTGATCTATTATTTTTCAAAAACGTACCATAAATTAAATATCATATGCATAATGATTCTTGAAGAGATAATCTATATATCGTATCATACTTGTCACGAAATCTATAAATACTGCCTTAAAGATATATATATATATATATATATAACAAATATAATTGCATATTACTATAACATTTCAAGTGTCCAGAAGATATTCTTATTTCTGTTGTAAATATTATTATTATTTTTTGAACTCTCCCAAAGCGATGTCAATAAATAATTCGAACTATGTATTATTATCTAATAAATATATATATATATATATATATAGATAATGTTTAAGAGAGATATTTGAAATATAATTGAAGAACAATACTTAACAACTCGAAGTTGTATAAATAATTTATTTGAAGCAGAAGTTCAACATGGTTTGGATTGAAATTGATTCAAAGAACGTTGTTCTTTAGCAGAATAAAGTTGAAATCTCAATTATATTATATATCCATGCAGATTCTTACATTTTAAATGGAAAAAATGAACACAAAGTTTGAAGTTTGATAATGAAAATAAACAAGAAGTTGTATGAACTACTGCAAGTTTTATGAATTATCAAACCAGATGCTTTAGTAATTATTACTAAGAAAAGTTTGACTTCAATATTAAACTAAGAAACAACGACAAATTTTAAGGTTTAGATCTTGAAATTACTATAATCAGTATTCAAAGGTAACTAGAACAGTATATTCTATAACTAGAAGTTATAATATATCACATAACATGAAGTTATTATTGATAAGTCAAACTTAATGCATATGTATTTTCAAACCAGACGCTTTGGAAATTGTCATTTAATCTTTAAGGATTCACATTTCCATCGAGTGATAAGCAAAAATTAATAATTTGGATCCTTGTAAAAGTTTGTTCCGAAATCACTAACTCAAATGAGAAATAATATGCAAATCTATTATATATATAATACGTAGACACATGTATATGTCCATATATGTAGATAACTAACAACTTGAAGATTGTTTGATTAAACTAATATGAAGTCATCTTATAAATTATGCATAGAACTTATTTAGTGATTTAAAATTCAATCGAATAAATGTCGAATGACCTGAAGTCATGTATGTATTTAAATGATATACATAATAAGTAAATTCCTCCAATTGGTTAGATCGATGAATGAGAAAAAACTCTAAAAATAAGCAATATCAGTTGAATGCATCTTATCAATTGATAAAAGAATTACCCTCCTGTATGTATTATGTATGATAATATGTATGATGTATTTGCTAGTAGCAATATCATGATGGATCAAAATGAGAATCTAAAGACGATAATTACTTAATGTGATAATGTTTATCATCATTAAGAGGGTGGGTAGAAGGGGTACAAGTTCATTTTGATTACCAAGATTAAATATTTGTCAACATAAGAAACGACACAAAATATTAAGTAACTTGAATGAATAAAGTATAATATCCGTAGTAAACTTGCTCCAATGTAAATTTAAACATTTGAAGGATCAAAAGGTATATTCCACACCTGAAGTATGGTAGAGAAGTCTGTTCAACATATTTTTGAAGTAAGTAATAAGATGCCAAATAAAGAAGGTGAATGTTTAAGAAACGCAAAATGATGGTCCGGAAGAGACATATAACATAATTATCAAATTATCTTAGAAGTGGTTTTGGTACCTAAAACATGATAAATAAAGATATCTCAATAAACTATGTGTGGAACAAATAAGAAATAATCATCGGTGATAGTTTGTAAATAATAAAGTGCTTTTGTTTATAAATAGATTAAGATCTTGAACTAAAGGAAAACATGATTGGTCATCATAAATCCTTTCCAAAATGAGAAATGTGGACATGTAGTCCCCAAAATATAATTAGATATATATATAAATTGGCAAAAGCACACTGAAATTAATGCACATACATTGTCAATAATATGTTAAGTGCCATGGGCACGATACTTTTAGAAATAATTGAATTGATTGAAGTAACGAAAGTGTTTGAAACACTCAAAATATCCCAAAAGTATAAATATTGGTTAAATAATACTAAACGATGAAAGTATAAAAGTTCCCGAAGAATATAAATAACTTTGCTGGTTATAAAGAATGCGAAGAATAAAGAGTGTAAATTACAAAATCCTTTTAAGTGTTGTTGTAATGAAAATCTTGATATAATTCGTGATGAGTAGATTACTTTCTATTTTTAAGTATTGTTGTAATGTAACTCTTAATATTTATTGAAGTTGTAGTTGCAATATGAAAAACTTATTAAAGCACCAAAATGAAAGCACACGAAGTTCATAAAAATAGCATACGAAGTGCATAGAATGCAAAACATATTTGGAAGAAACAAGCTTGGAAAATCGATTGTACAAAAGGGATTTTTTTATAAATGGTGAACATCTAAAGGAGGGAAAATACAATTATTATTTTCTGATTTCAATTTTCTTAACGCTTGTTTAAGCTATGTGACAAAAGTATTTGTAAATGATTTGAATTATGATGACATGTATTCAAATTTAAAGGAAAAAATATAAAGTCAGGAGAAGCATACATAAGTATATCATAATGCACTCTTTTTTCTTTACTAAGATTTTTATCACAAATTTTTTCTTGGTAAGGTTTTAACGAGGCATTATATTGATCCAGAAGTATCAAACTCCCTTTGATTCAATAAACTATTAAAATATGTCTTACTATACTGTACTCTTTTTCCTCCACTAAGGTTTTTCCCATAGGGTTTTCTTCGTAAGGTTTTAACGAGGCATTATCCTGATCTAGAAGTACGAAAATTCATTTGATGAAATGAGATTTGAAATGTCATTGTACTCCTATTTCTTCACTAGAATTTTTCCCACTGGGTTTTTCTTGATAAGGTTTTAGTGGGGCGTTGTTTTGATCCCGAAATATCAAATCCTTAGAAGGACTATCATTTTAATATGATTTCTATGATTTCACAAGTTGCACTCTTTTCCTCGTTCAAGGTTTTTCCCATTGGATTTTCCTCATAGAAGTTTTTAATAAGGCAACAGACGATATCTATATCGGTTGAATGGATATATGCAAAAAAGATAATAATGAGGAAGTGCAATCATCATATATATTTCAAAATGGACAATTTCAAGTTAGCACATGAGCACCCAAGAATTTGAAAATGCATATTCAAGGGGGAGTGTTATAATATATGTAAATTATAAGAGTGAATATGCTAAATTGTGATATAATGTTTTTATTCTTTTTGTTTAGTCCCACATCGTGGGATAAGTTCAATCCCAAGCTCCAAAGCCTATATATAAAGGAGCCTATGTAATGAAAATGAATGTAGCAATCTCTAATGAATAAAGTCTCTCCTCTCTCTTTCTCTAATGGCTTTTCATCCCTACGTAATTTATAATAAGAAAACATACTAGGAGCCATGTATCGATGCGTACTAGCAAAACAACTATAATCCGAATCAACAGACATTTCTGAAATTCCAAAATTTGTAATTTTGGCCACATCGTCGAGCAGGAAGTTTGTAGACTTGATATCGCAATGAACAATGGTAGGGAACTCCAAGCAGTCTAATCAACAACCCAACCACACCAACAATTCACATCGGTACTTTTTCTTACGAAGATATATTAAGAATCATTAAATATTTTTATTTATGATAGTTGAATTATACTCAAAAGGGTTAATGAATTATTAATTTTTAGTATTTATTTTGGTTAAATTTAATGGAACCAACATCATTTTATGTACTCTTAGAAATATTTGATTTTTAATGTAATTTTTGTATTATATTATTTGATTTGTTACAAGCACTTCCAGACCAAAGCTGATATTTGGACTGCAATTGAAATTTAGAGCGCATACCATTCCAACCACCGTTGAAATCAAAATGAAATGGTCAAAATTTCAATGTTTCAGTCCAAACTTCGATATATAATGCAAAGATCTAATACAACATCATTTAAAACCTTTTAAATAGCTTTAAGCATGCATTAGATATGGGCAATTTAAAACAATGGAAATAATTTAAAAAATATAAGGCAAAATTTTCATTACCTAACATAAATAGGACAACCACCAATAGCCCAAACCACAACATGATACTCTGCATAAGGATTCAGGCTCTGTACATCACAATTAAACATAGTTCACATTATATAGTGCAACAAAAAAGAAGGAAAAAATGAAAATGAAAAGGTTGGTGTCATGCTACCTACCTGCCAGTGCTTGTACTAATTTAGTGACACCCATAACCAAAGTGCCTTAGATACACCCATAACATCATTATATAGTGCCCTTATAACTAAAGTGTTATCAAATGTGGCCCAACCAGTGCTAGTCCGATCATTAATACCTGTCAATCTAACTAAATTAATAGTGTTTTATGAAATCTCAAAAATGATACTAATAAAAACTAAGTGAGTTTAAAACCAAAATTGAAAATAAAGCAATAAGCACTATCTCACATGAAATATATATATCGCTTATGTTGGTATGGTAGCAAGCTAAAATAAACGATTGATTATAGAGCCCGAATGCGGTTAGTTTTTGATTTGGCACATTTTAAAAATAAACTTATATTTAGACAAGTTGAAAAATCATTTAAATAAAAAACATCCACGTATCATTTCTAATACAAGTTTAAAAATCATATATGTTTTCAATTTAAAAAACAAAGAAATATGATGGTTGTTGTCTAATTCATAATTGAGCTGTGCTTATATCTCTTTTAACACTTAATTTGTTTTTGAAATTTGATTTAAAATTCATAGCATGATACATGATAAATACCAATTTCAATAAATATCATATCTATTTAGAAACATAATGTAATATGGCACCGCCTTGCCGACGCCGCATCAATGGCTCAATCTTGCCATTGAAAAGCAAAGAAACAATAATTACAACCCTTATAATATATTAGACCGACTCACTGCACACTGACTCATTGTTCTTATATCAGAAACGATCTTTAGTTTGAATTGGATTTGGAGGGACTCTGAGAAAATATTACCAAATTATTGTGTTATAACTTCTAACATATAGAAATATGCATGTTATAACAAATGAAAAATCTTTATTTAATGACACATGCTTAATTTTTCTACAAAATAGACAATTGCCTTTTGGACTGAACTAGGAACCAACCATTCATGTAAACGATCAAGTTTTACCTACAAGGGCTATTGTTACTTCTGCTGATCTGTTGTGCCTTCGACCTGGCCTTCTAAAGCTATGCAGATCGAGGAACCTCCTGAGAAGATAATTTCCTTGGATTCCTGACCTAGAGATTACTAGTTATAATGACATGTCTAAGATGATGCCAACACAGGGATCCGCTTAGGGTTAAGTTAACAAAAATGGATCTGGAAGCTCTACAAAGGTCATTTTTAAGATAGCCAAGAACATTGAGCTGATGAAAATCCAACATGATAAGATATAATTATTTTCAAAGGTCAGAACAAAAAGGAATGAAATTTTTTTAGTACTGACAGATTCAAAGTCCCCAGAAAGAAAATCCGTAAGTCCATGAATTCAATCCGAATCCAAATACAAATTCTAATTCATAAAATCAAAGTACGAAATTTCAAGTAAGGATTACTTAGCTTCGACACAAAGACTGAGTTGTCATATGTTGTCACTACAATCAAATCTAAATCCAATCTCCGACACCAACCATTGCTGATTGCGCACTTCAATCATCGTCGATTCCAATTACGAACAACCCTCCAAACATGCTTCCATGCCCAATCGTGTTTCCCTTTTACTTCAATCGTATTTTGTTTAAACTGAACTTGCCTGATTTGGTTTATAGTGAAAGTTAATATAGAGAAGAGGCATTTTAGGACGACGAAGATGAGGGATTTTAGGAGGAAGATGAGGGTTGTGAGGGATTAGAAGACGATTTTTTTTTGTTTCCATTTAACTTTTAAGAGAAGGAGGACAACAAAAATGTTAAGCATTTAGCGGGAACTGAATAGCAGCGTTTCATTTGTGGTTGCTTAGTTCAAACGTCAGATAACATGTAGTAACTTGCTGAACTTAAAATCATTTCATTTGTGGTTTTCTAATATGATGCGTTTATTTTAAACCTACACTACTTACTTTTTTATCTCGCTTTCCCCAATTATCTAAAATTTTAAGCTTATACCTATTAAAGATTCTTTTCTACCTTCAATTTTATATCTTCAAAATAGTTGTGCCAATTTTCTCACATTTTCTAAACAAGCACCGGTTAGATTATGAGTATTATTATGGACTGTAAAGGTAATTTTTTAATAGAATTGAGAGCATTATGTTAATTTCAGTGATATTATATAGTTTTGTTGTAAGTACCAACTCTTTGCACAGTTGGATTTACATTATGGATCAATCTTTCTACGAATAACTGTGTGCAAAGCAAGGTTTCACACTACTATACAATGCGAGCTCGATAGAGTTCTTATTAATAAAAAGTTTTTTGATCTCTTCCCCATGTGTATTTGTTACACAGTAAGATAAAATATAAGTGATCATACTCCAATTACAATTAATCTTAATTTTAAAAGAAACTAGGCTAGAATAAACACTTCCTTATGATTTTAAAATGGCTGGACCATGGAAAATGATTATAATAGTATATTTAAAAATGTAAAACTTTTCCATATAATGGTAAAAAACAATTTCAATTTAATATGTTTCTTAAAAATGTCAAATTTCATCTTAAAGAGTGGAATAAATGCAAATGAAAAGAAAACGATGTCAAAAATAAATTAAGAGAGGATGGTGAGGAATTGCAAAATAAAATGGACGGTGATCCAACTAATAATGAAATAGTTTGATTTTTTTTTTGAAAACCAACTGACCCTGTCAAACAAATTGCAGATTCAAGCTAAGAATTTAAAATAGAAAGCTAAAATCGATTGGCTAACTAAAGGTGAGGAATTTACAAAAAAATTCCATGCTGAAATGTCTTGTAGAAGGCATACAAATAACATAGGAAGTGTGTTTAACAATGAAGGAAAAAATTTGAATGAGAAATAACAAACAAATGCTATTGAATACTTTGAGGAATTATATAACTCTAAATCTAAAAGAGAAATTTCAAAAGAAATTATATGTAAAAAACTTCAAACAGTGTTGCAAACAAGATTTTATTTGCTCTAGTTCAAATGGAAGAAGTTAAAAGCATAATTTTCAATTCTGAAAGTAAAAAAAGTCCAGGCCCTAACGGGTTCAATGCTAAGTTTTATAAAAGCATTGGAAAAAAATAAAAGAGAAATTATTATGTGTTGTGGATGAATTTTTAAATTCAGGCAAACCTCTTTAAAATAATTATCACACTTTATGACTTTAGTACCTAAAAAAAAATCCTACAACAATCACAGGTCAATATCTTGCTGTAATTACATATATAAACTCATCGCAACAATTTTAAGCAACAGAGTAAAGATTTTTTTTAACCTTTTTTAATTTTTGAAAATAAAAGTGTCTACATACCGTGTAGGCCAATACAAGAAAATTCTTTACCTGCTCATGAGATGGCTAGAAATTTTAATACATTAAGAGGTATTCAACTTTGTATGAAAATTGACGGTCCGAAAACATATGATAAAATCAATGGAAAATTCGTAATTAGAATGATGGAAGCTATGAGTTTTTCTAAAAAAATTTACAAACTAATATATGAATGTATTAATACCCCAGCTTTTTCAATATTAATTCAAGGAAAACCAATGGGATTCATAAGGTAAAAGAAGAATTAGACAAGAGGACCCTCTTTCCCATATCCTTTTACTATAATTATGGACTATTTTTCTATACAAATGGAAATTGAAGCTATAAAGAAAAATATTTTACCTATAAATAGAATTAGACCATGTACTACTCATCTCATCTAAGTAAATGACCTAATGGTGTTTACTAGAGCTGGCAAAACAAGTGCAACTACTTTAAGAAAATGTTTTTGGAACAAAATAAATATGCTGGACTAAAATATAATGAATGCAAAAGTAAACTATATTTTAATAAGCAATGTTGTTTGAAAATAGAGGTATTTGATATACTGCAAACAAAAGTGGATTCTTTGCCTATCAAATATCTGGGTCTGCCTTTATCATTAAATTAAATCAAAGGCACATGGCGTGAATCCAGCAAAAAACACGGTTTGTAAAATTATTATCAATAATTGGTAAAGTGAAACTTATTAAAATTATACTATATGCAACGATAGTTTATTGGATACAGACACATCGAATCTTAGAAAAAATGTGTGGCAATTTTTTATGGAAAGAAAGCTATCATAAAATGAGCTGGCAATCCTTATGTAAGCCAAAAGATGAAGGGGTATTGGTTTAAGGAATCTCAATGACATTAATGAAACATGCCATATAAAGCTATTTTGGAGATATATGCATACCAATTCACTTTGGGTTAAATGGACGAAAAATAAATATTTCAAGAAAGAATTTTTTTTGGAATATAAAACCAAATACTTCCTTTTCAAGTGCATGGGAACACATTCTAAATGCCAAAGGTATTGAAAAAAAAAAAAAATCTTATTATCAAGAAATTCAAAAATGTAGAAAAATACAATCTTACGGTTTAACCCATGGTTGAATAGTCAATCATTGGTTGAGATTTATAGATGAGATAATTTAGTTATCTTTTGATATGCAAATGCAAGTGTAGCATAAATTATTAAAATTTATGAATGAAGTCCAAAACTAAATTTTGCCACTTGTATGTATGAAAAAAGTATTAAAAGCTTGAAAAATAGATCATCAATATGGAAATGATAGCTGGCATTAGATGTTAAGTAAAAATAACAAGTTTTCCTTCAAAAAAGTTTGGAACTATATAAGAGGTAGTCTATTGGAAATAAAATGGCACAAATACATACGGAGTAAAATAAATTGCTCTAAAATGTTTTTTTTTTCCTTTCATACCTTGCAATTAAAGATTGGCTACTAGCCAAAGATAAAATCAATAAATGGCAACCATTAGAAAGTATAAAATGCTTGTCATGTGATACCAATGATGAAACTAATGAACACTTGTTTTTTTTTTTTTTTTTTAATACCCAGGAGAACCCGGCGGACCGGTAAACTCCCGAGAAGGGTATAGTAAAGCCGTCCGCTGATTCAAGCCCCCATACCCCCGGGTAAATTTATATAGGATAGGGAAGCGCATGGTAGGAATCGAACCTGTGTCTTTTTAGCAGAACCCAAGTCTCCTTTCCACTGCGCCGCACCCGCGGACATGAACACTTGTTTTTTGATTATAGTTACTCAAACTATTTATGGGCTAAAGCAAAGAAGAAAATGAGAGCAAATCATAGCAAACTGCAGCCATCAGAGATAAAATGGATAAATTATGTAGACGGTTTAAATCTCGATCTATTAAAACAAATTATGCATTTATACTACTCACAACAACCATCTTGCACATATGGAAAGAATGCAACTACAGATTACATATATATAATAATAAGATAAACAACAAGCAACACGGATGGATCATCGTCGAAAAGGATAGCAACATCATTCTAATAACTAAACATAGAAGAATAGCAAAAAACATATGAGGTATAAAAATCTTTTTCGAGTTATGTAATAATGTCGACGACGGCGAGAAAATGGAGGCCTTTCTGCTAAACCATAAGCATAACAAACATCAACCGCTAAGCAATTCAGAGTTCAGTCTTCGTATAAGAGGTCACAACACTCTGATAGCCCAACGGTGGAAAACATCGAAGGAATAAGGGTTGCGGCCAACTTGCAGAATCTCGCTTGCAACATCAACAATGACTGTGCAAATCTAAACGGCGAGCATCGGCTGCTTAGATCTACTAATTTAGCGCCAAATCGAAGTGGAATTTTAAGCAAATGGTACATGAGGAAAATAAGCTATGATTGCTTATCGTACTGGAAACAAAGGGAGAGCGACATTTCCAAAATAGAAGAAGCATAAGAACATGATCGCAATGTTTAATGTTCTCATCTCAGACTGTCATTAGAGATAGAAGAAAAATAAGAAAAACGAGTTATGTTGGCTAGGGTTTTCAACCCTAATTTGACGTATTGATGTAAACTCCAGTATACACAAATGTTGTAAACTTGGGAATTGGGCATTTTACCCAACAAAAAAGGAAGAAAACAAGGATTTATATTCATTTTAATCATAAGAATATCTCAACCTCAATCTACTTTCAGTTTCAGATAACAGACACACAAGGCTGCGGCCAAGAATAACGTGTCATCCACAAGCGTTGTCTGCTTAATTTTCCCCCTAGAGTACCTAAACATATAAAATCAAATTCCGTGACAGAAAACAAAAATAAATTCAATATAAATCAAATAAAAAATGATTTCTTCAGCAACAGCTTCTTCGTCTTCGCTTCAAAAGTTATGCCTCTTCTCTCCTCCAAAGAGCAACAATACATCAAGGTTACCATTTTATCGAACATGTTTTCTGACTTCTTTTTCTGAACCATTTGATCGCGATGTGTTATTTTGTTTACTCGATTTGATCAGGAGGAGATTTTCCGTGGTGAAGGCATCGAGAGTTGATAGATTTTCGAAGAGCGATATTATTGTTTCACCTTCAATTCTTTCGGCTAATTTTGCTAAATTGGGAGAGCAGGTAGTGTTACTGATTTCTAATTGATTTAGTTGGTATGGATTAAATACCTGTTTTGGTCCTAATTTACATTTACAAATAAAATTGAGTTCAGAGCTGAAGTAGTGTTCCTAAAGAGTTTGTTTTGTATATTGAACTTCTTCCAAATTTGGAAAGTGAATAAAAAAGTGTTTATGACCTAGAAAGTTCTGTTTTTTGTTGTTGTTGAGTGATAACAATCAATGAAAATAATTTGCAATTCTCTATTTTTTATTGGACGTTTGATCTGTAATGAAATTGTGCACAAAAACTAGACAACGAAATGTATGAGAGAAAGAGAAGTCAGGGGTGTTTAACAATGGCTTACAATTAGAAATTTTGACTTATTTATTATTTGAAGTGGAAGTTTTTGACAACAACTTATTTTTTAATTTAAACGCAACACTAAGTTAGGCTGCTTATGTTTACAATACTGAATTCCGAATGTTGATTGTTGAATTCCAAATGCTGATTGCTAAATGTCGAAAGCTGAATAATCACTTACTTAGGGTGCATTCGTGGACAAATGGTTGGCTGGGGGAAAACGACATCGGTTTTTTTACGTCAAAACTAAGTCAGCGGCCGAGGAAGAGGCGATTCAACGATTCGATTTCCATAATTTTTCTAGAACTTAATTTTTAAGTCCGACGTATATTCGATACGCCGGACTTAAAAATTGTTATATTGGTTTTCCCGAGACTTAATTTTTTACACATCCTAACCAATCTCTAATAGAAAATTTGTCTGCTAATGCTCTAATATCTAACCTCTAAGCTCTAGTCTCTAATTCAATTTTTTTGCGAATGCACCCTTATTGTTTGCATCTTAAATTAAAACTTTTGATTAAAATTAAGAAATATGTTTCTTTTGACAAACGTACTCCTCTTTATCAATTGGTCTTTCAAATAATGATTACGAAAAGGAGGAATTTGAAATATTAAAATTTGAAATTTATTTATCTATTTTTTTAGAATAGAAGTTGTAAATTTTAATCAAACCGACCGTAGGGAGGTTTGCCCATTTCCACTGGCCAAAATCAATTTTCCTGAAGCCAAAAAAACATGCTACCTGTTTTGCTTCGTTTCCCTATTTTCCTCCTTATGCTTTGCGTTTCAAAATATCTATCCACCTTCCTTCTAATTTCAAATATCAAATCTTGGTGCGTTTCCCTATTTTCCTCCTTTTGCTTTGCGTTTCAAAATATCTATCCACCTTCCTTCTAATTTCAAATTTCAAAATTCAAAATATCTATCCACTTTTCATGGTATGGTTCAAGATTTCTGCAATCTCAAATTACTTACAAACCGTATGCAATAAAGATTTCTAATTTCTAATTTCAAATTACAATTTCAAATTATTTTATTTAAATGCACTTGATTTTTTATCAAATTTGCAATAAAGAAAAAAATTAAACAAAAATGTTTTTCTTTCATATTAAATATCACAACGGTCGGTTTCCCCACCGTTGTGCGGTTATACTAGTATTTTAAATTACAAACAGCTTGAATTAAGAGAAATTTGAATACTAGAAAGGTTCAACAATATTTATTTTGGAAGATTAAAGTTTTGAGATTATTAATTATGGAATTTTTAGTGTCCAAAATTGTAATTTTCAAAAGTAACATTTTTAAATTTAATGTTAAAATCTTCCAAACTTTTAGTTTAATAATTTGTTTTCAAAATTTTGCAACTTTGGATTTTAAGATAAAAATTAATTTCCCAATTACTAAATTCTAAAAACTGAAATTCAAACATTTATACACTCAAATTTGAAATTTCAAAAGTTTGGATTTTATATAAATTGAAAATTTTAAAATTTGATTTTATTATAGTTTGTAAATGTTAATGAGGGTTTAAATGGAACAAATTATTATTCAGTTTTCAGAACTAATAATCAAAGAAAATGTTGAACACTTATTTCTGAATTAGTAATTCAAATCAGAAGAGTTATAAAAAACAAACAATAATCAAAGGTCTGAATAATATTTCAAAAGGGGCATCAAGGACTTCTTAAGAAAAACAAACATGGCCTTAGTAAGTTAAGTGAAAAATAAATAAAGGTTGTTTGTGATTCATTTCATGTTTTACAATTAAATTTCATCGAATTTATAATTTTTTACAATTATTTTAACACTACTGAAATACCTTTAAATAGTTATACTTTCCATCAAAAGTATGAACACCACGGCATTAGTTGGCCATAACTCTTCATACTTTCCAAAATTAGACGAGAGGTCATCAAGTTTTGCACTTAAAATAGTGCTTATTGATGAATGGAAACATTAAGCACGTAGCACTGTAAGTGTTTTGTATTCATTATATCTAATAAATATTCCAATTTTTTTAATATTTATTGAAGTTCATAGTGCATTATTGTTACATTATAAAAACATTCAATGAAAATGATAGTCTGATTATAAAGAAACACGCTTAAAACTAACCAGAATTTCATGATCTTGACTTCTTATGGAAAACAAATCCTAATAGATAGATAGAGACAGGAGCAATATATTGGTTGTGTGTATGGGTCTACACACACAGAGAGACAGACTGGAGCAATTATTGCTACATTATATATGTGTGTACATACATATATGTGTGTGTATATGTGTGTACACACGTACATATGTGTGTGTAACTTATTGCGAAAGCAGCAGCAACAACAACTACTAAGCCGTTGTTTCCAAACAAGTTGGGGTCGGTTAGAGATGAAACACAAAACTAAATGACAAAGTTAATTTAAAAATCATGATAATGGTAATAAAATAAAGTAAAATAATTAAACAATAACAATAACAGTAACAATAAATAAAATAAAAATAAAGAAACAAATAAAATTATATATATATGTATATGTGTGTGTGTGTGTGTGTGTGTGTGTGTGTGTGTGTGTATATATGTTATACTCTGTAAATCTCCACGGAAAAATTCTGTTTGCATTGCTTTGTGAAAAGGAGTCTTGCATCGTATCCCTAATCAATCGATCAGAGGAACCGGTACATTAATATTGTAAACCTAAATTTTACAATGTAAAATAATGAACTATTGTTATCATCTTTTTTTTTTTAAAAAAAGGAAGAAGAAGAAGAAGAAGAGAAAAAGAACAAGTACCCATTCTATGATGTTGATCATGTGACATCATCAGATAAAAAAGTGGAGGTCAGATTACAATAGTAAAAGACTTGGCATTCTTTAAATTTTGAACCATAAAACTTCCACATATGTGTGCATGTTTTCCATGAAACTAAATTGTGGATACATGTGATAAATGATTAAATCATGTGTGATTTCCAACAAATCTACGAGAACACTGTTAAACATACAAGCAGTGATTGGTTTTGCCTGCATCTCAACTTATTATTATTATTTTTGTTGTTGTTATTTATATTATTATTATTGTTGTTGTTAGTGGTAGTAGTAGTTGTTGTGGTAGTAGCGGCAGCGCGGCTGCTGCTGTTATTATTATTATTGTTTTATTTTATTTGTTTAGAAAGAAAGAAAAGAACCATAAGACGAGTTAATAAAGTGAGATATGTATATATATTGCATAACATGAGATTATGGTGATATGCTACATATTTAGGTAAAAGCAGTAGAAGTTGCAGGATGTGACTGGATTCATGTTGATGTGATGGACGGTCGTTTTGTGCCAAATATCACGATAGGACCTCTTATAGTCGATGCCTTACGCCCAGTAACCGATCTTCCATTAGACGTGCATTTGGTATGTCATAATATTATACGCTTTTCAGTTTGTACATACGTCCCGGCCCTACTGCATGATTAAAATGCCATATTGTAAGTAATCATTGCTCAATAATTGCATTGCAGATGATTGTAGAGCCAGAACAAAGAGTTCCTGATTTCATAAAGGCAGGTGCAGATATTGTTAGTGTGCATTGTGAAAATGCTGCTACCATCCATTTGCATCGAACAATCAACCAGGTATTATATTATATTCTGAATTTTGCAAATTTATACCCTCCATTATCAATTTGTTGCTTTTATGTTGAATTGTCTGTTAAGTATATAAAGCTGTTTCTTGCATCATCAGATAAAAAGTCTGGGTGCAAAAGCTGGAGTTGTCTTGAATCCAGGAACCCCATTAACAGCTATAGAATATGTCCTTGATGGTAACTTTTTTCTCCCCCTTTTTTGTTTTTTGTTTTGTTTTTTTTTGTTTTGTTTGGGAATGTAATCATTTGATGCAACAGTGTTTAAAATCATCCGCATTTCTGATGTACTTTTTTAGGGTGCATTGTAACATGAATATATGACCATTAAAGTCTTAAGACATGTTATTGATCAATGTGAATATCACTATGAGAAGATTTGTCTATCATATGTTATAATTGACATTTTCAGTAATGGGAGGAAACATTATTATTGAATTTTTTCAAGAGGAAAGACATACCTAAGGCTATACAAATATTTGTAGTTATAATTTAGAGTTAATGTTTTAAGTACCATCTGACCAGGATTTATTGTTCTATTTGCACAGCTGTGGATTTGGTTCTGATTATGTCAGTTAACCCTGGTTTTGGTGGTCAAAGTTTTATTGAAAGCCAAGTCCAGAAAATATCAGACTTGAGAAGAATATGTGTAGAGAAGGTAACATATGTTTATATAACTAATAGTTCCTGGACATATATATATAGAGAGATTTTACGTTGTCTCATTATACAGGGTGTGAATCCATGGATTGAAGTTGATGGTGGAGTAGGACCTGCAAATGCCTATAAGGTGCTGTACCTTTTAACCGATTTGCAAAGTGTTCCGGGTCAAAGATGTTTAAATTATAAAACTCAAGATATTTATCTTCGAAGTATGAGTAACAACCAAATAAATGATTTTATATTTGTGCTAATTGCTTGTGTCTTCTTGTGTCGATTAAAGACATTAGCCTGCATCGGTATCCCTGTGCTTTACACTAAATGTAAATTTACAATTGTTAACGTTAAATTTAGCGGCAAAGAAATGTCAAAACCAGTGACAACTATAACTTTACAGTTAAATTAATTTTGTTTTTCCACTATTTTAATTTATCCTAACCATGGATAAATCTATGACAAAGTTCCTTTAAACTTCAAAATTTAAGATTAGCAATGTTATTATGCCATTCCACTGTAAATAATTTTGATGAATCAGTAAAATTTTCTATATCAACTAAAATAAGTAGTGTTGACATAATCATTGATGGGGTTTGAATATGTAACAAAATAATTACAATTTCATCGTTATCAAAACCTTAATGCAATATTTTTTAATGTCTTTATTTATTGTTAAATTTACCATTATCAATCAATGATTTATCAATTTATTTGTATACCAACTACCATTTTAACAACGGTAATGGTAAAGTATCGGTAGTTGTTGATTTACCAATAATATTGGTAAGGTAACGGTTTTCCTGTATTGGTAACGGTTATTATTATTATCATAACAACCCTAGTAAAGACATCTAGAATTTCATGAAAGTGCTTTTGTTAGATAATGCTATGTATGTTGATCACAATGAAGACTGAAACAAACATGAAACACCAAAAATCAATAGCACATTCACTAAACCAGAAAGAGTTTTAAAAAATGCACCCCTTAACATGATCAATGTTTTAGTCAGACATTTAATGTAAAATTGCTTTTCATTACACATTTCATAAATGACTGAATACTATGGTTGTGTTGTCGGAATTGTTTTTGAATTCTTCAGTTCCTGTAGCAAGTGAATAGCCCTTGATCCGTGTAGTGGGAATCAAGGTCTTCAAAATGGTGTCAAAATCATAAATCCTGAAGTATATAGATTTAAATCGTGACTCATAGAAGCAAAGGGTTCACATTTTATGTATATGCAACTGTATACTATAAATTTTCCTCTATGTAAATATCACATGATAGTTAACATTAAATATGCGAAATCATCTATCCTTTTTAACGTACACATTGAATCTAGAATTTAATTTCACGTTGATTTCCATCTTTATTTTGTTTCTGAAATAATGATTTTTGAATGTAAACTCAAACATATATACCAATATATTCAAATGATTTCTTCTAATTGTGATTTGAATTTGAAACAACATTTGAATTCTAAGTGTCCGTTTGGTTGAAAATGAGTTTTGTTATTTGTATCTTAAAACGCACGGTAGATGAGAAAACGGTGAAAAACCATTATATGGAAAATGCTTTAAACATATAAAATCGAAAATGACATTTTTTTTCCTCCTCCGTTTGGGATAAAAAAAAAACTATCTTCGACATTCCCTTTATTCCCTTTGTTGCAATGGTTGGGATTTTTCAACTTATTTTTCTCTTGCACGCCATCTGAAACACACATTCAAAATAGAAAACAGAAACTCACTTTCAAGTCAAACAATGCCCTAAGATTTTAAAGTTTTTAATAATCGAAGCAGTGACAACGAAGTGAATTAACCTTCTACCATACTGGATATCAATTTTCATAATACTAGTATGCATGTAAAAGCTTCTACATCGTAAAATTACAATCACCAAACAACTTGAAAACAATTTGGCAGGTTATTGAGGCTGGAGCTAATGCCCTTGTTGCTGGTTCTGCAGTCTTTGGAGCCAAGGATTACGCAGAAGGCATGTTGATTTTCGCTCTTTGTCGTTATCTCCTTCCACTTATATATTGAATGCTTTAAACATTATCTGTATATTTTTCCTCTTAATCATTAATAAGTATTTGTTTATTTTTACAGCAATAAAAGGCATTAAGACTAGCAAGAGGCCAGCAGCAGTTGCAGTATGATGACTATACAGACATATACAAATAAAAGTGAAGCTTGTGTTGTTTGAGTTTCTAGTTGCCTTTATTTCAATGTAAATTACTTATTTATATCTTTTATATGTAATTTTTATTGACGTTAGTATCTCTTTTTTTTCTCCCTTTGTCGTAATGACTAGGCAGATTATTTGCATATGTGTATGATGGTGCACATTAAGTTCGTTACCATTAAAAATTACCAATGTCAATTGACCTAATATTATTGCACAAAAGGCATGGTTTTTCTGGAGTGTAGTGCCCATTTTAGATTTCTGGAGTTGTATTTTTTTTTTACACAAAATACAAAGCCTATTTTACAGAAATTACACACAAAATACAACATATTGCCTACTTAGACCCAAATAAATTAGCCTAAGCCAAAATTACAAGCCGCGTGACTTGTGCGTTGGATAAAGATACAAGCATCTTTGGTTCTCACGTTTATTTTGGTTTCACTCGCGTGCTCATTATTTGCAGAGCTTCGATTGGTTATTGATCTTCCGTCTCAATTTCATGCTCTTAACATTATTACTGAGAATTCATGATGAAAACTCCCTTGCTGAAGAATTGGTGGAGCAAGAGCGTGCACTAGTTCTTTGCACGTATGCTGATGTTTATGGACTGCACATACAAGCAAGAGATATGAAATATAAATATTTCACATAATATTCTAATTAGAATTTTTTATTGCATTCTCATTCAGCAATTACAATGGAATGGTTGACATTTATTTTCTGCAAGATTATGAAACCGGACCCGATGATCGAGGAGGTTCCGAGCAATTTAAATCCGGAGTGATGCCAAAAGGACTAATTCCATTAAACTGTCAATATACTATCGTTTAATACATTTAGTGTATAGTATACGCCCAGCTTTGACAGGTATATTTTCTTAAATAAACTATATGTTTGTTGGTATATGCAGAAACAGTAAACAAATATGCTAAACATGCAATAATATCTGTGTAAATTCTTATAATTTCTTTATGTTCCAACAGTATAGGCTACTATTATTTCTTTCTTCACCGTCTCTCCATTTACAATCACACTATAAATTACAAAAGCTTATTTTGTATATCTAGCATTACGCAACAAAAAACATACCCAGCCAAACAACTATTAATTCATGCAGATTATGCTTTTTATTGGTTTAGTTAACCAAAATAGTTATTTTTTATTTATTGTTATTGCGTTGAAGATGATTACTGTTGTTATGAAATTCGATAATATCTGTAAAATAAAAGATGTTTGAAGAGGAATGAAATTAATTAAGCTAATGAAACGTACTGTGGTTAATTACAAACGACAATCATGAAGTTGATTTTGCGGTTAATTACAAGTGACAATCATGAGCAATAGAGAGATTTGTTCTACCAGAGACTTGGATGATCAAATACCGTGATGTCACTTTTTTATTTCTCCTTTTTATGTTTTCTTCCCTTTCTTCCAAATAATATGCCTATTTTCATTTGTTTTCTCATCATTTGACAATATATATTTTTAACCTACACGTGCGTGTGCACACAAACGCACATTATATATCTTCAATCATATTTATGAACAATCCTAAAACATATCCTGCTAGACTAAAAATTATTATTATTAAAACAGAAATTAGAAAAAAGACTAAGTCGAAGATATTCATATCAGAGATATTCTGTGAGCAGATTCGATAATGCTACGGAGCGGAAAATATAGTAGAAGATATGCTATCTCTCAAATTATTAAGTGCAATCTGAAGAAGAGGACGTACTATTGACAAATGAGAAGGAGAAATTAGACAGCCATTAAAGTACAATATAAGCTTTTTATAAAAAAATTCTCATATATATTTACAGACTAGAAGTTGGCTCTTATATAGCTGAGCCTAAGACACTGATACAATAACTTCGTAATTCAATATACTTTATCATACACCAGCGCACGAACTTAAAATATTATACAGATAGGCTAATTTGAAAGAAAGATAATAATAATTATTTAAAGGGATTCCCACTATCTTCTGATGTGATTAATAGCAGATGCTTTCGGCCTAAAAGCAAATGTGCTGTAAAGTGGATTGTCGTTTTTTAATAATACCGAGAATATTCTGCTTTTATTTCTTGATATTCGTGCCAAAGTAGAAAACTGTGTCTAATTTTCTCTTCTACTAGATATATTAGTTGTCAATCACACTGATTCATATCATCTGGTTCATGGGCTTTTAATTATCTCCTGGTAGACTCAAGACTACTTTCACCTTCGTCTTCTGAACTAATTCTGTCATATATAATTACATCTTGATTGGGATTAAAAATATCCATTGCTGCTGGAAGAGGTAACAGAACTTTTAATTCCATTTCTCCGCAAATCTGATAGCGTGAAGTTTCTTCCTGTAGAATCAATTTTTCTTTCCAACTTGGTGGCAGACTTAGTGTTGTTCGATGTTGATGATATTGCCAGGGCATATGAGCTTAGAACCAAATTGGAGTTCCTTCATACAATTGATAGTAAATGTGAAGATTACGACTGGCGTATAATCTCGTATAGCCTTTATGCCAAAATATTGCCATACGATGAGTAGCTGGTTTGTAGGGGTAATTTGGTCCTGGAAGTATTAAATGTGTAGTGGAAGAAATACATACTATAATACTAGAAAACTGTCTTAAATATTGAGATGCGATAATGTAAAATCTTTCACCAAATCGCTTAAGGACTGAAACTGGTGTAGTATCGTGAAATGTGATTTTAGATACCGTACCATGATCAAACATATCTACCAGCTCATCTATATCCTTTGGTAGCAGGTTAATGTCGGTTTGAAGTCGTAACATATTTGATCTCCTGTCTTGTACAACCTTAAACTGAATGCCTTGTACTCTGTCTCTGTAATAACCTTTAAGGATTTCTTGAAGGTTCTTCTGGTGATCATTCCAGCTTTCATGAACTAACTTCTTGATCTTTAATCTTATGTCTATTCCTGACTTATTGTAAAATTCTTCTAGGATCGGCATAGGTTTTAGCTTTAAACGATTTGAAAGTTGTTGAAAGCTTAAGGTTTTTGAATGCTTTGGCAAGTTTTGCTTAAGCTGATCCCTTTCTTCTACTATATGCTTTATCCTTTGCTCTAAAAGCTTAGCTGTCTGTTGATCATAACGAATCTGGCTAATTTGTTGTTTTAACTGTTGATTTTCATTAAGAAGATTTTCTAATTGAAACTGTGACTTTTGGTAAAGACTTTGCAGATCACTGATTTGCGTTGTCTGGTCATTTATGATTCTGTCGGGGGTTTGAGGAGTAGAGGAAGCAATTTGCGAATAAGTTTTATAGCAGTATTCTTCAACAAAATAGTTAGGTCCAAATGCTTTTCTTGCTTCATTTAGGGCTTCGCTAAGCTGATAGTACCCACTAAAAAGTGGATTAAAAAAGTTTTGAGTTGCAAGCTGAACTTGGGAATAATGTTTGAAGACCCTGTAAAATTTCATTTAAAAACTACGTAACAAGATTTTTTTTTTGAAAGCGGCTTTTGCTGTATTTTTGAAAAATAACGAGCAAAACAATTACTCACTTTTTGTTTGTTTCGTTTTTCCTGTTCTATGGTTTTCAAATTCCATAGGTGATCTAACAAACATTGTTGCGAAGCATCAAGACGAACTAGGGGTTTAAACCCCCTTGGGTCATCTGATCTGTAAATTACCAATTCTTGTTGTCCAAAAGTCATATAAGGAACATTTGTCTGTTTATTACTTTCTTCTACTGGAGTAATAGCTTTTGAGCTATTTGGGGAATTACCACGCATATTGTTTTTATTTGCTGTCTTTTCTTTAGATGGTGTTTCCTTTTTGATTAATAAGGAAATAGCATCCACCCTCTGTAAAGAATTTTCTGGAGATTCTACTTCTGCTTTTACAGGCTCTATTCTTTCTGTCATTTCCTGATTCATAAAACAAATGTTAGTAGAATCAAAAGCTGATAGTAATTTTCTACTTAAAATATCTGCTAAATGATTATTTTTTCCTTTGATGTGTTCAAAGCATATATAATAACCATTTCTTTGAATTAAATTCTGCAAATTTAACCATCTAGTTTTATTTATCTTTTTACTATTTTCATTGGAAATAAATTTTACAATTGCTTCGCAATCTGTTTTGACAGTAAAATCTTTATTAAGGAAGATTTTAAATTTATTTAAACTGTTAATTAATGCCTGAATCTCATAGTCAATAGATGTCCATGAGTTGACTGAGTTAAGGTTACCGCTAGCATGCGTAGGCAGCATTTTTTTCTGTATTTTTATCTGCATATTTGGATGGTTTACATTTTAGGACAGCTCCCCATCCGTCCTTGCATCCATCGCATTCTATAATTATGTAATATGTAGTTAGAGGTAATTCAAGTGGTTGAATTCTCTTAACTTCTTTTATTTTTTGTACTAGCTTGATATCTTCAGAATTAAATCTGGCTTCGCCATTTTTTGAAATTTTTTCATATAATGGTCCAACTAATTTGGCCAAATTTGGAATAAAGTTTCTGGCATAGTTAACTAATACTAAAAAGGCTTGAATTTTCTTTTTATTATCAAGCTTGTCTGGAAAATCAATAATCTTTTGTGAAATGTGGGGTTGGAGTTCTATTTTTCCATTCCCAACTTCAAGGCTTAAAAATGAAAATTTTAACTTAAAAAGTTCCATTTTTCTTCTACTAACTACTAAATCATTCCTTTCAATTTCTGAAAAGACTATTTTTAAATGCTGTTCATGTTGTTTTAAATTATCTGATGCTACAAGAATATCGTCTATGTATACTAAAAAAAATCATATTTTTTGAATATGCTATCCATAAACCTCTGAAATATTGAAGGAGCTATTTTAAGACCAAAACTAAGAACATTCCATTCGAAATGTCCTTCTGGACACATAAAAGCTGTCCAAGGTTTAAAATCCTCTTCTAGCTTTAACTGGTTATATCCACTTTTTAAATCAAATTTACCAAAGACTTTTTTTTAATCTTGGATTAGGTTAATTATTGTATCTTTGTTAGGGATATTATAACCATCATCTTCTGTGTTGTCGTTTAACCTTTTATAGTTATAGACAATTCTGGATTTTCCTCTTTTTTGTTCAGAGTGATTCTGAACAAGAAAGGCAGCTGATCTGTGCTTTGATTCAGATCTTCTAATAAGGTTTTAATTTAACATTTCTGATATTTGAACTTTAAATTCTTTAATATCAGCTGGAGAGTAGTCAATATTAGCTGTCTTGATTGTAAGATCAGAATTAACTATTTTGATCTTACAAGTATAATTGACTCTATTTTTTGGTTACATCGTTTCCAATGAAACCAAGTTATATATATATATATATATATATATATATAATACCAATGACACCCTAGACAGTGCATCCACTATAAAATAGGCTTCATATAGTGACTGGTACTAGTGATGGCTAGCGACAGCTAAAAAGGAGGCCGTCAGCCTCGCTAGCCATCATTATACGCGTATATATAGGTTCACCCGTAAACAGAAAAACATTTCTCACTTTTCCCAATTCATTTCAGCAAACCTCTCCCCTCCACCGCCGACGCCCCAGCCACCGTCCACCGACGTGAGCTGCCGATCTCCCCATCGCGAAAGCCACAACGCTCCAAAGCTCGAAGGTATGCTATTGCTCTCCAATTTCTGCTTAATCTAGGTTTAATCAAAACCCTAATTTTGAAAATTAGTTGATTATATGTGATAGAAATTGATGATTATGCGGTAATAGTTGTTGGTTGCAGCGAATTGTTTGATTTGGGGATATGTTGAGAACCCTAATTTGGCAAATTAGTTAATTATGAGTTTGTTATTGTGTATTAGTTAATAATAATATTGTGTTTGTTGAGTTGGTGATATTAATTATTAGTTTGATTGTTTAATTTGTAATTAAAAATTAGGGTTTGTTTATAATCCGAAAATTAGTGTAAATTACTTATTGATATTCTAATGGATTTATAATTAAGTTTACGCGATATTTGTTATAATTAATTAGAACAATGTTTATTATAGTTTGTGCAAACATTAGTGTACGATTGTTGATTAATATGCTGCTAGATTGGCACGGTTAAATAGAAGTAATATTTTTTATTTAATTAGCGTGTGTGCATTATAAATATTAGTTGTCAGTATAAAATAAAATTAATTTAGTTCATTACAAGTGCTAACATCTAATTTGTCGATAAAAAAATTTAATTTGTTAACTGAATTTTAACATACGTTTTGAAATTTCAAATGTATTAAATAAAATATTTAAATGGTTGAATGAATTATATAATTTTGAAATGAGCATGAGAACAACAAATATTATACTGAAATCAATTTTTGCAGAAAATTAAGAAATGAATATTACAACAATAAATATTCTACTAAAATCGATTTTGTAAAAAATGAAGAAATTAATATAATAACATTAAATATTTTTCTAAAATCGATTTTCTAATAAAAATTAGGAAATGAATATAACAATAACTAATATTGTACTAAAATTGATTTTGTAAAAAAAATTAAGAAATAAATATAACAACAACAAATATTACGCTAAAATCGATTTTGTAAAAAATAAATGAAGAAATGAATTTAAGAACATTAAATATTTTGCTAAAATTGATTTTTTGAAAAAAATAATAGAAATGAATATAACAACAACAAATATTCTGCTAAAATCGATTTTGTGAAGAAATTAAGAAATGAATATAAGAACAAATATTGTACTAAAATCGATTTTCCAAAAAATTGAGAAATAAATATAACAAGAATAAATATTTTACCCAAATCAATTTTATATTTTTTTGAAATGAATGTAATGTTGATTTTGAAATAAGCATTAAATATTATTTCAATAAATAATTGACGCTAAAAAATTAAAGCCTTTAGTCCCAAAAGGTTTAATTTTAGTTTAGAAAATATGACAAAAATACACCTATTGGACGCGAAGTTATGCGTAGAAGAGAAGTGAAGTGAAGTGCTGTCGAAATTAAACAGAAGTGTGGTATGTGAAGCGTTTAGTCCTAAATGGCTTTACTTTATTTTAGAAAATATAACAATAATATACCATTTGAGTGCAAGTTATGCGTAGAAGAGAAGTGAGTTGAATTGCTGTCAAAATTACTAACATATATTTTCAAATCAGGAAAAATGTTCGATTATTTTCTCGACCATACTTGGATGTATGAAGTTAGAACTGATAGGAAATGTTCAACAAACGAACATTTCTATAACGGTGTACATGAATTTATTAGATTCGCTAAATCTAATAATTGAAATAACGAAGAAATTCGTTGCCCTTATTACAGTAAGTGCCAACATTTGAAGCATTGGAAACCAGATATAGTTGAAGTACATTTGTATAAATATGGTTTCGTGCCGAATTATTATTTCTGCTATCGTCATGTAGAATTTGTTGAACCTACACCTAATACTGTAGTATTAGAGGACGATAATATTATGACGAATCCGATAGAAAATATGGTGGATGATATAGGACGATCAATGTTTTCTACCATTCAAGCCGACGATGAAGACGTAAATGTCGAAGAAGAACCGACCGCGGGAGCTAAAAGAATATATGATTTATTGGATTCTGCTAAGAGGCCGTTGTGGGACGGTTGTAAAAGCGGAACCGAACTATCAGTAACCGCTGAACACGTTACTATGAAATCAAAATTCAACCTTACAGAAGTTGCATTTACAACAGTTGTACAAGCTGCAAAATGACACATGCCACCCAATAATCTGATGTGCGATAGTTATTATAAAGTGAAAAAACTAATGTCCGCTTTCGGTCTGCCGTACGAAAAGATAGATACATGTGTAAAAGGTTGTATGTTGTATTGGAAAGATGACGTTGACCTTAGAAAATGTAGAATATGTAATGAGGAAAGATACAAATCAAGAAAGAAGAAAGGAAAAGAAGTTCCGTACAAGAGAATGCATTATTTACCCATCACTCCCAAACTTCAAAGGTTATATGCATCTTCTGCTACGGCTTGTCATATGCGATGGCACAGTGTGAGAACACCGGAAGATGGAACTTTGATACATCCATCTAATGGAAAAGCATAGAAACATTTTGATAAGATTTATCCCACATTTGCTGCATAAAGCCGTAGTGTCAGACTCGGTTTATGTACGGATGGATTTTCACCATTCTCTCAGTTTGGTAATAACTATTCATCCTAGCCAATTATCGTGATTCTGTATAATTTACCTCCATGGATGTGTATGAAAACACCATATATGTTTCTTATATTGTTTTCCCTGACCCTCATGATCCAACACAAGAAATCGATGTTTATTTACAACCATTGATCGAAAAGTTGAAAAAACTGTGGAATGAAGGAGTTGAAACATACGACATTTCAAGAATTTTTTCCATATGTTCGCTTCTTTATTATGGACTATTAGTGATTTTCATGCATATGGATGCTTTCTGCTTGGAGTACGGTCGGTCATCTAGTCTTCCCTTATTGCATTGAAGAAACACGAGCATTTTCTTTACGACATGGGAAGAAAGTTTCTTGGTTTGATTATCATCGGTGTTTTCTCCTTTCCAATCATACTTTTAGAAGAGATAGAAAAAACTTTATAGCTAACAGAGAAGATAATATGCAACCACCAAAGATTTGGTCAAGCGAAGATTATATGAAATTGTAAAGGTCTATCCAAAGATACATGAAATTGGAGTGCAGATTGAAATTCCAAGAAAATCAGACATTCATAATTGGTGCAAACAATGTATATTTGGGAGTTATCATATTGGAAAAAATGTCTTACCCCGACATAATATTGACATGATGCACAACGAAAAAACGTGTTTGATAATATGTTTAATACAATTTTGAATGTAAAGGGAAAAACTTAGGAAGATTTTAATTCAAGACTTAATATAGCAAACTATTGTAAACGCCCCAACCTTCATATGAAGCCCAATAACAATTAAAAACCGAAAGCATGCTATGAGCTAGACAGCAAGCAAGTAAAACTCATGCTAAAGTGGGTGGAAGAACTAAGATTTTCCGATGTGATTTCTTCTAATCTTCGTAGATGTGTTGACTTTAAAAATAGTAAATTAAATGGGATGAAAAGTCACGATTGTCATATCATGATGGAATATTTACTACCCGTAGCTTTCAAAGAACTGTTGTCCGTAAAAGTATGAAGTGTTATAACAGAATTAAGTATGATTTATAAATAGCTTTGTTCGACGATATTAAAAGTAGATCGTATACATAAACTTGAAGTAAAAATCTTCACACCGCTCTGCAAACTGGGGAAAATATTTCCGCCAAGTCAATGTAATGGAGCATTTACCTATTCATCTTCCATCTGAAGCACTTCTTCGAGATCCTATGCAATATGGATGGATGTATCTATTTGAGAGGTAATATTGAATATCTGCAATATTTATGTCAGTTTAAAATTCAGATTTCTATATCTAAATATGATTTAAATTTATTTTGTAATAGGTACTTGAATCATCTAATGAAAAAAGTTCACGAGTTGAGGGTTCGATTTGCAAATCATATCTTGAGGAAGAAGCTTCGTTCTTTTTCTCTCATTACTTCAATGATGATGTGAACTTATCGTTTGTAAGCGTTCCTCGTAATGATGAAGTCGTTGAACAAGATTCTTCTCAAACAATGTTATATATTTTTAGACAACATGGTCGACCTGCTGGAAAATATGTGGAAATATGGTTAGACGATAGTGATTACCATGTAGCGCACACATTTGTTCTTCTAAATTGTGTTGAAGTTGCACCATTTGTTAGGCAATAATAAATTCATATATAATTCACTTATACGTACATATTAATTATAACGCATATTACATATTTGCAGTATCTACGAACCACATTATCCATTTGGCGATCTCAGTAAAGAATTTTCTAAATGGTTTTCACACTACGTTTATGATCCAAGAAACTGTATCGTTGATGAAGGTTTACGACATCTTGCGATCGGACCAAAAAGAAATGTAAAGACTTATTCAATATTCTTCGTTAATGGATTTAAGTTCAACACGAAAGATTACGAGACTGAAAAATTAACATAAAACAGCGGTTTGTCAAAGATAGTGATGATCCGGATGAGCATATAAAAGATTTTTACGGTGTCATAACATAGGTTCTAAAGTTGACGTATTATGTAGAACTTGCATAAAAAGTTTTTTTTTATTCAAATGCAATTGGTTCAGTAATGTTCCTGGTTTTGTAATCAATGTGCACAAAATTTTTAAGCTTATTGAAATAAAGCATACCTCACACTATTATACGTATGATCCTTTCGTATTAGCCAAGCAAGCATTACAAGTTTCTTTTGCTCCGTATCCATCCTTAAAAAGAGATAAAACAGATTGATTGGCTGTTTTTAATACAAAGCGAAGGTTTACGTTTGATGGAAATAATATTCCAGATGAAGCAGCTTATCAAGCGGATCTTGAACCAAATACAGAAATAATAATAGTTGATGGCATTGATTTAGGGCTGTTGAATGATGAATCGAATGTTTTATAAGATGCACTTGAAAGTACCGAAGAAAACGAGATAAAGTACAACACTGAATCAGAAAATGGCAAAGACTGAAAACTCTGAATACTTGCATCGCTAGTTGTATAATGTATTATTCTTAGCTGCATATTATTCTGAGCTATGTATTAATAATGATGACCATGTTCTGAGCTATATACTATTCTGTTTTGAAATTTCTATATATGTATTCATGAGTTCTTGTCCCATTTATTATGATTTAGTGGAAGTTTTATGTGATGATTAATGAAACATGCATTGTACTAATAAATTTATGTCTTTTATTTATCTGTGGTAGATATGTCTAGCAGGAGACGTAGTCAGAGATCGGAGCCTTCTCCATCTTCCGATGCAGGTGCTAGTGGCACTGCACCGGATTTACGCCCATTGGAGGAGGTAGTTTCGAAAAGTACCTGGTAAGTACCAATTTATTTGAAGTACTTTTTTTTAAATTTATTAAATATCTACATCAAAATTTATATAGAGGCTTTGAAGTGGAGTCTTCGGATTTCATCCTACAAGTTTACAGGAAAGCATTTATGAATAGGATGTCCGGTTGTTGGCCTCATTGGGATGACATCCCACCACATATCAAGAATGCTATTTTGGCTAATGTACTCGTAAGTAAAAGTTTGAATTTTAGTTCAAAATTAATATAATTTATATAATTCAAACTATTTTCAATATGTAGGTAGCCGTGCGTGTAGATCCAGAGGATATAGACATTTTTACCAATTACTGGACTAAAAGGATGAGAAATAATTACAGGGACACTGTATAAGGCTAAAAATGCACGTTAAAACCCAAATTGGATGGGCGTAGATGTGTGGGCTGGGTATCTCCGACTCTGGGACACTCTAGAAGTGAAAGTAAGTTATATACTTTTGCATTGTTGTTAATTTTTTTAAAATTTCATTAATTGCAGTAATTTAGTTAATCGTGTATCTAAATTTGTAGGAATTATCTGCCTGGAATCATGCTAATAGGAATGAAAATCCCGCGCTGCACCGTAATTGCTCCAAATCCTTCCAGGAACACAGGAGACAGTTGGTAAATTTATAAATTGCGTTTATAAAAACCTTAAGTGTTGTTTAATCATATTTGTAACATTGTTTATTCATATGTATATATTTTCAGGCGGCAAGATACAATCGCGAGCCTAATATGGCTGAGGTGTCCACGGCCACGCATGTCGTTAAATAGACAGATGAGGAAGGAAACATTTCATACGAGTGGATGGACGATAAATAGGGATCCATAATGGTAAACATGCTTATCCTTAATGACAATGTTTCATATACCTTTATTTCACATTTCATAAACTTTAAATTGAATATTTATCGTGTCTACCAATTGTTCGTAAATGCAGGAGAGGTACAAAGTGGAGCGGGCTCGAGTAGCGCAGTCCACCGGCCGGGCAGAGGCTACATATGAGAGTCGAACCGTATTTGGGATTCCATTATTGACCCGCCTTCGTGAAATAGGCGGTACAGTTATGGAAATCAGGAGGTAAATTTCTTCATTACTAATATATAAATTCACACATGCAAATGTATTTAAACTTAAGTAAACAAATTATAAATTGAATAAGGAAGCTGAATAATTGAAATAAATAAATTGCAACCAATGTACAACAGTTAATTATAAATATTAGTCGCATAATTAATCAACTATTTTTGTTCATACTGTTTATAATGTTCATAAATTATAACTAAGTATCAACTATTTCACTGACGTTAATATCCCAGAGGGCTTATAGGAGATCCCAAGCGAGGAGAAAATTGCTCAAATGAAAAAACAGCTGGAGCAGATAAACGATTGGAGGAAGAGCGCATTAGCGCAACAGCTAGATGAGCATATTATAGCCTACTTGGCATAACATGGGATGATGCCTGGAGAGGACAGGTCGAGCAATGACGATGAGTTGGTATACTTGTGTTTCTGCTGGATTTTCATCATCTTGTTTTCCAGTCAAGTGACATTTGTTTATATATTTGATACATGTTGGTTGGTTGTTGTGTTTGATGGGTTAGCGAACATTTGTGTATATATGTGATTGATGGATAGCATTTGGTTATATGGTTACATTGTTTGATGAATTTGGGTGGTTCTGTTTGATTGGTATGATATGTTTATATGGTGGTATTTGTTGTGAAATTGAATGTATATGTGTTGAAAAGTGATTTGAATTTGGTTGTGTGGTTGGACTGATTGAAAGGCAGAGTTAGAGCTGGAAATTTATTCCAGGCTAGCGACGGCATGTTTACCACAGCTAGTGACGGCTAGCGATGGCTGAATTGTTTCAGCTTAGCGACGGCTAGTGATGGCGTGTGGCGCCATACCCGTTTTAACTAATTTTCCATATGTCTAATTAGGCGTCGTCAACCGTCGATATTTTAGCTGCAGAGCCGTCGCTAAAGCTGTCGCTTTACTGTGTGGTGGCGACCTAAATAGCAACGGCTTTTAGCGACGGTCGGCGACGCATTTTAGCCGTTGCTAAAGCCGCCTTGTTTTGTAATGATCACCTCTATAGCCCTCTGATTTCCACCACACAACCCGAATTAAACAATGAGGTTTTCTTTCTCTTTCCACAAGCCATAATATTTAATTTGGGTTGTGCGGTGGAAATGAAGAGGATATAGAGGTGCAACAAAATAAGGGTGTAGCAAAATATGGGTGCCGTGGATTGGGCGCTGCTTATATATGTGCATGTAACGTAATTATCTTTTTATCAAGTTTTTATATAGGTAATTAAAAACAACGAAATTGCAACAAATGTTACTTTTTGGAATTATAAAATCTAACGGTCGATTCCTCCATTATTGTACGGTTATACTAGCATTTAATATATATGTGTACGTGCATGCGTGCGTGTGTATGTGTGTGCGTATATGTTTATACACACACACATACGTAAAACGTAAATGTCTTTTTGTCAAGTTTTTAAAATCTAGTGGTTGGTTCCTCCACCGTTGTACGGTTATACTAGTATTAGATTCACATTATATCCAAAGAGCATAATTTTTTTTACAAACTACCATCAAAGTTTACTAATTCTATTTAAACTCACAAAATTACTGAGTTTCCCCCTTCTTCCAAAAAAAAAACACGTACACCTCCGGTTTTACTTAGTTTTCCCAATTGTTTCTAGTTTTTCCCATGCCTTTTACGTTTGTCCAAATTTAATTCTCTTAGTAAAAAATTTCTTAGTTAATTAGCAATTATTTAAAATGCGATATCTTTCAACAGATGTATTGGATTTAAATTTTGTTTTCACCATTGAATCAAATTTTTTATTATCTTTCTATTAAGATTCAATTATAATATGTTTTGATGAATTTTTATTTTTACGATGGCAAATATTTGCCAGACTGGAAAATATTGGTCATTGTAGATAAAAAGAAAACCCCCAGCAGTTCCCACTCATCTTGTTCAGTATCCACTCCACCTTTGACTATTGTGGACATGCATGAGAAATTTAAAGATGGAGTGGGTATTGAGAAAGCTGTTTGGAAGTTTTTTTTCTTTATTTACAATGAAAAATATTTGCCATTGTAAATAAAAAAAATATATCTCCCAACAGCTTGCTCAATACCCACTCCACCATTGTTAAGTATCTCCTCCACCTTTAGCTACTGTGGACATGCATGAGAAAGTTAAAGGTGGAGTAGGTATTGAGCAAGCTGTTGGGGTTTTTTTTTCTTTTTATTTACAATGGAAATTTTTTGTCATTATGAATTAAAAGAAAGTCTTCTCGGCAGCTTTCTCCATACCCACTTCACCTTTAAATTTCTCATGAATAATAGAAACGGTGGGGGTTTTTTACAATGGCAAATATTTGTCAGGCCGTCAAATATTTGCCACCATAAAAATTTAATTTTTTTTGTCAAAACATATCACATACAGACCTTATAGAAAGATAATAAAATTTGCGATTTAATGGTGAAAACAAAGTTGAAATCCGATACGTCTACTAAAAGATATCACGTTTTAAATATTACAAATTAGCCTATCATTATAGCAGATATTTTTACCGGTAAAATTGATGAGAGGGTATTTTTGTCATTGTGTATTTTTTTCGATACTCGTTATCATTTTTTCGCAGTAGTTGCTTAAAATGTTAATTTGTCTCTCCAATTAAAATAACTATTCAACACCATTTACCAAACTAGCATTTATAGTAAGAGCATACCCAACCGAGTATCGGTTGGGAAGCAACTGACCCCTAACGGGGGGTTAGTTGACCTCTTTTGGATTGCTTCTTAGCTGGCCAAAATAAAGCCGGCTAAGTTTGGCCGGCTAAGGCAACCGTCAACCATATGACCGTTGCCACTTAGCCAACTATACTTAGTCCAAATGGTCATAATGTTGACCGTTGGAACTTAGCCGGCTATAATATAGCCGGCTAAGCGATAGAAATGGTCGTTGCCTATCCTTCTTCATCCCCAGCTATATAACTAATCAATTAATTTTTTTTATTTACATCAATTAAGTTATATGTCTTACTCTCATCAACACATTTTCTCTAAACAATCGCAGTAATGTCGAAAAATTCAAAAGAAAAATCTCAAAAATCTTCATCTCCTAGATTTCTATCTCAACTAGACCAGATAATTAGAATCCGACTTAATTCAATTAGAATATGTATATTCTCAACATGATCCAAATCTTCATTCTCAACAAGCTTCAAATTCGTATCAGCCACAACAAAATCAAAATTTCTTTCATTCTCAACAAGATTCGAACCATTACCAAAATTCTCAAAATGAGAATTATTCCCAAAATAATTCGTTTTGTTGAAACAATAACTATGATCAAAACTACGTATCTCCCAATAGCCAACAATGGTTAGTATTGCCTTATCATTCACAACGTTTATCAAGGAATCTCAGTAGTCAATTTAGAGACAACGGATATGAAAACCAAGAAACCGAATTCGACGGCAATGAAATAGCCAAAGTAGAACATGTTTTTAGGAATTCTAATTTGTCTTTTGCTCAAACTTGAGGAAATCAAACAATGAGAATCAACAGTATTGAATTTTCAAATGCCGAAACAAAAGCCGCAAAAATAGTTAAATGGACGCCAGATGAGCAAGCTGAATTAGCATTCCATTGGGTTGAATGTTCTAGAGACAATAACAAAGGTACGAGCCAAAGTGAAATTTCTTTTTGGAATTCTGTAAGCAATATGTTCAATATTTGAAGTCCAAATAGTCTTCCATGAATGGTTGATTCTTTGAACTAGTCTTGGAAAAGAATAAATGTCGCTTCTCAACGTTGAAAGAAATAATAGCCGGCCTGCATTCAAGACAACAAAGTTGGGTAAACGATATGGATCTGGTAATGATTTTAAAATTTTAGTTCAAATTATAAGTTATTATGTTATATTCTTCTTATATACTTCATCATTTACAACTCAATCAAGCAAATGCAGTGGATATGTCAAAACATAATAATCATCCATTCAACTTGCACTATTGCTATGATATACTCACAAAAGAGGAAAAATAGAGTCGAGCGCGATAAGACATTCAGTAATGCTCGTTCTTTTTAGAAAGATGAGCGATGAATCTAGCCCTGGTAGTTCCGATCCACATGAAGACACGGATGATAGGGCATCCTAAAGGTTCAAGGGTAAGAAAAAAATACCTTCGATTACAGTGCACATTATGGACATATTGGAGAGCATATGGAGGCTGCTAAAGATGCAAATAAATTATACCTGGAAACAAAAGAAACAAAGAGACTTGAAAAGGAAATGGAAAAACAACGACGTCACGATGAAAAACAAAAGTTAAGAAATGACGAGCTAGAGTTAAGAAAATAAGAATTAGCTCAACAACAAAGAGATGATGATATGGCTCTTTTAACTTGCAACTTGAACGAACTCAATCCAGTGCAAAGGATGTATATAGGGAAGCAACTTGAGGAGTACCATAGGCATCAAGAGAGGTTGTAAGAAACTAGTTTTCTATAATGTATCTTAGCATTGCATCTATTATTTGATCTCATAAGTGTTGGTTGTAGTGTCATTGTTAGTGTTGTTGTAATGTGATTGTCGCTGTATTAGTTGGGGTTATTGGTAATGCTATTGTTTTCAATTTTGTTGCTATTGCTATTGTTATAGTTTTAAGCTCACCTTGACTTGGCATTCTTGATGTTGTTATTACTATTAACACGTCAATAACAACTTAGTACAGTAGATATAACAAATTCAAACACAAACATTAGTACAAAACCTCAACAACAGCTTATTACAATAGATAAGTGAAACACAAGAACCATCTAAACATCTCTTATACTAGTGGTTTCCTATATGTTCCCAGTAGTGTTTCACTAGGTCTTCTCTTAGATCAAGACGAGCGTGTGGATCTCGAATGCTTTGTATTCTTTGCAAGTATTCGACAAAAGTATTTGGGTCCTTAAAAGCTTTTTTCTGAAATAATACAGCAATTCTAGATAGTTTCTCAGTTAAAGTTCATACGCACCACAATCTTTTTCGACAATCATATTATGTAAAATTATACAGCATTGTATGATATCAGATAATACCACCGAATCATGGTAATATACCTCTTTTCTTAATATTTTAAACCTACCTTGAAGCACTCCACATGCTCATTCGACATCTTTCCTCAAACTCTCTTGTTGTTTGGTGAACCTAGCTTCTTTTACGTTATTTGGTCTTTTTTAAGCTTGCACAAGCATTTTCCATTTTGGGTAGCTTCCATCTACCAGATAATAACCCATGGAATGATCTTGGTCTCTTATTTTGTAATTGCATGGAGATGATATCATTACATAAGTAATTAAATAAATATGGCCGTTGTAGAACGTTATCATCATTCAGTGAACCTGGTGCTCCAAAAAAAGCATGCTATATATACAAATCGAACGAAGCAACAATTTTCAAGACCAAAGTTGCCATTTCGCAATATCCTGTGTATTGGCCCTACAATGCAACTGGATAATTTTTTCACCTTCAATGCATACAATCTAAGCTACCTAACATACATAGAAATCTATATTGAGATCCCTTTGCTAGCAATCTGTCAATGTCTTGAGGGGTAGGGGATCGAAAATATTCTTCACTAAACATACAAACAATGGTTTTGCAAAATTCTTTTATACATAATATTGCCGTTGAGTCTCCAATCCACACTTTGACATATTGTGAATCGCTAGAAGTTCCATATGATATCATGCGAAGTGTAGCCGTAACCTTTTGCAGTGGAGAAATTCCAAGTTCGTTGATTCCCTTTCTTCCATGGGTGAAAAATGTTAGTTCCGGTTAATATATCAAGACTAATTAAAGATATTCTTCGACATACAGAATCTTTTTATAAAATCAACATCCCTTACATGGGGTTTGCCGTAAAATAATCCTTGATCAATTGAGTATGATCACCAGCATAGTCACGTCTATAACACTTTTCTTTTCTTCCAACAATGCTACCTCCTTGGTATGACGAAGAGTTTTCAACAATTTCATATGTCATTAAATCCCTTGTTTCAGCAGCAAACATTCTTTGTTGAGTAATACAATGTTCAATAAAATCGTCGAAAGATGATGAAGACTACGAAGACGTGGATGAGAAACACCACAAACTTTTTAGAGAACTCATTTAATATAGGTAGAAGAATGGTGGTGATTAGTTTGGAAGTTTGAATGAGCATGTTATTCGACATCCTTACTTTTATTTATAGGCTATTGATGTTTGATGGATAATGGAATGTCATAGGATCTAGTCATATGGATTAAAGAATGGTAATGTTTTGGGTCACATCAACCACTTTAGCCACAACACACTATTTTATATGCATTAATGATTGATTTTGATTACAACTGATGAACGTTAGGAGGCCGGGTCTTTTCTGAAATAGAATTAAAGCTAATGGATGCACTGGTCATATTGATTAAAGCTGGTTGATGTTGATTAAAGCCGATGGATATCAGGAGGCTGAGTCTTGTCTGAAACAGAATTAAAGCTAATGGACCCACTGGTCATATTGATTAAAGCTAATGGACATCAGGAGGTCGGGTCTTCTTTGAAACAAAATTAAAGCTAGTGGACCCACTGGTCATATTGATTAAAGTTGATTGATGTTGATTAAAGATAATGGATGTCAAGAGGTTAGGTAAATGTAAACACTATGTATTGCTTTACACGGATTAAAGCTGATGGATGTGGAGTAAGAATGACAACAATGTTGGGTCAAATCGGCACTATAACCACGTTTCACTGCTTTACACTGGCAATGTATTATGCTATATTAATATCGTTTTAATTGTCATACTTCTCTTCATTATTATCGTAGTAGCAGTATATAGAAAATGGTCGATTACAGTCATATTTCTTTTGCCCTCTTCATACTCATACAGAGGTCCGTTACTACACAATAGCGCACCGAATACATTCTCCCCTCAACCATCAACCGAGTGGCATATTAAAATGGAGAAAAGACACAATGACTATATAAGAGAGCATGAAAAGGGAAGTGCAAGAGTGCATGCAACTGAAAAATGGTAGACGTTAAAAAGAAGAGCAATGTAGCCTTAACGGAATAAGAGAACGAAGGAATGAAATACGACACCAAGTTCCTCGCACAGATCAAGAGGTTAATTCTTGGGAGAATTAACATAACTGTAGGGTTTCTGTTCTGTATGCTATTGTAAGTAATGAAACCGACATCGGTCGACGACACTACAGATGCTGTAATTCTCATGATGGTTCTGGACTTTGGCAATGGATTGACGATCCTCTTCCTCATCATGCAGTTATGTATGTTAATGAACTCGAAAACCAAATTCAGACGCTTCAAAGGATGTTGGATTCAATTAATTTATCAGGTGGTCGAAGGCATTTTTTTAATCATCGGTTGTCTTGTTTCATGTCTTGTTCATTTTCCATTATATTGTTGTGTTTTACTGTTTGTTGTCTTTTTTGTGTTCTATGAAGTTGTCTGCGTATATTATTTGTTGTTTTCATAAGTTAAGTTTTGTTGCTATTGTTTTCCATGGGTTAAAGTTGTCATTATGCTAAGTGCATAGTAGATTTTGAAAATGCAGACTTTACTTGAATTTGAAAGTACATATAACTTATTGATGGTGCAAAGAACTAGATGAAGGTAATTAACTTAACAAACCTACTTAACTAACCCCTATGTCATTCAAATTGTCTAATATATCCAACCCAGAGATTTTGTGTAGCATGTCCAGCAAAATCAACATGATATTCCCACATATAACGAGAATCAAACATAGCTTGTGTTAACTGAAATTGATCTTCTTCCTTCACCGTTTTTATAATGATTCTATATCTTCGAAAAGCTCTAGTAAACGTGATAGAAGTGCTTCGAGTTTCCAAAATCCTTTGAATTAATCTACAATCAAGATGACTGTTAAAAGTCATGTTTAGAGTTACCCAAAAATATTGCTCCAACTCCTTCCATGCGTCCACGGTCGGTGTCTATGTATAATTTGATTAGTACGAAACAATCATTGGGAGTCCAGCTTTCAGTTGCCATTGAAGATTATTGACGATGTTGAGAATAATTGAAGATGTTGTGAATTTTCAATACAAAACTTTGGTTTAAATAGAAAGTTCATGATCCGCGTTTCGTGAATCAAGTGCCTTCTGATCAACCACGTGGCAAGCATCTACAAACGTGGAAACAAACATAACTGTGTTTGTTCCTTCACATAGTGATGTACACATTGTCATATAAAATTGGAAACACAAAACAGTGATAGTAAACACGAACAATGATAATATTAATAGTAATACACTGATACAAGAAATGCTAGTAATACAGAACAATGATAGTAAACACAAAACAATGATAATGCACCGATACAAACAATTCTAGTAAAAACAAAACAATGATAGTAAACATAAACAATGATAATACACTGATACAAACAACGCTTGTACTTACAAACCAGTGAAAATACACTGATACAAATTCTTCTAGGAAATACTGTACAATGATAATACATTCATACACACATTGATATGACATACAAATAGTAATAGTACATAAAACCACTATGACTCATCGAAATGGTACTCATCATCAAAAAGATGGACTGCATCGCCATCATCGTTATCATCATCTAGTCTGCGTGTAGGATGATATCACTGCTCATTAGTTGTAGTAAGCTCGTTAATACGAGCAGTCAACTCATCTATGCTCCGTCGATGCTTGACATACATCACCTGGCAGGGTCCCATCTGCATTTGAAATAAATGCTCATATGAAAATGCAGCTGGATCTGGATACTGCGAAATCTCAGGCTGAGGAATATTAACATATCTATCAACTTCCGACATTGTCGAAATATCGACTGTCCAGCCATAATTTCCTATCTGGGATGGTGTGGAGTATGATATACCAGAGTACTCTATGTAAGGTCCTTTAAAACAGGAGGGACAACACCACTTCGGATGCCTGAAGGCCCTATCAAATCAACGGATGCAGCACAAACAAAAGTAGAAGTAATAGTGGAGTGTAAAACCGATGCCAAAAAGATGCATAATCTTAATTCACGGTGATGAAGTAATTAGCGGACTACCATTCCCCTGCATACTCCTATAAAGAAGCGCTGTCATACACCTTCAAAAAAGGTGTATCTGGATGTGGATCGCCAGGAACAAAATCACCATCTAACGTCTGTCTCCAACTACGCTTACCCAAAAACCAACTGCATCCTAAGTTATATGGGGATGATACCAATGTACAACGTCTAGCACATAGGAATGCAATGTGCATTACGATAAGGTTGGTCATAATAGGCAAACCTCAAAAGAATGCCAAATAACACTATCTCGTATGGTATGTAACTCGATTTGATTTTGGGCTATAACAAATATATGACGTGCCTCCCCTCCTTGAACCTTTCCGCGGTTCTCTCGGGCGCATGCTCTAACTCGAGAAAAGAAAAGGAGTAATGTGGAGTCCAACATTGGATAAGTCATGTTGCGAAAGTACTCATAGTACCAGTACTGTAAAAGCTCCCAAAAATTTGTAATGGATGTGGATCTACCCCTAACTATGCACTAATGATCCAAAGAGCGATACAAACACGCTAATATGGAGTCCTCCAATCATGTGCGATTGAACTATCAAACAAATCTCCACTATAGTTGCAACATATTTGGCCGGAAACGTGTTAGATGCATTTGTAAAGAATAAGCACCCCATCATGTACATAATAAATAGTCGAGCAATCTCCAAATGGTTCTTTATGCTGCCAACATACATCAATTCACCGATTGCTCGTCTAATGTAAGAGCATCTAATCTGAAATCTGGATGATAGTCTATCATGTAAGTCAAGATGTGGAAGTACATTGGATAAACGGTGAAAGTGCCGGTACTCCTTGTCATATAGTAAGATCAGCCCCCTTTCAATGCCTAAACCGGTAAGCATAGTAAAGTCTAATGGGGTAAAACCCAACTCTCTAAAACTAAAGTGAAATGTATGAGTGGTCTTCCACCAACAGGCGGCTAAAGCACCACATAACTGAACATTCGAATTTATAAGATTATCGACATCTATTAAAGCAATTTACGACTATTGAAAGCGCTAAAAAGTATTAAATAAATAAACAGCAATTATGTAAATACCACACTCAAAAAATTTTCAAATCCTATATCTCGAAGAAAAGCATGAATAATGCCATCGGCATCATAAGATCAGATCATTCTATAATGGAGGATTACACTAACTCAAGAGCCACAGGTGCGCTCACGAAGAGCCCAATTTAAAACAGGTGGCATATTCAATTTTGATTGTACTATTTCAACTAATAAAATATTTGAAGGTAGATAACTTATAGAATTTTCAACACTCATGCCGACCTGTACTTCATCATCTGGGAGTATACGAAAATTGATCAAATCCTTGTCGGGTCCCAAACTTTAGTCGATGTGGGGATCCAGAACCGTATTTGCTGTATTTCTACTCGCACGTCTAACCAATGTACTTCTTCGACCTCCAGTACTCGTCGTCGGTACGTTTGTGATTTCTTTGGCGGGGCATTTTCCATGGCTGGTGGAACATCTCCACCACTGCGATTGCCGCTTCTTCAAATTCTCCTCAAAGCTCTTCTCATTTTTATAATTTTCTGGAATTTTTCTTTTTTTAATGTAGGAAATAACAGTGGCGACTGAAGGAAGAGAAGGAGAGAATGGTGGTTTCTAGAGGAAGTGGTGAGGAGGAAATGGGAATGAAATGGGGAAACCGACTTATTTATAGCCGGTTACCCCTGTACACTTAGCCAGCTAAATTTTAGCGGCTAAGTGTACGCTGTGGATTGCAATCCACAGCTCGCATGTATTTCAATCCATAGGTGGATTTCAATCCACAGGTGGATTTCAATCCAGTGGCTGTGGATTGTAATCGACTACCAATCCCTTATTTAGTATTAAATTATGAGGAGGGAACCAAATTATCCATGTGATTTCACTACTATTCGACGGATAGTAAAGATTGAATACAAAAATTGACGTTGAGAAGAATTAGTATAATTCCTATCGACCCTTTTTAATCAATAATATTTTCAAATATTAATTATGGAAACGATTTAATATTTCCAAAGTCAAAGAGAGGTTTAATGATTCCATATATAGCAGAAAGAAAGGTTTTAAAGTTATGTAGCTCTAAGGGTATTTTTTGATAAAGAGAAAAGTAATAATCAAATGATAAGTACGTATTTGCTTTAACATCTTTTTATCGATGATTGGTTTGAAGAAACCGAGGTTGGATTCGAGTGATTCTTATCCGAAAACTACTTAGAGGCAATTTACGAATTCAAAAGTGAAGACATGTTAAATACAATGAAGTTGAAGACGGGGATCTTCATAACGAAATGTCTTTTGTTGATAATTATGGAGTAGCTCCCAATATAAACAAGTAGCAGTGGTTCCTTCATTCTAGGATCTTCATCTTCAAGGAGCACTCACTACTTATCCTAGGTGTAATACCCAACAGTATGTGGTAAGAGAGCGCCTTCGGTTTGTCCAGTTCCTGGAGAATTTGTATGAATGGATATCTAACATTACATTTCTAAGATCATAACGTATCGATCTCAACAAACGTACATCTCCTTGGTGGTGTAGGAGGTAATCCCTCTTATACTTAACACCCTTCTTTGAGACGTACGAGCTTAGAGACTGCACTTTTGCGAAAATCAATAATGTGTCGTTGGAAATTGCAATGTGGCATTTTAAGTGGAAATGTTCTAAGAAAAGTAAACATTACCTCAAGCCTCAAACCTGGGAAATTGTGAAATAGGGGTTGCGTTATAGCTAAGTGGTTCGCTACCATTAGGGCATGATATCACCTTTCTAGATCTATTTTTTTCTACCTGCTATGACGTTAGGTTTAAATTATGTTGTGTATGCTATGGGATCCTAGATAGGTTGGTAATGACCGGGATGATATCATATTCGGTTATATCTGCCACTAGATGGTTCTTGGGGAAGGCCAGTCTTAATTCGTAGACGTTTCGAAGATGCCGATCCTCGATGCATTCCTCTAGAGATGTACTGTATGGGAGGTAGTCCCTTACCTCACTATTCACTGGAAATACAAATCTCCAATAACATCCTTTGGTTTTAGTTATAAACATATTATGGTAGAATTTAACAGTGTAACAATTTCGGTTAAGATTATGTACATTTACTTGAACATTGTTTTTCAAAGAATGTCATTAAAAATAATATCACTAAATTTTATGTCGAAATGATTTGGTTATCGTAAGGTAAAAACTTGTTTCGCGTTTATGTGCGGCGTGGTCTTATGAGATACCCTTTTGTTTTCCAAATATTTGAATTTTGAGTTTCTCACACCAGTCCCATGAATGACCTAGAGTTTATTCTCCTTTTCCCTTAAACTCTGGGTTCCCTTTTTTCTCGGCCAGACAAGTAGTCATGTAACTTGGAGCATTTTGAAAGGAGCATGGAGCATGAAGACTGGAGGGTCCATTTGTTAATAATATCTATTTCAAATTTTTGATGTATCATGTAGTATATATTTAGTATCTACAGCTTCTGTAAGGATAGGCAGTTATAACTATCACTGACTGGGTTAGTACTTATTGTAACTCTGATGAATCACTTGAAGTGATTAATTAATGCGAATGTGAGATTCTATTGTTATTCTAACTTTATTTCTTTTGAAAAACCCTGATTATCTGCACCCCGACACTTGAATTTGCGGCACATGAATATCGAGGGTGTATTAGTGTCGATCTTTGAGGGTCAAAAAGGCAGGTCGTCACATTCCCCGAATCTACAGCCAGTCCTTCTTTAGATACCATATGTTCAAGAATTTGACTTCCTTCTTCAAAAATGGTATTTTGAGAGTTTTTTCGTTAACTAGTTCTTTTCTTAAAACTTTTAATACCGCCCTCAAATGATGTATGTATTCTCTTCACCTTTTGAAAATATCAAGGAACATTAGTCAAATCGAATAGCATGATCACCCATTCAAATGGTCCATTAGGGGTTCTAAATGTAGTCTTTAGAATACTATATTCTGCTACTCTTAGTTGATAGAGTCTAGTCGTCAAATCATGCTGAGAGAAAACTTTAGCCTATAAAAAATTATCAAAGAGTTCATTGGTACGTGGAAAGGGATATAGGTTCCTCCTCATCAACTAATTCAGTTTTCTATAATCGATGCAAAGTTTAAGTGAACTGCTAACTTTAGATGATTGGTGCTCCCTACTCTAAATACCTCTTATTATAAGTCCTTTTCTAATAACTATGAAATGTTTATCCAATTCTCTCTATTGTTTTGGAGCCATATGCGAAAGGGAAATACTATGGGGCTAGCATCTTTGAAAAGATCGATCCTAAACTTGATCTCTCTTTGGGGTGGAAGATCGTAAACTTTACAAAGACATTTGGAAACTCTAGCACCATAGGGATCAAAGATATATCATCCTGTGCTATAATAAGGGAACAAACATAACTAGTCATCATAGTACATCATGCCTATAACATACAGTAATGTCCTTCCCTCCACCATTATTTAGTCGCACAACCCTTCTATCACAATCCAAAATTACCCTATTGCACGACATCCTGTCCATTCCTAAAATCATCCATACCCAGAGAAGTTAAGTACGTATGCTTTTTAAGAGAACACCATACCATGGTTTTGAAAACCCAATGATAGATGGATCAATCCCTAGACAGGATTCGAAATCGAGGTAGAATCAAAGCCAAGCCCACCCAATTGCATTAGCATATTGCTAAATTACCGAAATGATGCAGTTCGATATGCGGTTTACAGACCCATTTTCATTTAAGAACATCCACCTCGGATATTCTACACATATTGAGTGATCATGTTACTGTGATAACAAATAGAGGTCTCAAAATCAATAGTCAAACAAAACATCAATAATTTTTTTTCGTTTATATGTTTATATTTATAAATATCATGTATACACACACACACATAATCATTGACACATATGTCCAAATCATTCCAATTCAATGAGGTAAAGAAGTCACTTCAAAACATCACCCAATCGAATTCCAAAACCTAAATGAGAAATCACTGAATCGATGTAGTTTAATATATTAAACTTAGCCTTAACAACATAGTTTTATCAGGAAGTTTTTCTTCTTATTGGTTGTCCGGTGTACTACACATTGGTGGATAGGTGTACATTATTTTTCCAGAAACCTGCTTCTTTCTAGAAAGTTCTATATATTTCTGTTTTTCATTTGACAATATCTTCTTTATCTTTTATTAATTTTCGAAACTATTTTTCCCCAAATTGAAATGGAAGTGTCTACCATCCATCTACATCAAATTCGTTAGAAGCTCGATCTAAAACCATTTTAGAAATCACTCTAAAAGTTAGTGAATACAAAACTAATTTTAAGGTTTTATAGCTATACTTTCTTGTATATGTTTACGAAATTGTACTTTAAAATTAAAGTAAATCCATATTAAAAATCATATAATTGTATAAAACAACATTTGTCACTTCATTAATTTTTTTATACGATTTACATATATATTCTACCCATATATTTTTAATATATTCCATTTCTAGTGCAAAAATAAAAATTTCCATGTATATCTTTTAATGTTCCATAATAAATCATATAAAAATACATTTTTATAATTTGTGTATTTTATAAAACATGTAAATATTTTTTTGAAATCATTTTATCAAATTTTATGCGACTAAAACAAATATTTTGAATATACTTTCTATATAATCATCATAATTTTGTGTTTTACTCTCTAGTTTATGAAGTAATCAATCAGAAACCCAAGTTTACATTATCCCTGGCATTTACCATTGATTATTAAGCATATAAAAATCATATTGAATCTTCAATTTACAATGTCTTACATATTTTGCATTGCTTGCCAAACATCAAGTAGTTTATCTTTCCATATTAATTTCATAACTAAATAACATTAAATTTTAGATTTTATTTCCATTAAATTCTATACTACTTCAGTAATTTTCATCATAATCTATATTTTATATTCCTAAGTCATAATTACTTAGAACTGGACGAGATTGGAAAAGGTATATTGTAAATTAGGCATAAACCACACATTATAATCCAAAAGCCTCTAAATTTCTCATTGTTCTAAATTTGATTGTCTCCAAATCTTTGAATTCGCAACTCTAATTACTGTTAAAGTATAGATCTCACCTCATTCTTCGATCCGGTACTTAAATTGTTGAATTTATTATAGAATTTAGGGAGAAATCGACTCTAAATTGAAGGAGGATTTCTGGAGTTCTTGAGAAAGAAGAAGATACATACTTAGAAAATGATTTTAAAATTTTGAACTGAGTAACTAACCAGGTGTATATATAGTTAAGACATGGTGTCTTTTCAAGTTTTCCGAGTTAGCACTATTTAAATTTTTTCGAAACATGAAAATAATGATATCCCTTACATTCGAACTCTAACTTGGAAAAATAAATATACGAAGTGCATCAAAAAAGGGACGGTTGCAGTAACACTTGTTTCATCTTTAAATTCATAAGTTTGAAAAATGGCGATTTTTCCCTTCGGTCAAAAATATTTAATTTATTTCGCTATTTTAAATTATTGAAAAATATGAGTTATACATTGGTGCTCAAGTGTAGATCTGTAAAAGTGACTTTGCAAATAAGGACTACTCTAGACTTGATGGAAAACCATTCCAATGAACATAATCATTTATAAAAGTGCATTAGTGGTTGGACAATTTTGAAAGAATTTTTAATGAGTTGGACTTAGTTGATGTTATGAGAAGTAGTTTAGACTTTAAAAAACTCCAAGAAAGATAAGTAGTTTAGACTTTAAAAAACTCCAAGAAAGAGAAGTAGTTTAGACTTTAAAAAACTCCAAGAAAGAGAAGTAGTTTAGACTTTAAAAATTCCAAGAAAGAGCGATTGATTGGTGGAATTCTCTTTGAGCTGCTCCTCTCGAGGATCAGTTCATTCAAAATGAGATTTGAGGAGAAGTTCATACCTACGGCTCATAAGTCGGTCTTGTTCCATAAATTTACTTATCTAAAGTGGTGTGACTTTTCAGTTTCATGGTACGTTGCTGAGTTTGACACTTTGTCAAAGTATGGAATGTCTTTCATCAACAATCCATTAATGAGGAATGAGAAGTTTATCATTGGGTTGAACGATCATCTTGGAGAGCGACTGGTTGATCACATTGATGAGAGCTTTGAAAAGGTTGTCGAAAAGGCTTTACGGCATAAGAGCCTTTACTTATTGCAGAAGGCTGTTGTTTCAGAGGATGAACCAAAGCTATAAGTAAGTAGAAGAGGAAAGAGAAAATGGAACAACAACAATAAGAAGCAGTTATAGAGCAAGTATGGTTAGAAGAAGGGCAAGTGGGATCCTACTTGCTATAATTAGGATGAACATACTGGCTGAGTAAGAATTGCAAAGCTAAGGGAAAGAATTGTTAGAACTACAACAATTTTGGGCATATACAGAAAGACCGTCCCAAGCAAGTGAAGAAAAAGCAATTGGTGAAGGCATATGCACTCGACGCCATTCCATCTTCAACAAATGCTCCAACAGAGAAGGAGAAAGCGAAGGGCGTCACTTTCAAGGTATGCTTTCCATTTATGATATTTCTAAACGTATTTTATTTGATATTAGGGCTTCACATTCCTTTATATATAATGACTTGGAAAGTAGATTGGGATTGAGATGCAACTTAGAAGACAGACTCTTGATTGTATCAAACCTAGTAGGAGGTTTGACTAGCTTGAGTATATTTGTCACAATGTAGTCTTGTCATGTCATGGATGCATTTTTGTTTATGATTATTTGTGCTTAATTTTGTGGGGTTTAGTATTAAATTGGAGATGGACTGGGTTAAGAAATACGAAGTAGTGGTGGGAAACTAGAGGCCATTGGTGATGATAGGGACGACGGTGGGCAAAGGGCAAGTTAGGCTGCTTACCAGATGATGAGGTAATCATTAGCTTTCTATATTTTCTTGAAATCTCACATGATGAGTTAATATGGTTGCTTATAGTTATGGAGTATCTAAACATATTTGGGAAGGTGATTGGATTAAGCCACATAGGGAGAAAAAGTTCTGTATAGATTTGGTGAAGGATGTCAGACTAGTTGTTATGCCTTTGGGGTGTATGGAACCCAAAGAGCAAAGGGAACTAGAAGTTCAAGTGAATGACCAATTGAGACGAGGGTTCATTCATAGGAATATATTTGAGTAGGGTATGCCCATAGTGTTCACCACGAAGGTGAATGGGTTCCTGAGACTTTATGTCGATTACCATGAGTTGAATAAAATAAAGAGGAAGAACATGTATCCACTACCTTGTATTGAGAACTTGTTCAATAAGCTTCATGGTGCAAAGGTATTTTCTAAAATTGAGCTCGCGACAATGTTTCACCAACTCAGATTAGTGAGAGAGGGAAAGTGTATATCAGTCGATTATAGTGTTTCATATGCCACTTGGATTCTATGAGTGGTTGGTTATCCCGTTTGGGCTAATCCACGCACCAACATACTTTGTTGACTTCATAAACCGTGTCTTTAGGGATCAACTAAATATATTTATGCTTTTGTTCCTTGGTGATATTCTTGTATATTCAAAAATGGAGTAAGAACACAAGATGCATTTGAGGATATTACTTGATGTGTTGACAAAGCACCGATTGAAGGCAAAGTTCTCAAAATGTCACTACTTGAGGAGGTAAGTGTGATTTTTGAGTCACGTTTTTTCTAAGCAAGGCATTGATATAGATTTTTCCAAAGTAGTAGCAGTCCATGATCGGGATCAAGCTAAGAGTTATATATATGTGAGGAGTTTCCTAGGATTAGAGAGATACTATAGATTCATCAAGGGCTTCTCTAAGATACTGGCATCGTTAACCAGTTTGACAAAGAAAAATAAAACTTTTGCTTGGTTTGGGAGTTGCAAGCATGCATTCGTAGGTCTGAAGGAATGGTTGAAGAGTGCATTAGTGTTAATCATTTTGAATGGGAATAAGAAGTTGATGTATACACATATTCTTGTTGTATCGGATTGGGCACAGTATTGATGCATAGAGGTTATGTTGTTGCATATGCCAGTCGACATCTAAAACATCATGAGAGGAAAATCCAAACCTATGATTTTGAATTGGTGGCGATAGTGTTTTCTTTGAATATTTAGAGACACCATCCATTAGGAAAGAGGTTTGAGTTGTACACCGATCATAAATCGTTGAAGTACCTCTTTCATAGAACAACCTTAACCTTCGTCGACAACAATGGTCAGAGTTTATGGTCTCCTACAACTTTGACATTTCCTACACACCCAACAAGGGAAGTGCAGTCGCTAATGCTTTGAGTAGAAGACATGCCAGTTTGAGAGAAATGTTCCTAGAATGGAAGAAAAATGAGTATATTCTTAGTTATAATTTCAGACCTCAATGTGAGCTTGAGCTTGAGAAGATGAAAAGTTTGACTATCAGTTTACTCTAATTGTGCGGATTGATAATAGTCAGATAAATGATGTTAAACTAGCAGAGTTCATTGCTATGAGTTAAAGCGGAGTAGGGTTTTGGATATACAGCAGTACGGGCTCGATTGTGATGGTTGGTTCCATAAGGACGGGACACTGTTTTACATGATGTGATAGGTTAAGGGGTGAGATGCTACGTAAGTTCCACCATTCGATTTTGACTACACATACCAAAGACAGTAAAATGTATCGTGATATGAATCATATATTACGTTTGAAAGGAATGAAGAAGGACGTCGATACATTCATCTTGAAGTATATGAACTGTTAGTTTGTGAAGTCTAAACAGAAAAAGCCAAGTGGTTTACTGCAACCACTTGAAATTCCTAAGTGGAAATGGAAATATATATTAATTGACTTCATAGATGGATTGCCGAGGACCAAAGGTGAGTTGCATCTAGTCATAGTTGATATACAAAGAGTGCTCAATTCATAACTATAAAGTCTAATAGGGTGACATCCAAATTGCCAAGTTGTATATGAAGTGGATAATGCAATTCCATGCTATGCCAAAGAGCATTATAAGCGATCCAAGCCCACTGTTCACTAGCAGATTTTAGAAGAGCTTACAAGAGGAATTCGAGATGGAGCTGCATATGAGTATATTTTATCACCCATAAAATGAAGAAAAAACTAAGAGAGTGAATCCTAGCTTAGAGGATCTCTTGCGAGCTTGCATTCTCGACTTTGGAGGCTCATGGAATGATTATTTGCACCTTATTTAGTTCATATACAACAACAATTATTAGTCTAGCATTGGTGTGACCCTATTTGTGGCACTATATGGTCAAACATGCTATGCTCCTTCATGTTATTGGAAAATAGATAAGGACTGATATTAGGACAATTTATGATTAAAAAAAATTCGTAGAAGATCGAGATCATTCGACAATGAATGAATGCTGCTCAAGATAGATAGGAGAGCTACATCGATAAGATAAGATGTGATTTAGAGTTCTTTGTTGGTGATATGGTGTTTGTCAAGATTTCTTCGTTGAAAAATGTAGTTTGGTTTGACCTAAAGGGAAGTCGGTATCGAAATTCCTAGGTCCTTTTTCCGATACTTGAGAGGATTGGGAACTTGTCTTATAGAGTTGACTTACCTCAAATGATGAAGGATACACACAATGTGTTTCACATTCTCATTTTTTGAAGTTTGTGCATGGCTCATGCATTACTATTACACTGGATAAGCTTGATGATATCGAGATTGAACAAAATTTTTGAGATCTCATTAGCCTATTTGTATAGTTGGATGCAATACAAAGCAGCTTAGGGGGAAGTGGAGTTGGTGATGGTTCAATGGAGTGAAAGCGAAGGTGATTATACCGGGAGATTGATAAAAGAATGAGGACCGCTTATCCAAAGCTCTTCACTTGGTTAGACTTTCTATTTGTTACGTTTACTTTCGTATTTTATATCATTCTTGATATTCTATATTGTTAATCTACATGATATGATAGGCGTGGCTTTTATTTTTTACTTATGTGTGCATATTGGATGATCGATACTTGCTTATGGTTTTTAGGCATATGGGGTAATTATATTGTTTGACTTTACCTTGTTTGATGGGACTTCTAGGCCAATATTCCTAAAGGGGAAAATGTAATGACCCATATTTTACTTATTAGAGGACCGTCAAATATTATTTTTAAATTGAATTAGGTCGTATGATGCAATAACTTTAGGGAATGTTGAGTACTGGCAATTTAATATTTAGACATTTTATTGGGTGGTTTTGACTTTGAAAACTTGTAAAGTCCATAACTTTTGATAGGAGCTTAACTAAGATTTGAAACCTTTCCAAATGAATGATACTATGATTTATCCTCCCTTAGAATGGTCATACGAGCATTTTGGACTTACCCTTTAGGAGATACGGCCATTTGAAATAAAAAGGCTTTTTAATAGAATAGTGAGTAATTAGTAAGGCCCGAATTAGGCCAAATTGCCTATTTCGAGATTTGTGCTAAATGGAGCTGATAGAGATGCCTCAATTCATATTCCACTTCCCAAAAACAGTTAAAAACCACCACTAATCATTTCCTTGGCCAGAAAGCAACCATAATCCTTAATTTAATTAGCTAAATCTAGTCACCAAAAGGTGGAAATTCAAAAGGATCGGCATATTTGCGATTGGGTTGAATGGGATTCATGGAGTTGTTCATCTCGGATTTTCTTTGATAATCGTGCATTTTAGATCTAAATGAGTGGTTTATCTTTCTCACAACACTATGATGCTAGTTAACATAGTTAAAAAATGATGTTTTAAAATGATTTTAGACTATTAGAATAATTTATATGATAGATCTAAATCTAATACAATTTTAAAATGACTTTAAAATATAAATGTTGATTTTGATTCGGTTTTGACCATTTGACCAAACTGGTCATCATTTTCCATTTTGGTTAACATAGAATGATATAGATGTTTGTATATTATTTGTAGTGCTCGAAAATGATGTTTGTATGCTATGAATGCTGGTATGTAGTTTAGTCCATTTGAGTGAATCGACAAGATGTTTTTCAAACTGTGGTGCGACCATTTCTGACTTTCATAGTGGCCTAAGGAGGCTATCTTTGATTTCGTGAAGATTGAGCCAAAAATGGTGAATTTATGGTGCAGTCGGTGGTGAATTGATGGGAGGTCCACGGTGGATGACTTTGAGACATTTTGGGTTAGACTTCGGGATTTTGGTGATATGGTTTGGGCCAGACGTGTAACGACTTATAGATTTATGTGCTAGGACTTTGGGAAAAGGCTTGGAGTGATGACCATCGAACATAAATGAACTATCCACGTTTAGTTTTTCAATGCTGGACTTGGAGCTTTGGGCTAGGCAAGCACATGCTTTAGGCCTAGATCAATGTTGACTTCGAGGAAGAAAAGGTTCGATAAACGGTTTGGTCTTTGGTTTGTACGCAACAAATTTTGGCTAAGAAAATAAGTGAAGTGGTCTATGATGACCCTTTATTGTAGTCTATACCAACCATAAATAAATAATGGTTTTTAGCCAGAAATTTTAGAGTGGCAAAAGAAAGGACTTTGGAAAGCGTGCCATAATGATTCGTGTCTTCATTAAACACTTGCTTTGGATGTTATGGATCTCTAACAAAGGGGTTTACTAGAGAAGCAATGACATGAAGCTTTAACTTGATTTCTTTGAGACTTTTACGTAGGGACTCTGTGACTTATGATGGCTCCCTGGAGATGTTTTGAAGGATAATGATTGGATGATATAAGTAGTAATGATGATCTATAAGGAAAATTTCGATGATGGAAACTTGTGGATCAAATGATGATATGTTATATTATAGATGAATGAAACAAAAAAATGGTGTGTTCTACTATGTAGATGCATGCAAAGGGTTCATTGATACTTAAAGGTTTTAAGTGTACCCGTGAAAGGGGGTATATGGGGATGCTCAATTGGATTTTTAATGTTGATCTTAGATTGTTTGATGTGATCTGTCTTACCCTGGACTTTTTGATGTTGAATCTTGTTTCAACCCTCACGAATTGGCATGGAATTGAGCATTAAGAAATTGAGATGTTGACTAGTCTATGGTTTGTTTGATGGGCCATACGAGCTATCATATATCTAGTGCACACAAGTGATGTTGTTTGATGGATGTGATGTTTTGTATGTTATGTTTATCACTTAGGGATGTCATATGACTTATGAATTATTGACTCATGTGCCTAGACACCCAACATTGTACTTTGACTTGTAGCACACCTACATGATGATGATGATAGTACATTAGCATATATTATTATGTGCTAACTCTTTAGATGCAGAGACAGCTCATATATGATTATTCATACGCCATGTAACGACCCACCTTTTTGGACAGTTTAAATCGATAATAAACCTCATAGGTCAAACTCAAACCATTCAAAATGGAGGATTGTTATGGGATAAATAAGAAAAAGTAGAGAATGAAAGAAAAATAAATATAGAATCTCATAGTGGAATGAAAAAATATAATAATCGAATAAATAGTTCATGAAGATGTTTACAAATAATATTAAATATATTTTATAATACAGATCAGATTTACATTAAACAAGAATAAATAATAAATAAATGTAGTGGAATAACATGATGTAGTGGAATAAATATAGTATATAATAGTAGTATAAAATCTTTGTCTTCGTCCTTCAGAAATCAATCTTCAATAAACTGAAAAGCTCAAGCTGATCCGAGCGGATTGAAAAGACAAAACACTCGAGTCAGAACTAAAAGATCTTATGTAAGTTAAATCAACAGTAAATAAATATGAGTGTAACGGCGTCGGAGATGTTTTCGGGGTTTGGCATCTCCTATCCAGTATCAACGTAAGTGCAATACCTTAAGAGATGTTCGAGATTTACATCTCCTAAGGTCCGTTAAACTATCTACATACATAGTACAATATGCTATTATAATAGTGTCTACAGTAAAGTAAAATATTAAAATAGCATTAAATCGTTACCAATATCCTCCTTAACACATTTTACTTATTCGCATAGTCTATACAGTACTGTAAGCTCCTCCATGAGGTTTTATCAAAGGGCACTCCATAGGTATGGTACAAAACAAATTTGTAGAAGTGACGCTAGGGCATGTGAATACGGCACTCGAGGCAATGCCAGGGTAGACATACCAATTGTGGATCCGGACTGGTGGTAACGCATAACAGCTACTACTGCCCACCTTGGAACACACTCTCATAATCAAAATCGAAGGGTGGCCACCAAATCATCACAAAGTCATAATATGGTATCGAAGAAATGTGTCGAATTGGAGGTGTGACCTCACTTGGCCCGACATGGCTTCTATTTTAGTCACATCTAAGCTGACTCACGGGAGTCAGGGTCATGTAAATGCCTCATGCAGAATCGTTCGCCATACCATCCTACTTCATCTTTGGAATCTCCACCATGTACACAGTTGTTGAGGTGGTTTTCGGTATTGGCAAAGAGTATGACAATATCCGATCCCGGTCTCTTTAACAACCAAACGCTTATTACACACCAGATGGTTCTTTTACATTTCATAAAAATCAATTCATATTTGATATTCAAAGTATCATATTCGATTTCAAACCATATTATTTCCGAAATCATATTCACTATCAAAACCATATTCATATAAAATTATCGTTAAGTTAATTAAATCCTTATTCCAAAATCATCATATTTACTCAAATATGTCATTTCACAAAAAGGGTGTAACAACCTGCCTTTTTGGACATTTTAAGCAGACACACATGTCAGACTCAAACCATTCAAATGGGCAGATTGTTATGGGGTAAATAAGAAAAGAGAAAGAAATAAAACAAATACAGAATCTCGCAGCGGAATGAAAAAATTATAATAATCAAATAACAGTTCATAAAGCTGTTTTATAAATACATTTGATTATTCTTTTACAACACAAAAATCAGAGTTACATAAAACAGAAATTAATAAATAAATAAATACAGTGGAATAACATGATGTAATGGAATAAATATAATAAATAATAATAGTACAAATCTTCATCTTCCCCCTCCAGAAATAAGGTCTTCAACCCTAAAATGCCTAAGCTGACCCGAGAAAATTGAAAAGACAAAACACTTGAATCAGAACTAAAAGATCTTATGTAAGTTGGATCAATGTTAAATATGAGTGTGACGGCATCAGAGATGTTTACGGGGTTTTGACATCTCCTATCCAGTGTCTAACGTAGGTGTAGTAACTTAAGAGATGTTCGGGATTTCCATCTCCTAAGGATCCGTTAAACTATCTACTATGTAGAAAAATACGCTATTATAATATGTATACAGTAAAGTAAAAGTATTAAAATAGCGTTAAGGCGTTTCCCATATCCCCCATAACACATTTATATATATTCCCATAGTCTATACAGTACCGTAATTCCTCCTTAAACTGGAGCGATATCAAAGGGCACTCTATAGGTATGGTACAAACCAAACTCGTACAAGGCGCGATAAGGCAAGTGACAAGGCACTCGAGGCAATGCCTAGGGTAGATATACCATTTGCTGATCCGGACTGGTGGTAACGCATAGCAGCTACTACCGCCTACCTTGGAACACACTCCCAAATCAAATCAAGGGGTGGTCACAAAATCAATCACAAAGTAATAGAATGGTATCGAAGAAATGTGACCGATAGGAGGAATGACCTTACTTAGCCTGGCGTAGCTCCTGAGTTTAGCCACATCAAGCTGACTCACGGGAGTCAGGGTCACGTAAATATCTCATACAGAATCGTTTACCACCATCCTACTTCATTTATGGAATCTCCACCACGTACACAGTTTTTAAAGTGGTTTTAGGTATTGGCAGTGAGCATGACAATATCCGATCCTGGTTTCTTTAACAACCAAACGTTTATTTCACACCGGATGGTTCTTTTAATTTTTCAAAAAAGTCAATTCGCAATTTATATCAAAATATCATATTCAATTTCAAATCACATCTCTTTCGAAATCATATTCACTTTTAAAAAAAATCATATTTACTCACATATGCCATTACACAAAAGGAATCAATTCCAAATTCCAACTTAGGTTGTATCATCATCAAGGATTTAAATATAACTACTTCAACCTTACACAGTCTGAAATTTTAGAAAATAGTTTAGATAATCATAAATAGTTTTAATAGTTAAAAATAGTTTAAACAGAATAAAATAGTTTAAATAGTAAAATAGTTTAAATGGATTTAAATTTGATTTGATTTGATTTAAAATGATTTAAATAGATTTAAAATAGATTAAATAGATTTTATTAGGTTTAAAATGTTTAAAATAGATTAATTATAGATTATATTGATTCAAATTATATTAAGTAGATTTTTAAATAGATTAAATAAATTTTAAAATAGATTAAATATATTTAAATTATCTTATTCAAATGAATTAAATAAAGTTAATTAGTTTAAAATTCGTAATATAGATTCAAATTGGATATAGGTTATAATAGATTAATATAAATAAAAATAGTTTAAATTGATTAAATTAGTTAATTTAATTAAATAGTTTAAATTAGTTTTAAAATAGATTTCAAGGATATATCCAACATTTCAATAACTCAATTCTGATAAATTCACTTATGTTTGACACCTCAACTTTAAAATTCAAATTTAAATCCTTTGAACAATTCACTAAATCAATTCCAATTTCAACATTTACGCTTGGGCTTAGAAAATTATTCAGTTTATATAAATCAATTTCTATTTCAAAATACCAGTTAACCGAATTCAAAATTTTTAAAGATTCAAAAATCATTTAATTTAACCACTCTGGTGTCCGTATATAATTTTCTACCCTAGGGTCAAGTGATACAAATATTTATCATTTCAATCTTCAATTTAAAAATTTACAGTTATATATCATTTCTAACTGCAGTTCCAAATTAAATAAAATCCATAAAATTGCTCGAGTCTATCATCTCAACCCATAACGTTTTTTCCTTAATCTATAGATCATTCGGGTATGTATCATTTCAACCCGTAGGGAACTTGCAAATGTTATAACAATATAAAATACAACATCCAGTCATCCAATATCAACAATCAAACATTCAACACAATCATCATCCTAATCAATCAATAAACTTCAATAGATACTGATTGTAACGACCCGTAAATTTTCGATAATTTAATTATTTAATTTAATAAGATTCTATGATTAAATATTGAAAGGAATACAAATTTGGGATTTATTAATGAAATAATAATCAAAATAAAATTAATAGTGTTAATCTAAGATAGTTACTAACAAGTTTGGATGAAATTCCAATTAATTGAAATAATAAAAGTGTTATACTTGGTTATAAAGTAGATATTGGCAAACAAATGTAAATATGGAATTAGTTAATAACAAATGGTAATTGAATAAAATCAATATCATGTAAGTAATTATAATAGTTGATTGTAAATAATAAACCCTTATAGTGTGATAAAATGTAAAAAGGAAACAAGTAAAATGTGTTACCTATTAATTTAACTTGTTAAACTTAAATTGGAAATTAATTGCAATTAATTCACTTAATTAATGCAGGTAATGTATATTGAAACTGATCATTGTAGAATATTAGCTCAATAGGATGTAACCTATTGAAAATGTTAATCGTAATATAACTATTGATTTGAATAAAAAGAATGGAAATCACGTTTGATCAATTTATTGGAGTTTATATTATAAATAATGGATTATTCGCAATAAATGTTACATTAATGTAACATCCCGCCTTTTTGGATAGTTTAAATCGATGATAAACCACACATGTTAGACTCAAACCATGCAAAAGAGCGGATTGTAATCGGGGTGAATAAGAAAAGCAGAGAAAGAAAAGCCAAAACAGAATCTCGCAGTGGAATGACAAAGTATAATAATCAAATAACAGTTCATAAAGCTGTTTACAAAACATTTGATTATACTTATCCAACACCGTATCAGGTTACATATAATATAGATGAATAAATAATAATGAAGCAGAATAGTATGATGCAGTGGAATAATATAGTAAATAGTAGTAGTACACATCTTCGTCTTCGTCCTCCGAAATAAGTCTTCAAATCCTGAAATGCTTAGGCTAATCCGAGCGAATTGAAAAGACAAAACACTCGAGTCAGAACTAAAGATCTTATTAAGGTAAATCAACGACAAATATGCGTGTGACAGCGTCAGAGATGTTTATGGGGTTTGGCATCTCTTATCCAGTGTCTAAGGTGAGTGCAGTAACTTAAGAGATGTTCGGGATTCACATCTCTTAAGGATCCGTTAAACTATCTACTATATAGTCATATGCTATTATAATAATGTCTAAAGTAAAGTATACTATTTAAAAATAGCATTAAGGCTTTACATTTTCCACCTTAACACATTTTTGGATGCCAATAGTCTATACAGTACCATAACTCCCCGTAAACTGGAGCCGCTAGAGGAGACCCTATAGGTATGATATAAAACAAACTCGTAGAAGCCTCGCTAGGGTAGGCGACACGACACAACTAGGCAATGCCAGGGTAGATATACTAATTACACTTTCGGACTGTAGGTAACGCATAGCCGCAACTACCGCCCAACTCGAAACACACTCCTGAGTAAATATCGAAGGGTGGCCACCAAATAAATCAAAAGTCCGAATATAGAATCAATGGAGTGTGCCCGATCGGAGGAGCTACCTCACTTGGCCCGTCGATTGCTCCAGTTTTAGCCACCTTAAGCAAACTTACGGGAGTCGGGTCCATGTATATACCTCAATAGGACGTCTCCACCATCCTACTTTATTCTGGAATCTCCACCGCGTACATAGTTGTCAAAGTGGTTTTCTGTATTGGCAGAGAGTATGACAACATCCGATCCTGGTCTCTTTGACAACCAATCGCTTATTACACAACGGATGGTTCTTTTACATGTTCAAAATCATTTCATAGTTGATATCAAAAGTATCATATTTAATTCAAACCATATCACTTTCGAAATCATTACTTACTTTCGAAATCACATTCACCTTTGAAATCATAGTTCGAAATTATATTTCCTTTCAAAGTAAAATTCACAATTTATATCAAATATCGTGTTCTCAAAAAACTATATCACTTTCAAATCATATTTCTTTCAAAAATCATATTTCCAAAACAGGTTAAGTTCTTGCTTCAAAATCATCATTTCGATTTATTATAACATTCAAAATTCCAACTTAGGTTATAACGTCATTTAACCTTATTCTCTTTTTGAACCAATTGAAATGAATATAAACTCTTCCACATAATTAGTTTGGAAATTTAGAAAATAATTTAGATAGTTATAAATAATTATTATAGATTTAAAATAGATTAAATATAATTAAAATAGATTAGATAGCTTTAAAATAGATTAATTAGATTTAAAATAAATTAAATTAGTTTAATTAGTTTAAAATAAATTAGTTTAAAATAAATTAAATTGGTTCAAAATAAATTAAAATAATTCATATAGTTAATATTAGTTAAATGGTTTAATAAATTTGAAAATATTAATAATTAGAATTTTTAAAATAATATATTTTTAAAAAAGTTTATGTTAAAATATGAGTTTGAAATTAATATCTGTAGGATCGATTTCACCCTATAGGGGGGGGGGAATAGGGTGATGGTGTTAATTATAAAAATTAATTGCGAAAGCTTATAAAATAATTTCAACACAGATCACAGAATATTAGCAGCAAAGAAATAAATAGCAGAATAATAAAATACAGAAATAGAACGACACAGAATTTACACAGCTTCGGCAAAACCCTGCCTACGTGCTGCCCCGAAGGTTTCTACTAGAAATTAAGTAGTCACACGCTTACACGCATAAACTCGCGACACCCGCTACTGACTAAACTAACTCTACGCTCAAAACCCTATCATAACTCAGCCACTGAGTTGCGAATTCTCAAACTACGCCATGTAGCTTGTCCCCTAGTCACACGACTAGATATTACAGCGGTTTAAAATTGAAATACAAATTTAAAGCAATTTAAAAATTAAAACAACCCTAATTAAAAATTAAAAGGCCTTTATAATAAAAGAGAATAAGAAAGCCGACCCTTTATATTTTGACCCGATCCTCTTTGCTTCGTTCCTTTGTGAAAATGATGGCCATTCCTTTTTCGTTCTTCTTCAATCAGTAATTAGGGCTTTTTGAAGCGCCTGACTTTAGTTGATCAATTCGCGAGAATAACTGCGAGTAGCTTTGATCGATTGTTTCTCGTTGCTCACTTTGGCTGCTTCTGTTCGATGGAGTTCAACTTCGATTTGGTATGTGATTTCCGTTTATACTATTCTGTTATGCTTGATTGAATTCCTATATACTGCCGATGATGACTTTTTGGGGTTTTAATGCTTGAACTCAATGATTTATTGAACTGCCGATGATGTTGCTTATATATAAATCGATGCCCTTACTTCACTGTCACGGTTTTAGCTTGAAACTGTTCGATCCTTCCTTGATCGTTACGGCACCTACTTTCCTATTTTATTTGGATTTGATTTTTGAATTTTTCAATTTGTTCCTGCGTTGATTTCTGACTTGGTCAAAATTCGATGTTGATTTGTGAATTCAACTCCTTTTTTTCTGATGACCGTGTATGCGAATCCACGACATCGGCCATTTTGATTTCTGAAAATACTTTTTGAATTTCTGATTCATCTTTGTGTCTTCATCACTGATCTGGTTTGAAACCACCTGCGGCCTCACTTTTGGTTCGAAACTTCGGTCATTCTGTCTATGTCTGCCATGTGTATACATACACCTATGTATGTATATATGTGTTGCATTTGCTCGAGTTGTTTCAATGTGTTGTTCACATGTATGGTTTGTTCTTTGTTTTTAATGATGCTGTGTCACTTGTGTACTTAGCATTGCATTTGTGTTGACTATGTTTTTGCTGTAGTCTTCAAGCATTGTTGTGTCACTTGATTCTTCTGAAGTTCGAGTTGCTTTAACACACTGCTGTGTTTATTTACTTGGTTGTGTACTTGGACTTGTAGCATTGAAACTGTACTGATGCAATAGTTCATCTTTGTTGTATATATGCTTGCTGCTTGGTCATTTTTGTATGTTGTCACTGCAATGTGAACTGTTGAGTTACTTGTGATAGTTTGGGCATTGCCTCCATGTATTTCATGTAGTATTTGTATCACTTGATAGCATCAAGCCTGATCTACTGTTGTCATTTCTTGTCTGGTTCATCTTTGTAGCACTGACTTGATTTGAAACTGCTACATCTCATTCACTTGACACTTAAACTTGATATGTTTATTCGAGTTTCCTACATCATTATCTGGTTTGAAATTAATTTGCTCCATGTCTTCATTTGTACACATATATGCATGTGATATCTTGGTTGCTCATGGTAGTCTACAGGCTTCTCTTGTATACTTCACTTGATCTATACATTCGAGTCTGTACTGTGCTTATTTCAGTTGTTGCAGTTCCACTACTTTGGTTGACATTGTGTACATGCTACACTGTGTTGAATAACAGCTTGATCATATGCATATTGCAACTTGTACATGCTTCGATTTGAACTTGCATTGTTTATTCGAGCTGCTGTAGTTTGTAATTAACCCAAAACTTCTTCATGTACCTGTTATCTACATGCACTTGGTTTCAATATGCACACTGTACTAGTTTGCATTAATTTGTATACTTGATGCCTTGATTTTCATTTGGCTTCACATGAAATTGCTCTGTCAGGTTGCATATGTGTGAGTTGCTCAGTGCACATTGTGATTTTGAGATGTTTGCATGTCAGTTGGGTCTTTGATGCATTTCCCTGGTTTGAACCATGATTTGATTCACTGTGTCTTTGATGTGTTTCCATATTTTTGGTGCTTGCTGAGTCACTGTACGCAGGTAGCTGCTATCCATTTTGGTTTTGCTGTCACTTGAAACTGTCCACTGCCCTTTTTCGTTTCCTGCTAGTTCATTGTGTAGTCTGGTCGATAATTATGGTATATGCATTGAGTTGCATCACTGGTCTTTGCATTTGTATAGAATTTTCATTCACTTGTGTATATGAGCAGTTTGAAGTTGCCGACTTCATGTTGCCTTGACTTTGGTTGTTGCATTGAGTTGAGTCATGATTGCAGTGAATTGACCTTTGCATTTTATTCGTTTTTCGAATTACACCTGAGTTGAATCCAGCTTGTAGCTCGGATTTGACCTTGTGCTGAAAGTTGTGACATTATTTTATCGCACTTGAGTTGAATTCGATATTTTGGGTTTGACCTGTGCTCACCTGTCCCTGTAAATCAATCAAGCGTATATTTTGATGTGCACAGCCTTGTGGCATATACAGTGATGCACTGTGTATGTCACAAGTTGTTCGTGTATGATGGATTGAAAATTAAATGATGACGAGCAACCCAAATAACCGAGGCAAATATTATTTTCAAAATTCACATTTTATTTTATACTGCAAAAATATTTCCTTTTCAATTTTACTGCGTCGATATTTGTTTTTGCAAATTGTTCAGATGCTGGATTCAATCTGGAATGAAGTTGAAGATAAATTATGAGTTGAGTGTATGAGTGATATGTAGTGAGGTCAGATGTAAAAGTGAAATTGTGATGTAATTGAATTTGTATTGTAATCAAAGTTGTATATGTATAGTGAGAGCTTGAATTTGTACTATTCAAAATTGTAATAAATATTTGTTTGAATAAAATTTCTGTTTGAATTCAAATTCTGTGTTATTTAATTTTATTCAGCAAATATTTATTTAATCTGTGAAAAATGAAATAGTACATTACCAAATACATTTACATGAATATATATATATATGTTTATTATCATCAAACAAAATCATTTAATCGCATATTCAACAATCTCCCCCTTTTGATGATAACAAACGTATATTTAAGGTTTTGAATATGTTAAATGTATTTGATCATAGATATACTCTAATTGCCCCCCTATTTAAATGCTTCCTCTCCACACAAAGCTCCCCCTACATATATGCATACAAATAAAAATATGCAAATGAGCCTAGATGCAAATAGAAAATTATTTGACCTTTTCTTGATTTTATTTGACAAAATCTTAACTTTTCTCTCCCCCTTTTGTTATCAGCAAAAGAATAACAGTGTTAAAGAAAATAGAGATAAAGTGATCGATATTATTTCAACATTAAAACTCAATTGAATATAAATATTAAATTTCAATAAAAAATCAAACAGAAATCATAACTACCATTGTTAGGCGCATATTCCACTTTTAGAAATAATGGAAATGATGTCATCATATAAAACCATACAGTTGTATCTGTTTGTGGTACATTTATATCAGAAATTTGAATATCTACTAATCATGCATAACCGTTAGAACTTTTAAATGACATTAGTAGTATTCCAATTTAATTTTAAAAATGAATTCAAGTATCTTCTAATCACGCATAACCGTGAGGACTTTTAAATGGGATTAGAATCAACTTGTTTATTTAATAAATCAATTTTGATATGCGTTTCATACATGCATAACCGTGAGGACTTTTAAATAAGCATGGAAGCATATAACAAATTCCAAGTAATTCACCCATGCATAACCGCGAGGACTTTTAAATGAGAGTGAATAATTTGGATTTTATTTTGTTTTATAAAATGAAAAACAAATGATTCCTGTTTAAAGTACCACATATCGACAAACTATATTGAATTTTTTATGAGCGATGGTCGATAGAAATATGATAGACATAGAAATGGTCATGGAATCTTTACCCAACAAAAAGTTTTATAACTCTTGTTTGAATTTCTAAAGAAATTTTTCTAAATATACTGTCTTGAGTAATGTATGATAAATATCAACGCTCATCACTTTTTTAATCACTATTTTTTTCGATAATTATTAGGGAGTTAGACTGTAACAACCCGCACATTTATCGATTCTATATTTAAATATTTTATTTAAATATTTCATCGTTGGTCGGATTTTGGTCCGAAAAGCTAATTTTTGCAAACAGTCGAATTGGGACTCGAGACCACTTCCATTGAGTTCAAAATGCCGTTTGCGACCTTTTTGAGAATAAGCTTCGATATGTTTGGAGTAAGTTGATTTTTGCTACTTTTTCAATTAGGGCTTTGGTTTGGGCTGAACCCTCTTACTAACTCAGTCCCAACCCCCTCTCCTCTTCATTACTTCATTCCTCATTTCCTAACACTTCAAGCTAAAGCAAAAATGGGGGAAGGAAGAGGAAATTAAAACTCCAAGCCCTAGTCTTCATTAGCAAATCCAACTCCTAGCTCCAAATTCACGAGAACCCATTGGTAAGCATCTCCTTCTTCTTCTCCAACTCATTCTCCTTTCAATTTCAGAAATTTCCAAAACCTAACTTTGGGAATGTTCTTCTTTCGAGCTTAGAATCAAGTTCATTTGGGTTGTGTTGAAGAGTGGTTGATTCTCCTTTGTTTTCAAGCTTCTCAATCTTGTGCTTTTGGGTTTAAAGGTGAGATTTTTATCTCACATCTTAGTCTATAATTATCTTCGATTGTTAGGTATGAATTCCTAACACTTATTCTTGTGCAATTGATTTTGGTTTGGATTGATTTGGTGTATATTCCAATTTTTGATGTTTTGAAATCATAATCTATGAAAATCCTTTTTTGGACATTTGGACATTGGTATTTGAGGCGTATCTAAGAGCCGTTAAGGCTAGGTTGTCGCTCGGCGTAAATCCTTAGTCGTCATTAGCTCGTCCGATTCGCTTCCGATATTCGTTTGGCCATTTTTGGCCCAGGTTCAGGGAATGCCCTGAACCCCAGTTTTAGACGTCTGAAACATAGTATTCATACGTCTGAATATTATCCTGGGAATTTTTATTCCCCAGGATTCAGACGTCTGAATCTATATTTCAGACGTCTGAATTGGTTCGTTTGGAACCAGAAAGGAAATAGGCTAAAAAGTGCCTATTTCAGACGTCTGAAATCAAAGATTCAGACGTCTGAATTCTGTTCTGGAAAATATTTTATTTTCTAGATTCAGACGTCTGAATCCTTGATTTCAGACGTCTGAATCAGCACTTTTTTCCTATATTGCCTATTTTGTTTGAATTTTCAACTTTAATCGATTCGTGTTGATTCCCTTTTGTTGTTATCATTTATTATTGACTTGGATGACATTTTCTTCGTGATTTTTGGGAATATCCATTTTGATGGATTTGGTATCGATTTCTTTGGATTTTATTCACGTCTTCGAATGTGAATTTTGATGATTGATTGTTTCTACAATCATTTCTATGATTTGTCACTTTAAAATATAAAGGTTTTCTATACTAGTAGTAAATATCAAAACTCTTTCTTCAAATGATTTCAACACTATTTTATTACAAAGCTCGTTTTCTTAAATCGTTTTCCAATCTATTAGTATATACAAACCTTTACCGCACTCGTATGAGAAATCTAATTAAACGACTTAGTAAAACAAGTGGTATGAAACGCTTGCGTTTGCTTCGTCGGTTAATTCTTGGACTTGTTCGATTGAATCTCTTGTGACAATTTTCTAGTGGAGATCTACAATTTGTTCGTAAATATTTAAGTTAAGCTAGTGGTTATGGGACATGAAGCTAAGCTCATATATTTACTAGCTTACTGTAATTGACACTTCTTGATGATCGATGATGATCAATTTATGATTTAGAGTAGCAATATGCGATGTCTATTTGTCCGTATGGAGGACCGTACCTTATTTTATTGAGCTTCGTCTCATTTCTCGCATGGGTCGTATCTTTCTAGATACGTCGATGTTTACTTCTCGTATGGGTCGTATCTATTTAGATGCGTCAATGTTTGTTTACTTCGTGGAGCAATCGGCTCAATATGTCAGGGCATGTGGCGTGTCTTTCTAGGTGCGTCGATGTTCGTCTATGCATGGGACGTATCTATCTAGGTGCGTCGATGTTCGACTTTGCATGGGGTGTATCTATTTAGGTGCATCAATGTTAGACATTACATGGGGCGTATCTTTCTAGATACGTCAATGTTGATTTATGCATGGGGCATATCTTTCTAGGTACGTCGATGCTTATTTACGCATGGGATGTATCTTTCTAGGTGCATCGATGCTAGACAGTACGTGGGGCGTATCTATTTAGGTGCGTCGATGTTTGTATTTGCATGGGTCGTTCCTTTATAGGTGCGTCGATGTTTGATTGTACATGGGGTGTCTCTATTTAGATGCGTCGATGTTCGGTCTATGGAATAGCGTTCCGTTTGGGATTGGCCACAACATGGTATCAGAGCCAAACTTCGGAACAATGTGGAATAATCTAGCAAGGATCATGTCCTAAGTCTTTCTTAGGAGTTGTTCCTTAGGATTTATTCGAGTCTTCGTACCGTCTAATCCTATTTTCTTTAATGATTCCTTGTTTTATCAATCAAGTTTGATTGAAATTCATTTTGTGAATAACTTTTCTCCTTCTTTCTTTCTTAAAGAAGAAGAATGGTTAGACCTGGCCGTCCCAGCACCAATCAATCTAGTGCTACTCTCCAGGATGGAGTATTTATGTCTGCCCAGCAGCTTCTTAATCTAGTAAAGAATGCTCAAGCTTCCGGACCCACTCCAGAGCCTACTCATCCTAGATCCGGTTTTGCACGCTTGTGCAGAGACTACACCGATTTGGGTGGAAGGCCCTTCAAGGGATCCGAGAGTGTTATAGAAATTCAAGCTTGGCTTAAATCATGCGATCGCATCTTTTCTCGCATGAACCTTATTGATCTACATCGAGTCCAAGTGGCTTCTAGCATGCTCCAAGAAAGAGCATTAGATTGGTATGAGCTTTTAACTTCTGAAATCGTTGAAGCGGATCTCACTTGGGAGCAATTCCAAGAAAGATTCGAATTGAAATTCGTGCCGGAGGCTGAAAAAGTAACTTTAGCCCGGCGTTTCATAGACCTTGTTCAAGGTGAATCTTTTGTGACAGACTATGTCGCATCTTTCGAATCTCTTTCCAGATACGGGGTTGAATACATTAACACCCCATTGAAGAAAAATCAGAGGTTCGTCTATGGGTTGAATAAGAACCTCAAGAAGCCATTACTTCTGAAAGTAGAAGTTTCATTTGATCAGCTTATTGATATCACTCTTCGTCTTGAAGAGGCCGATAAAGAGTGTGATGTTGAAGTTGTGGGTGCCAAACAAAACTTCAAAAACAGCATGAAAAGGCCTATTATGTTCAAAGGCCCCACTCCCAACAAGAAAGGGAGGCAGCAAATTCTGGTAGCAAAGACTCCTACCTCTAGTCGTGGACAATGCTACAATTGTGGTTCCACGGACCACTATGCAAGGGAGTGTCCGAAACCTCTTTATTGTCGCTATTGCAAAAATTCGGGTCACCATATAACTGCATGTCCCATACTTCAAAGTAGGAAGGAGGGAAAGCTCAATGTAGTGCAAGCTCCTAGCAACTCTTCTCTTGGTCAAGGTATTTTACATTCAATCCTTGATGCTATTGTTTTATTTTGTGACCTTTCTATTTGAGTTCTTTTTGATATGTTCATCTCATTATTTTATATCAGAAGAACTTGTTGATTCTTTTTCTTTAAACGTTTTTGAGCTTGATGACTTCTTTGAGAATTGCGAATCCGGATGGTAGATCCGCAACACTCAATTTGCTTTCTATTGATGTCGAAATTATTTTATGTGATTTTTCTTTCCGAGCTGATTTTTACTAAGGCTTCGGAATTGATTTTTGTAAGGATTGGCTCAATCGTTGTGAAGCCCATATCCTATTTTCCATGTGGACTATTCATCTTCGACATTTTCTATCTGCTAAGCAGATTTCTATTTTTTTCTTGAGATTCCGATTTCAAATTTTTGAAGGCATCATTTTATTCTTTAAGCCCTCAAGATGAGAGAAGTGTTATTTCTCTTATCTAAATAATTTTTGAAACTTTTTCGGTATTTTTAAGTTTGTCTTAGGATTATCACCTAAGAAATCTTTTGTGTGGTGTTAAGGCCTTTCTAGTTCGACCTTGCCACCGATTTTCATTTGGTTACGGGTTGCGGGAGTTAGCATTCCACTTACCGCATTCCGCACTCGTTACGATTCTTATGAACGACTTATTATGTCATTCAGTTTGTCCAGCTTATTTCATCCATTTTATAAATCGAATATTCTATGATATTTCGATGAGACCATTCTTATATTTATTGATTTTGGATGAAAATAGAAATTTAAAAAATTTTGCAAATCTTTTTCATAAGATTTATTTATAAGTACAATTTGATTTTGCTCTTAAACGAGCAAAGAATATTCTTAAAGGTTTTTAAGAAACATGTTTATTATATAGAAGATGATTTTGTGATTGTATTGCCCATTGAGTGTTTTAAGAATTTTGGTCGATGCGCTTGATCAACGTTATCGATAGGAATTTCCTAAATGCTTTGATGAGACAATCAGACACGATATATTGACTTGTAAAAGTGTAAATTTTTCTAGAAAGATTATTACATAAAGATAAATGTAATTTTGAAAGTTTTAACTTTTCAGGAAAGAAGATTATTTAAAGGAAATTCCTTCTTTTCGATACTCTTATTCTTGTGATTCCCGAGGGGAACCAAGACTTTATCTTTTGTACCAATGCTTATCGTATTGGTTTGGATGCCATTCTCTTGCAAAAGATAACGTGCTATCACTTGTGCTTCTAAACCATTAAAGCCGATTGAGACTAGGTATGCCACTCATGATCTAGTGCTCGCGGCTATTGTTTTCGCTTTTAGAATTTGGCATCATTATTTTGGGGAAGAAATTTGTTCTCCACCTCGATCATAAATCTTTGGAATATTTATTTTCTCATAAGGAACTTCATATTGGCTTGGGTTCCTTATATCTTATGATCTTGATATTCTTTATACTCCCGGAAAGGAGAATCGTGTTGCCTATGCACTTAGTCGTAAGCAACAGGTGGTTGTTTCTTTGTTGATGACCAAATGAAATTATCTTTTTTTACCAAGTTCATAGGGCGTTTTGATGTACTTCGTTTTATTGAGATTCATCTCATTTCTTTTATAGACTTGTGTCTGATGTTCTTTTATGGTGTTCGGTTCATTGGACGTACCGTTTTTGTACTACGTCGGTGTTCCGAATTATTTGAACTTCGGATCATTGGACGTACCGTTTTGTACTACATCGGTGTTCCGAAATTATTCGAGCTTTGGATAATCTGGCGTACCGTTATTGTACTATGGCGTTGTTCCAAATTATTTGAGTTCCTCACTTCTCGGGCGTACCGTTTTTGTACTACGCCGTTGCACTGGCTCAATTTTCTGCTATTCTTGACGTTTTCCGCGTCTTTTAACTATGGAAATGCTTTTAGGTTTCCTATTTTTATTCTTGAGCCCGATGTTATTGATGAATTTGAAGTTTCACCAGATTTGACTTATGAGCAACATTCCATTCGCATCATTACTTCGGAGGTTGAGCGCCTTCGGAATAAATATGTTCTTCTTGTGAAAGTTCAATGGTTCTCAGATCCTAAGGATTGCTCTTGGGAATCCTGGGAATTCATCGAGCGATCCCGTTCAGGCTTACTCTTTCATGCTCTTTATGGTGAACTTCCTATTTCAAATTTCTTTTGTGTTGATATGCTTTTATTTTTGTTACTCTTTATTTTCTTCTTAAGTATTGCGAGGACGCAATTTCTTTAAGGAGGGGAGTCTGTAACAACCCGCATATTTATCGATTCTATATTTAAATATTTTATTTAAATATTTCATCGTTCGTCGGATTTTGGTCCGAAAAGCTACTTTTTGCAAACAGTCGAATTGGGACTCGAGACCACTTCCATTGAGTTCAAAATGTCGTTTGCGACCTTTTTGAGAATAAGCTTCGATATGTTTGGAGTAAGTTGATTTTTGCTACTTTTTCAATTAGGGCTTTGGTTTGGGCTGAACCCTCTTACTAACTCAGTCCCAACCCCCTCTCCTCTTCATTACTTCATTCCTCATTTCGTAACACTTCAAGCTAAAGCAAAAATGGGGGAAGGAAGAGGAAATTAAAACTCCAAGCCCTAGTCCTCATTAGCAAATCCAACTCCTAGCTCCAAATTCAAGAGAACCCATTGGTAAGCATCTCCTTCTTCTCCAACTCATTCTCCTTTCAATTTCAGAAATTTCCAAAACCTAACTTTGGAAATGTTCTTCTTTCGAGCTTAGAATCAAGTTCATTTGGGTTGTGTTGAAGAGTGGTTGATTCTCCTTTGTTTTCAAGCTTCTCAATCTTGCGCTTTTGGGTTTAAAGGTGAGATTTTTATCTCACATCTTAGTCTATAATTATCTTCGATTGTTAGGTATGAATTCCTAACACTTATTCTTGTGCAATTGATTTTGGTTTGGATTAATTTGGTGTATATTCCAATTTTTGATGTTTTGAAATCAAAATCTATGAAAATCCTTTTTTGGACATTTGGACATTGGTATTTGAGGCGTACCGAAGAGCCGTTAAGGCTGGGTTGTCGCTCGGCGTAAATCCTTAGTCGCCATTAGCTCGTCCGATTCGCTTCCGATATTCGTTTGGCCATTTTTGGCCCAGGTTCAAGGAATGCCCTGAACCCCAGTTTCAGACGTCTGAAACATAGTATTCAGATGTCTGAATATTATCCTGGGAATTTTTATTCCCCAGGATTCAGACATCTGAATCTATATTTTAGACGTCTGAATTGGTTCGTTTGGAACTAGAAAGGAAATAGGCTAAAAAGTGCCTATTTCAGACGTCTGAAATCAAAGATTCAGACGTCTGAATTCTGTTCTGGAAAACATTTTGTTTTCCAGATTCAGACGTCTGAATCCTTGATTTCAGACGTCTGAATCTGCACTTTTTGCGTATATTGCCTATTTTGTTTGAATTTCCAACTTTAATCGATTCGTGTTGATTCCCTTTTGTTGTTATCATTTATTATTGACTTGGATGACATTTTCTTCGTGATTTTTGGGAATATCCATTTTGATGGATTCGGTATCGATTTCTTTGGATTTTATTCACGTCTTCGAATGTGAATTTTGATGATTGATTGTTTCTACAATCATTTCTATGATTTGTTACTTTAAAATATAAAGGTTTTCTATACTAGTAGCAAATATCAAAACTCTTTCTTCAAATGATTTCAACACTATTTTATTACAAAGCTCGTTTTCTTAAACGTTTTCCAATCTATTAGTATATACAAACCTTTACCTCACTCGTATGAGAAATCTAATTAAACGACTTAGTAAAACAAGTGGTATGAAACGCTTGCGTTTACTTCGTCGGTTAATTCTTGGACTTGTTCGATTGAATCTCTTGTGACAATTTTCTAGTGGAGATCTACAATTTGTTCGTAAATATTTAAGTTAAGCTAGTGGTTATGGGACATGAAGCTAAGCTCATATATTTACTAGCTTACTGTAATTGACACTTCTTGATGATCGATGATGATCAATTTATGATTTAGACTAGCAATGTGCGATGTCTCTTTGTCCGTATGGAGGACTGTACCTCGTTTTATTGAGCTTCGTCTCATTTCCTGCATGGGTCGTATCTTTCTAGATACGTCGATGTTTACTTCTCGTATGGGTCGTACCTATTTAGGTGCGCCGATGTTTGTTTACTTCGTGGAGCAATCGGCTAAATAAGTCGGGGCATGGGGCATGTCTTTCTAGGTGCGTCGATGTTCGTCTATGCATGGGATGTATCTATCTAGGTGCGTCGATGTTCGTCTTTGCATGGGGTGTATCTATTTAGGTGCATCGATGTTAGACATTACATGGGGCGTATCTTTCTAGATACGTCAATGTTGATTTATGCATGGGGTGTATCTTTCTAGGTACGTCGATGCTTATGTATGCATGGGATGTATCTTTCTAGGTGCATCGATGCTAGACAGTACATGGGGCGTATCTATTTAGGTGCGTCGATGTTTGTCTTTGCATGGGTCGTACCTTTCTAGGTGCATCGATGTTTGATTGTACATGGGGCGTCTCTATTTAGATGCGTCGATGTTCGGTTTATGGAATAGCGTTCCGTTTGGGATTGGCCATCCTTTTCTTGTGATTTTTGGATTTCTAATTGATGATTTCTGGAATTTATGTTTCACCACCTTTTTCAGTTGGTATTGATATGTACGTCATTTATTGTGGCTTGGTGAATTAAATGTAGAATAATACATTCTTTTTATGTTATGAGATTCGTGAGATGTTTGTATGATTTCCCTTTTGTGGATTTTCTTATGTATACTTGTCGTAGTATGACATTTCTGGTTATCATACGTCTTTTTATTATATCTCTTATTATATCTCATTTTAACTGATAACTGTAGCTAGACTGATCCGTTTATTATTTTCTTATTAAATAATACTCGGGTCAGACTGAGATTTTACAGGCGCTTCTGCTTGACTCCTTATCGGACCATCATTTGATCTTTTGGCTAACTACTCTAGTTTAGTAGTTTTTGGTTGTATACATTTGAGATTTAGACTCCTTGAGGTATACGTATTATTTTACCTAGCACTTGTTCTATTCTTTTTGATATTGTGGATCTTGCTTGACCACTACTCTGATGTACACTTTCATGTGTTATATTCATATCTTCTTCCGCCTTTGTGATATGAATTGCCTATGACTGATTTGTGTTATGTCTATTTCTATATTTGTTTGCGAAGATTATATATAGCCACTGTGTAGTAGCTTTGAGTTTGCGTCGGTATGTCGGATTTCCTCTTGAGATGAAATGCATGCTATATTTTATCTGGCATATCGGTGCTCGCACAAAGCAATTACACGGATGGTCGCTCCTCAACAGCCTTATTCTCCGCGCTAGTTGACGGCATTACACCGTAGTGTCCTTGGCTAGCGTGGGTATAGAGGTGGGGCGTCACATAGACTAGTCAAAATTGTCATTTAAATCAAATTCAAAAATAATTATGAAATCAAATTTTCAAAATGACTAATCTGAATATATGATTAAAAATGATTTTCTCGAGGGGGTTATATGAGAAAATTTTCTGCTATTTGAAAATGATTTGAAATGAAAAAATATGCAGATATTTTCTTTAAAAAACCGATGCAGTTACTAAATGTCTCGACAAAAAATCACGTTCAACTAGTAATTTTTCTATCAACTAGATTACCAGTGTAATCTGCATCTGAATTTCTCTTTCATTCAAAATTATCATTAATTGAATTTGATAGACCGGACCATGAAGTATGCAACAAAATATCTCAAAATCAATTTTAACAGCTTTTCAAATGACATTCTCTTGAATTTGAAATGAAGCCGTGTAAATAATCAAAAACCGTGAATATAGAGTTAGCCATATTATAACCAAATGTATCATCATCCAACAAAAACACTATTATTAATCCAGACTAAGATATATGAAGTAATTCAAATGCTCTAGAGATTTTTATAGTGTTTTTGGCATAAGAATATAATTGGCCAACAATTTTAAACAAGTCAGAATCAAAATCATCATCTTTTCATCATCTCAATATTGGCTGATTTTATTTAGATTACTGTGCAGAATATCACATTTAATATGTCGTTCAAACAGATATACCATTACCTGTTTTACCTTTACAATATTTTTCGTTGTTGTCCAATGTGATTCTGTCACCTTTATACTAGGCTAAGGAACTTTGCTTTATCGCCCATTGTGTTTCTGGAACAGCCAGAATCCAGATAACACTGTTGTTGTTCCTTAGCCTCCCACCACACCTACACGGGAAAAGAATTTTGTGACCTATTTGTTTTTATAGGTCCATGGTTGTTAGTGGTAGAAGAATTAGAAAAATAATTTTGTGGAGACCCAAAATTGTTTATATATGTTCCTTTTGGCACCCAAATTTGTTTAACTTTGATAGATTTTATACTTGTGCCTTTTGGAACCCAAATTGGTATAGTTTTCACATGTTTGGGTCTATAGCAACAATTATTGTGATTGTGTCCATATTTTCTACAAATTGTGCACATAGAATTTTCTTGATTAATATCACTTTCAACATTTTCAGATTGATTATATCTAAGTCCATGTCTAACCGTATTAACAGTTTGCTTTCCCAATAGCATATTCAACGATTTTTCACTTTTTGAAAATTTGTCTAAAGTCGTTGACAATTGTTGGACATGTGTTTTGAGAGATTCATTTTCGTTTAACAATTGTGTGCACTTTTTAATAGAATTCTCTCTTCTAGTATTTTCATTCTCTTTCAAAATCAGAATTTCATTTTCAAGTGATTTTATATTGATTTCTGATTTTTTGATTTTTTCTTCGAATGTTGGACACTTATCACACTTAGGAATCCTACTTTGATAGGTTTTAACCAATTGATCAAGTTGTTTATTTAAATCTATCAAAGTATCTTTTTGCGATTCAAGTTTGGCATACTTCTCCCTAAGTCGTTCAAAACAGCCATTCACTTCGTTGAAATATATAAGTAGTTTTGAATGAGAAAGTTTTGATACCTCACTTGGCTCGTCATCGTCACTGTCAGTTATTTCACCATGAAGACACATGTCTGCTTTTTCATTCTCACTGTTAGCACTTTGATTATCTTCATCACTTGTATTCCATGTGGCTGCAAAACTTCTCCTTTTTGATTTCTTTTCAAAGTCGCGTCGATTTTGAGGACAATTGGGCTTGATGTGTCCGGGTTGATTGCACTTATGATAGATGATCTTTTGTTCTTCTAGATTGTCTAATATTTTATTTATTCTGCTTTTCAATTTTCGATTTAGAGCTGGATTTCCGTATCTGTAATTCCACCTTTTGACCTTTTTTATTATCAGCTCCAATTCTGCTGCTTCGTCATCATTATCATCACTATCACTTTCTGTTGTTCCTTTAAGAGCTATTGATTTCTTTCGAGTATCACCTCCTTCACGTTCTTCCTTGAATTTCATTTCTAGCTCATAAGCGGTGAGATTTTCGATGAGTTCTTCAACTTTCATTTGTTTCAAATCTTTTGATTCTTGAATGGCAGTCACTTTGGCTTCCAAACTTCGTGGAAGGACTCTGAGGATTTTTTGGACTATCTCCAACTTTGTATATGATTTTCCAAGAGCTTTTGATTTGTATACGATATTGGAAAGTCGTCCATGCATCTCTTTGACATTTTCTTCCTTTTCCATTGTGAAATTCTCGTATTCGCTGCTTAGCATGGCAAGGTGAGATTCTTTGACTTGAGATGTTCCTTCGTGTGTCACTTCTAGTGTGTGCCATATTTCCTGCGCAGTTAGACAATGTGAGACACGATTAAATTCAAATTGATCCAATGAACAGATAATAGAATTCATAGCTCTAACATTAACATTTTGTAATTTATTTTCTAGTTCTGTCCATTGATCCATCGGTTTATCTATTTCCTGATTATCTACAATTATAGTTGGTGTTCTATAACCTGTCTCAATAATGTTCCAAGCGTCAATGGTTTTCAGAAAAATTTTCATTCTATTTTTCCAGTAGGCGTATTCACCATTGAACTTTGGTGGTCTAACTATGGACTGACCTTCAACAAAAGCATTATTAAAAGAAGCCATTTTAAAAATTCAACTTTTTAAAACAAAAATTGATTTTTGAAAAACCGACTTCTATTCCTAGCTCTAATACCACTTGTAGGATCGATTTCACCCTAGATTGGGGGGGTGAATAGGGTGATGGTGTTAATTATAAAAATTAATTGCAAAAGCTTATAAAATAATTTCAACACAGATCACAGAATATTAGCAGCACAGAAATAAATAGCAGAATAATAAAATGCAGAAATATAACGACACAGAATTTACCCAGCTTCGGCAAAACCCTGCCTACGTGCTGCCTTCAAGGTTTCTACTAGAAATCAAGTAGTCACACGCTTACACCTGTAAACTCGCGACACCTGCTACTGACTAACCTAACTCTACGCTCAAAACCCTACCACAACTCAGCCACTGAGTTGCGAATTCTCAAACTATGCCACGTAGCTTGTCCCCTAGTCACACGACTAGAAATTACAGCGGTTTAAAATTGAAATACAAATTTAAAGCAATTTAAAAATTAAAACAACCCTAATTAAAAATTAAAAGGCCTTTATAATAAAAGAGAATAAGAAAGCCAACCCTTTATATTTTGACCCGATCCTCTTTGCTTCGTTCCTTTGTGAAAATGGTGGCCATTCCTTTTTCGTTCTTCTTCAATCAGTAATTAGGGCTTTTTGAAGCGCTTGATTTTAGTTGATCAATTCGGGAGAATAATTGCGAGTAGCTTTGATCGATTGTTTCTCGTTGCTCACTTTGGCTGCTTCTGTTCGATGGAGTTCAACTTCGATTTGGTATGTGATTTTCGTTTATGCTATTCTGTTATGCTTGATTGAATTCCTATATACTGCCGATGATGACTTTTTAGGGTTTTAATGCTTGAACTTGATGATTTATTGAACTACCGATGATGTTGCTTATATGTAAATCGATGCCCTTACTTCACTGTCATGGTTTTAGCTTGAAACCGTTCGATCCTTCCTTGATCGTTACGGCAGCTACTTTCCTATTTTATTTGGATTTGATTTTTGACTTTTTCAATTTGTTCCTGCGTTGATTTCTGACTTGGTCAAAATTCGATGTTGATTTGTGAATTCAACTCCTTTTTTTTCTGATGACTGTGCATGCGAATCCACGACATTGGCCATTTTAATTTCTTAAAATACTTTTTGAATTTCTGATTCATCTCTATGTCTTCATCACTGATCTGGTTTGAAACCACCTGCGACCTCACTTTTGGTTCGAAACTTCGGTCATTCTGTCTATGACTGCCATGTGTATACATACACCTATGTATGTATATATGTGTTGCATTTGCTCGAGTTGTTTCAATGTGTTGTTCACATGTATGGTTTGTTCTTTGTTTTTATTGATGCCGTGTCACTTGTGTACTTAGCTTGCATTTGCGTTGACTCTTTTTTTGCTGTAGTCTTCAAGCATTGTTGTGTCACTTGATTCTTCTGAAGTTCGAGTTGCTTCAACAAATTGCTGTGTTTATTTACTTGGTTGTGTACTTGGACTTGTAGCATTGAAACTGTACTGATGCAATAGTCCATCTTTGTTGTATATATGTTTGCTGCTTGGTCATTTTTGTATTTTGTCACTGCAATGTGAACTGTTGAGTTACTTGCGACAGTTTGGGCATTTCCTCCATGTATTTCATGTAGTATTTGTATCACTTGATAGCATCAAGCCTGATCTACTGTTGTCATTTCTTGTCTGGTTCATCTTTGTAGCACTGACTTGATTTGAAACTGATACATCTCATTCACTTGAAACTTAAACTTGATATGTTTATTCGACTATCCTGCATCATTATCTGGTTTGAAATTAATTTGCTCCGTGTCTTCATTTGTACACATATATGTATGTGATATCTTGGTTTCTCATGGTAGTCTGCAGGCTTCTCTTGTATACTTCACTTGATCTATACATTCGAGTCTGTACTGTGCTCATTTCAGTTGTTGCAGTTCCACTACTTTGGTTGACATTGTGTACATGCTACACTGTGTTGAATAACAGCTTGATCATATGCATATTGCAACTTGTACATGCTTCGATTTGAACTTGCATTGTTTATTCGAGCTGCTGCAGTTTGTAATTTAACCCAAAACTTCTTCATGTACCTGTTATCTACATGCACTTGGTTTCAATATGCACATTGTACTGGTTTGCGTTAATTTGTATACTTGATGCCTTGATTTTCATTTGGCTTCACTTGAAATTGCTCTGTCAGGTTGCTTATGTGTGAGTTGTTCAGTGCACATTGTGATTTTGAGATGTTTGCATGTCAATTGGGTCTTTGATGCATTGCCCTGGTTTGAACCATGATTTGATTCACTGTGTCTTTGATGTGTTGCCATATTTTTGGTGCTTGCTGAGTCACTATACGCAGGTAGCTGCTGCCCATTTTGGTTTTGCTGTCACTTGAAACTGTCCACTGCCCTTTTTCGTTTCCTGCTAGTCCATTATGTAGTCTGGTCGATAATTATGGTATATGCATTGAGTTGCATCACTGGTCTTTGCATTTGTACAGAATTTTCATTCACTTGTGTTTATGAGCAGTTTGAAGTTGCTGACTTCATGTTGCCTTGACTTTGGTTGTTGCATTGAGCTGATTCATGATTGCAGTGACTTGACCTTTGCATTTTATTTGTTTTTCGAATTACACCTGAATTGAATCCAGCTTGTAGCTTGGATTTGACCTTGTGCTGAAAGTTGTGACATTATTTTATCGCACTTGAGTTGAATTCGATATTTTGGGTTTGATCTGTGCTCACCTGTCCCTGTAAATCAATCAAGTGTATATTTCGATGTGCACGGCCATGTGGCATATACAGTGATGCACTGTGTATGTCACAAGTTGTTCATGTATGTTGGATTGAAAATTAAATGATGACGAGCAACCCAATAACTGAGGCAAATATTATTTTCAAAATTCAAATTTTATTTTCTACTGCAAAAATGTTTCCTTTTCAATTTTACTGCGTCAATATTTATTTTTGCAGATTGCTTAGATGCTGGATTCAATCTGGAATGAAGTTGAAGATAAATTACGAGTTGAGTGTATGAGTGATATGTAGTGAGGTCAGATGTAAAAGTGAAATTGTGATGTAATTGAATTTGTATTGTAATCAAAGTTTTATATGTATAGTGAGAGCTTGAATTTGTACTATTCAAAATTGTAATAAATATTTGTTTGAATAAAATTTCTGTTTGAATTCAAATTCTGTGTTATTTAATTTTATTCAGCAAATATTTATTTAATCTGTGAAAAATGAAATAGTACATTACGAAATACATTTACACGAATATATATATATATATGTTTATTATCATCAAACAAAAATCATATAATCGCATATTCAACAATATCAAATTAAAATATTCATTTCAACATATTTGGACCATTTCAAAGTTCCAAACCGACAAATCAAATTTCAATAAACTATCAAATTTCATATCATTTCAATTCAAGCTAAAAAATATCAATACGGATTACTGCAATTTCAAAATATTTCAAAGTTATTTTCAAACAAATTCAATAACTCAATTTCGATAGAATTTCATTTATAAATAAAAGTTTAACTCTAAACTTCCGATTAATTTCTTAAAGAAATTCCTTTTTAAACCAATTCGCATTTCAACATAAAATGTATTTTTTCTATAATACTTCAATTTATATAAATAAAATTTTATTTCAAAACATCAATTGATTAAATTCAAAAATTAAGGATTTTAAAATCATTTAATTTAACGAATCCGGTGTCCGTATATAATTTTCTACCCTAGGGTCAAGTGATACGGATATTTTTCAATCCGCAATTTAAACCTTTCACGGTTGTATATCATTTCAAACCGCAATCATGAAATAAATAAAAATCCATAACAAACTTGCAGTTTATAATGGTATAACGACATCCATTCAACCAACATCAACAATCAACCAACATCAACAATCAACATCTATCACAGTCATCATCCAAATCAATCAATAAATATCAATATAGAACTGATAATCAATATTAGGTATTTATCCGACAATTTATATTTAATAATAAATCAAATAACGATTTAATTCAAATAAATTCAAATTAACTAAGATGATGATTAAAATATACCAAACAGTCATAAATAAATTCCAAATCACGTCATAAATTTAATTTAACAACATAAGAAATTTTAGAAGTTGTGAGTGGGTTAAAACACTCACCTATGAATTTAAATCGAATTTAAATTCAATTTAAGCCCAAAATTTGAATGGTCTTAGGATTCGTCCAAAAAAGCGTCAAAGTGTCCATAATTTAAATATGATCACAGCGGAATGAACCGCACGTGAAACAGACCTCGTACGTAAAAGTTATTTAGGTTAGAAGATTGACATTTTTAAGCAAAAAACAAAAAAAGATCAACCCTTACTGAACACGTCATCACGTCCTGCTCACAGCTAACCCTACCGAACCCAACCCCCTTCAATGCTCAGCCGCCATCAAAACATCGACCATGAACGTGATTCCGGCCACCATTCTCTGCCCTGACCTAACCGATGTCATTCCTCAGACCAGCCGCTCCCAACGCCCACGTGCACCGCCCCCTGACGCGGCCCATGCAAATCCGACGCCGTCGATTTCCCTGGAAAATCATGGAGAATCGAAGCACCTCCGACCCACACGAACCATACCGATCGACTATCCCTTGCCCCCTCTACACGCAGAACTTCCCGATCGCCGAAACAACGAAGATCCACCGTCGATCGAGCTTATGACCTTCGAACGGCTGAGGTTCATCTTGAATTTCAGGAAAAAACGATGTGTTGAATCGAAAAAGGAATAGTTGTAGAAGATTACGCTTGTCGAGAGCTTCAAATCGATATATAATTCGATATATTTTGAGGAGTTTGAATTTTTGATTTGATTTTGAAATTGAAATTGCAAATGGGGAATTAGGGTTTTGATTTGTTTGCCATTGGATAGAGGAGCTAAGAAAAAGATGTACGTACAGACAAATAGAATAATAGGAAGCTAGGGCTTGTGTGTGTGTGTGTGTGTGTGTGTATATATATATATATATAGGCAGAACAAAATAGAAACAAATGGGCTCGATCGATTTGGATTTTGAACGACAAATGACTCGGAAAGCCCGTTTTGACTCCGAAACGTAAATGGGTCAACCATATATAAAAATAGATGTTCTTAAATATTTTAAACTCGATGGAACAGATTTCAAGTCCTAATTCCATCGTATGAAGAAGTTATGTTAAAATCAGCTTATTTCAAATTGATTTTAATTAAATTGATTTCTAGGCGTTTCGAGTCGTACGATCAAATGACAAGCCTAATCATTACGAAACTTGAAATCCTACAATAAGTCATCATTACAGATCTGAAGAAATTAGTTTCATCGAAATTCGAGTCAGTAGTCAAAGTGACTATATTTCATGTTAATTAAATAAATTAGTATTAAATTAATTAAGTCAAATTTTCAATTCAAATCTAATAATTTACAATTTCTATCCCTTAGGGTTGCTTAGAAATTTATAATCCTTTAAAACCAATTTCTATATTAATTCAAAGTTAATTAATTCGCCAATTACAGTATTAAATTTCATTTTCAGCAAATTCATTAATTATCAATTGAAATTCCAATAAATCCATTTATTTGATTTCTCAATCTATTTATTAAATCAATTATTAACTTATCATCTTTATTTTGTATTAACTATATATTTCTATTTTATTGTGTTTTTGTCAAACATATACATTATTTATGATTAAAATTTCTCAATTTATTTATTCAACTTGGTTTCATTCTTTTTTATTACATCACTTATCAAATTATGAATAGAATTTGCACTTCTATTCATTTTGTTACATTCACAGTCTCATTTATTGTCTTAACCTTATTAATGTAATATTAAAGTTCATTTAATTCTAATTGATTTCCATTTTAATTTAATATACCAAATAAACAGGTAACTTATAACAAACGTTACCATAACATTTAATCACACTTATGAATTCATTATTCACCAAAAAATGTGACAATTCTTATATAATACTGATTTCATTCAATTACCATCACTTTTATATATTATCCATTAATTAAATCGATATTCACATTTGTTTCTTATACTCACTTTAGCCAAGTAATCATTTTAAGTTATTTCAATTAATTGGAGTTTCATTCGCATTGTTAATAATTAACTTAAATCATCATTGTTACCTTCATTTTAGTTGTTATTTCATTAATAAATCCCAAACTTTTATTTCTTTCAATATTAAATTTCAAAATCTTATTATATTAACAATTTTAAATTATTGAAAACTACGGGTCATTACGCTCTCCCCCACTCAAAACTTTTCGTCCCCGAAAAGGAAAAAGAAGGGAAAAGAAGAAATTTAGAAATCAACATATATTATTCAAAATATTAGATTTATAAACAAATAAATTTAAAAAAATTAAATAATTGTTATAAAATATATCAATTTATAACCATTAAATCTTTTTTATACTCAAGTTATAAAAAGTCAGAAAATACTTCATAAAATTTTCTAAGTCCAAAATTTAACAAAAAATTCGGTAGAGTCTCCTTTATACGGAGAGGCTAGGGAGAAAATATAATATCAAATATAACAATATATATCACAATGTCTCAAAATAATATATCCCAACAACGGGAAAAAAATATATAATACCGCTATAAAACCGTAATCCGAGAACGTACCTATTTGTCGGGCAAACAACGCTTAAATTATGAAACCAAAAGCAGTAGCAATTGCTTCCATAACCTGAATTTCACTTATATAATCCAAAAGAGTAAATAGTTATATAAAATGAAATATCTAAATTGTTTCAACCACTAACAAACAAATCAATATAAAATAACTATCATTTGCAATCACAACATATAATCATCTTATGAAATCAATCATCCATCCATAGCAAAACAAATGGTTTGTTCGGCTAAAGACACTTTTAATCTTATACAATGACAAATAAAATACTAAGTATACCGTCTACTCAACATTCTAGACAAAACTTGATAGATTATTCATACATCCTAAGCAATCAGAAGTATCTTTCCCCAAACAATTCCATAAGCCAAAACAAACAATAATTTACAATGTACTTGAGTTATTCTTATTAAATTTCTTTCACAACTTTTACAGTTTTATTTTTCTTTTTCATTCATACAAGGATTATTTCTTTAACTTACATTTATCTCTTACAAAATTTTATTCCCATTCATTCAGTGTTTATTTCATTTAGTACTCACAAAAATTCATTTTCATTTATTCATATCATGTCAATTTCTTTTTATTGCATTATATTCATTCATTCATTACTTAATTCCATTTATATATATTCATTTATTTGCAGTATTCATGTTCAATTCAATTACTTATTCACTAACTTAATTCTACGATTATTTACTTACCATACTTACTTTCTATTATAGTTTATTATAGTAATATTTCAATTATAACTTAAGTTTATAACAACTATAACATTAAATTCTTATTTATAAAAGTAATTCATTGAACATTTCCATTATATAAGTTTTGCTTGTAAAAAAATTTCCATTACATAATCTTTTAACATTTCAACTTTTAAAATTGGTAAGTTATATATATATATATATATATATATATATATATATATATATATATATGTCTTTAAGAATGCAATTGAAAATTACACAAGTTTGACTTACTTATTTTAATTAGCAAAATATTCAATAATCATATCTTTCAGATTTCATTCTTTTGATTTATAGGTTACAAGTTTTCAATTCTTGTATATCTCATTCATAACTTAGCATTTAATTTCTTATTTTCATTTATAAGTTTCAATTATTAAATGGTTAACTTTATTCCATTACAACGATTGAAATCTCTAGTTTATAGAAATTTAAAAACTAAATGCCGGGTTCCGTTTCAAATCATTTAAAACAATAGATGGATGCATATACTCATAACTTATATCTAATTATATTTAAAGAAATTTGAAATATATATTTGTTTATCAAAATAAATCTACAGTACAACTACTACAGTGGCCTTCCTACTTGAAACTCGAAAATGAATGTCGATGATGCGTGCACTCATCACCGAAATTATGTCCCTACGACAGAGAGGGGAGTACAGAGCTTATTTCTTTCCAATTTTTTTAAAACAATTCTTGTCAAATTATATTGAAATATTTATATCAGAAAATACTTCAAAATAATATTATTACTATATTCCAAAATCATTTGAAAGGAATTTTCAAAAACCCCAGAACTTAAGTTCTAGATTCCAATTTTCATTTATTTTATTTTCAAATCTTATTCCCAACAAATATTTATAAATTTCTCTACCTAACAGCCAACATATTACAACTAAATATATCCTTTATAAAATTTATTATTTTTTATGCAAAAATATACAATAGGTAAAATTATTTCATTTACCTATATTTTAAAACAAATTTTGTGTCGGTCTGTCCTATTAAGTATTTAGAAATCCCTATCGACGTCATAGCATCCTATGCACCAATAAGAATTTATAAATACAAAACGGAATAAATTAACACAATATAAAACCTTTTATAACACTAACAAATATGCTCTCTTATATATATACACTTAGAGACTCATCCTAGGGTATTACTACCCTATTAATAAAGAGTCAGACTCCACAAAGCTAAAGTTATCGCTAACCAAAGCTCTCATACCAACTGTAACATCCCGCCTTTTCGGAAAGTTTAAATCGATGATAAATCACACACATCAGGTTCAAACCATACAAAAGAGCGGATTGTTATTGGGGTGAATAAGAAAAGCAAAAAAAGAAAAACCAAAACAGAATCTCACAGTAGAATGACAAAATATAGTAATCAAATAACAGTTCATGAAGCTGTTTACAAAACATTTGATTATACTTATACAACACCGTATCAGGGTTACACATATCAGAGATAAATAAATAATAATGCAGCGGAATAGTATGTTGTAGTGGAATAATATAGTAAATAGTAGTAGTACACATCTTTGTTTTCGTGCTTCGGAATAAGTCTTCAAATCCTGAAATGCTCAGGCTGACCCGAGCGAATTAAAAAGACAAAACACTCGAGTCAGAACTAAAAGATCTTATGTAAGTTAAATAAATGGTAAATGTACATGTGATAGCATCAGAGATGTTTACGGGGTTTGACATCTCCTATCCAGTGTCTAACGTGAGTGTAGTAACTCAGGAGATGTTCAGTATTCACATCTCCTAAGGATCCGTTAAACTATCTACTATGTAGTAATACACTATTATAATAATGTCTAAAGTAAATTATACTATTTAAAAATTGAGTAAGGCTTTACATTTTCCACCTAAACACATTTTTGGGTGCCAATAGTCTATACAGTACCGTAACTCCCCATAAACTGGAGCCCCCAGAGGATACCCCATAGGTACGACATAAAACAAACTCAAAGAAGGTTCACTAAGGTAAGTGACACGACACAACTAGGCAATGCCAGAGTAGATATACCAATTACACTTCCGGACTACTGGTAACGCATAGCCGCAACTACCGCCCAACTCGAAACACACTCCCAAGTAAAAATCGAAGGGTGGCCACCAAATAAATCAAAAGTCAGAATATAGTATCAATGGAGTATGCCCGATCGGAGGAGCTACCTCACTTGGCATGTCGATTGCTCCTGTTTTAGCCACCTTAAGCAACTTATGGGAGTCGGGTCCACATATATGTTAGGAATGCAGATTATGGATCTTAAGGCTAGAATAACACTAGAGAGAGGGTAAATAGTGTTTTGTGGATTTACTAAATCTTTTTGAAACTTATGCAATTTAATCACCAACAAATTCAATACAGAGACACAGATATAATCACAAAATCAGACATAGATGCAAATAATAAATAAAAGTAGTAAAGGAAAGAACACACCAAGATTTTATACTAGTTCAGAGTTACCCTATATCCAGTCTCGCACAATTGTACAGATTTTTTTTCAAAATAATCTCCCTGATTACACCCTCGATTTTAAGGCCATGAGGTACACCCTCCTGTATTCGAATCTGGGGCAAACTCTCTGGATTTACCAGGCCACAAGATCGCCTAATTGATTTCTGGGGCAACAATCACACGCAATTGATTTTATGGCTCAACCGCACCTTTTCCTCGACAGTTTGATTTACAAATAATCCTATAACTCTGAATAGCACTGAGATCTTATGGACAGAGTGGCAGAGAATCAAACAAGAGATAATCAAGTTTGATTCACTTAGTATTTCGGCAGAGTATAGTTTGAGATTCTTTAGAATAAATGTGGAAGATGAAGAGGAGAGAAAGTGAATTAAATTCTAGTAAAAATTCGTTTAGAACTTACTGGTATTTATAGAGACCAACAACCATATCTACTCGTGAAAGGATATGATGAATAAATACTTCTTTTAAAAATTTGAAATTTGAAAATTAACGGGCACCATGTCGACATGGGGTGTAGGAGTATGTCAACATGCTCTAGGCAAAAATTGTGATTTTGATTTTCTTATTAAAATTGGTTTCTATAATTTTTCAAAACAATTTCTAAAATTTTATAAATATACTTGAATATAGCTTAAACATATAAAAGAGTTTAGAAAGTAATCTTAATCTATAAGGTGATTTAAAATCTAAGTATATAAATATTTAAAAGCTAAATATTAAAATAAGAGATAGTTTAAAAACAAGGACAATTTTGTAATCAAAAAATGTTAAAAATGATAATGATAATTTGAGGTTAAAGTATTTCAAACAGGAGAGATGTCTTTTTGAAAAGAATTGAAAAAGCATTTTTAAAATAAGAGATATATTTTTGAAAAGCATTTTCATAAAATTAGTGGATATCAAAATATGACCGCTATATGTTCCACTAGATATTGTCGTGGGTTCCATCCCTTTAATAGGCTCGAAGTGGATTCCATTTCATGATTAAATTTCGAGTAAATATGTTAGTGCTTTCAAGAAGTTTAAATATAATTCTAGACTCAATACTTATCTTGTACTTTGAAATCTTGAACTCTTGATATCTTGATACTCATGAGTCTTCAATCTTGATATCTTCGATCTTTAAATTCATCAGTCTTGTATCTTTATACTGTACAGTCTTCATTGTCGGTACCTGCATGTTTATATCCTGCATATACATATATATCTAAACTATAATGTTTGTATTTATATTTTATAATAAGTCCTAAGGTCGTTGTCATCAAAACCCTTTTTCTCAAGGACTAACAATCTCCCCATCTTTGATGATGACAACCTATGTTTATAAAATATACTTCACCTTTACTATAACTCCCCCTAAAACTACTAACTCCCCCTAAAACTAATAACTCCCCCTTAATCTAAGCCTAACTACTCTAACTACTCTATTTTATAATTCTCCCCCTTTTTCATCAGCATAAACTAATCCTATACTAATATATATAAATCCCTCTTAATCTAATACTATCTAAAGTAAATAGTAATAATGTGATGACCCGGAATTTCTAAAAAATTTAATTTGAATAGTTAATTGATTTTAAAATATTTAAAAGTTAATTTTAACTTGAATTTTAGGATATCAATATTTACTTGATAATTAAATCATTGAATTGTATAGTTTAAATATTGAATTTAATAATTGAAATTGGGTAAATTGTTGAATATGAGATTTTAAGCCTGTTAAAAATAATTTGAAGACTTATAAAATTTATAACGATGATACTGAAGATAATAGAAGGGTTGGAATTTAATTTAAAGGCGATTTGTTCAGTTTTGAAAATATATCGTTTAAATTGAATTTAAAAATAGCCTTCCGAGGGACAGTCTCGGAATTCAACGAAATCAGTTCCATTGGATTCGTAATAGTTAGTTATTATCGGATTTCAATTTTCGTAGCAATCGGAGTTGTCGTTTGACCCTGGCAGCTCAAAACGCTTCGAATTATTTTAATCGATTTAAATTTAAAGTTGATCGTTTACTTCCGTAACTCGCGTATACAATCAGATTAGCCTCCGAAACACGTTCCATCATGTGCGGAATATGGGTAAAACCCTATAAATGTCTGTCGACATGTCTGATTCGGAGTTCGGTATTGCACGTTATAGATCACGTGATATTTTTTTCAATATTTAATTATAATATAAAGCGTACTCAAGAAGCTATATTTTCCAGCCGATATTTATTCTTCATCTACTCTCTAAGCTACTAACAAATCAAAGCCGTGCCCATGCCTCTCCATTATTTTTCAAATCGATCTCGTATAAAAAAAAATGATGATGACCGTAACCTTCGCGGCCATGTCGATGCTAATCGAATGAAGAAAGGGGGAAGATGGCCGAAGAGGGGGGAAAGAGGAAGTAGCACGGTCGCGTGCGATTCGAAGGCGGAGGAGTTTGGTCTTCGGAAAAGGGTGTTAGGGGCTCGAGTGACGCTCGCTAGGAAGGGGACGAGGGTAGATTCGAGGCCGTGGTTTTTGGGTTTCGCGATGCTGGTGAACTCGGGGCCGTTGGTTGGTGATTAGGCAGCAGTGGTGGCGCGGTTTCGAGTGAGGAACACTCGTTCGGTTTTGAACAAAGGGCCGCGCATGAGGAGTTTGAACTAGGGTTTTGACAAGTTGATTCTTGGAATTTTGGGTCGAAGTTGCTTGAGGAGTAGGGCACATTTCGGTCAAGTTTGTGAACCAAAAACGAATGAGAGTGGGCTGCAAATTACTGTGAGTATTCCAACCTGTTTCCCTTGATTTGGTTTGAAGTGTTGCGAATAAACATCACCATTTATATGTTTAAGTTTATGATGCTGTGGCATGTCCATCTCTGAAAAAAAATGAGTTTGTTTAGTGAGTAATCAATTCCTTTATAACCTTAAGACTGTTATATAGGTTCATTCGATAAACTAAATATGTTTCTGAGATGAAATATATGTTGCACGAACGTATTCACTTGAACTTAAAATTAGTATGTTCGGTTGTTATTCAAGACTGTGTTTTAGATAGACGACATAATTAGGTAAGGTAAATTATAAAGTGGGTTTTATTAAACATAAGGTTACAAAGTTTGAGATGTAAAAATGAAAAAAAAGTAGTAAGTTTACAATTTGCTGATTTCGAATAGTGAAGTGAACAGATGGCTTAAACAATTATATTTGGATCAATTATTTATATAGAGAACAGTAAGTTGTTAAGACAATTTATTTCTTAAATTTATTTAAAGAAAATTGGTTTGAAAATAAAGATAAAGCATCGGTTAAAATTTAATTGTTTGATTTGATTCAAATATTAACAAAAATCATATAATTATTTATACAAGGTTGAAAATCGTGGAATCAAATCGAGAATGAAGTGGATTGCAAGTTTAAGGAGCTAAGGTGAGTAAATCTCACTCTGTTGGAGTTTTATTTAAATTTAAGTAGTTAAAATTTAAATATTTGGTTTAGTGGTGGAATTGATTTGATGTGCACTATGGATTGATGACCTGTTGATTTTGGTTTTGATTGATTTTCGAGTTGATTGTTGTTCGACTCGAAGCGTTTGGGAACTTAAATCGTAAATAAGAAAATGGTTCAGATTAAGATCAATAAAGGTCTAATGACTAGTGATTTATTAAATTTAAGGGATAATTAATTAATTAAATTAATTTATGATTTGGGTTAGTTAATTGGGTCTAAATTAATTGAAATGATCATTGGGTGGGTTGATAAAAAAATTGCTTAATAGAATTAATAAAATATAATTACCTTGTGGAATTAATCAAGAGATAAATTATAATGATTAATTAAGGAGTACTTAATTTATATAATTAAGTAAATATAAGATAGTTAATCATCGGTTGAGAAAAATCAAGAATGACGTATATATGTGTGTTTTAATTAATGATAAATTATTTAATTAAAATTTGATTAGAAACGTAAATGAGAAATCATTAATCTATGAAATCAATAATGTAAATAGAGATTGATTAGTTGAGAAAATAAATCGATACAAGTGACTCATGAGAAGTTGATTGATATAAATAATTATGGACTAATGTGATTGAAATACTTAATTAATTTCTGAGGAAATAAAGATTTCTTATTGATTTGGGTCAAGAACAATTAATACCGTGAAATGTATTAAAGATAATTACTTGAATGTAATTGAAAGGTAATTAATCCAGTGTGATTAATTACGATGAATAACGAAGAGTTGATTAATTAATCGATTTGGAATTAATTAATATTTAAATGGAGGAATCTAAGTGGTTGAGATTAGAAATTCTATTGGAATCAATTGAATTAATTTGTGTGATTAAGCTTTGCTTATGGATGATTGAATGGTATTGGATGCTTTGAATGAGTTGGTATCTCTAATATGAAATGTTGTGAATTTCATTTAAATAATTTGGGTTAGGATAATATGAGTCTCGAAGAGACCGGGGTCGGGTATTGGGAAATATCCGAAACCACTTCGAATTTTTTAAATTGATTTGTTAAATCAATAGGCTGGAATGAAATGGTTTAAGTAAATTGGATTATTTTTCTAGGTTTGGTACTTAAAAATTGACGTGTGAGATAAGTTTGTCTATAGCAAATTGTGAATTTGTTAGATTGATATATAAGTTACCCGGGTTTATATAAGTTGGTTGCTTTGGTATTCCATGTTAGTTGGGTTTACTCACGCTGGTTTCCAGCCTGACCCGGGTGTTACTTTGGTGTAATGCTCGGGTCAGACCGAGTATTACAGATTTTCAGGCAGGTACGTTCTGGAGCTCAGGAGGTGAGCTTGATGGCGATATCGTATAGAGTATTCCGCTGTATTTATATTATTGTTAATCTGAGTCATGATAATTGTAAATATTCAGTGACTGTATATAATGTGAAACTCTGATGTATATTAAATGTAATCGGCATATATAGTATTCTTTTGAAAGCTATTATTATTTATTATTATATTTTATGCGCTGCGAATGTGAGTTGTTGATGTTTCTGTTCTTCTTCTTCTATCTCTTTCTTCTTTTTCATAACAATCTGGAATTTTCGGGTTCGGAAATTTCGGGTCGTTACATTTGGTATCAGAGCTGAAGGTTAAGCGAGAACCTTGGCTCTGGTGGGAATTACTCATTGAATAGAGTCCGTAGTACTCTAGAATGAGTTGAGTGTGTGTGTGTGTGTGTGTGTGTGTATATATATATATATATATGAGAGCGTACTTGTTATTTGCTTATAAAGATTTTTAATGATTTTATATAAAAATATATATTCTGATATATATAGCAATATTTCCTTCTAAGGAATATCTAGATGATTGGTTGTTAAATTATTGAAATTAAGTTAAGAAGTAAAATAAAATACGACCAAATTGAAACTTATAACCAAGTTGAAGGGTAAACTTATATAACAAAACGGAATTTGAAATATAGATTGTAAATGTAATTTATAAATTGAAATAAACTTCATAAATAAATGAGATTATAATTTGAAATAGAATTCCAGAGAATATTTGAAATAGAGTAAGATGAAAATTCCAGAGTAATGTTTAAATATGAATTTGATGGATTGGGAGTTTGGAATCTTGGGAAAAATTAAAATTCCTTTGGGTTTGAAAGTGGTTTCCAAGGGTTTTGAAGAAAGAATAGTATTATTTCAAAAATATTTTTGTGTTTGAAATTTGGGAGATTTGAAATCAAAAATATTTGGAAGTGTTTTTAGAAAGATAAAAGCATTGAACTCTTTCGGTCACTGCAAAATAGCGTCGGTGATGACTGCAGCATTATCGATGTTTATTTTCGAGTTTCTAAAAGAGAAATTGCTACCAAATTGTTTTAAATTGGAATTGTTTGTGAACTGGGTTTGGTTTTGAAATTCAAAGGGATAATTGAATTCGCCAAAGAATTTTGGATATAGTTGAATTCTAAGGTGATATTGAAATTTGGAAATTTGTTTAAACTCTGGACTCTTGATTAAATGTTTATGGAATAATAAAAATATATTGGCTAAATAAAATGTATAATTCCGAGTTAAAAGCAAAATGTGAATGTAATTGATTATAAATAGAAATTGTAAAATTGAAATTGTAATTAAAGTTGTACAAGTTTAAAGATCAAACGGAATTTGATTTGAAGTTGGAAAGAAATTGAAAATAAATTCAAATGAGTTGGGAATGAATTAAGTCCAATGGAAATTGGAGTTATTGGAATCGGGTTAATTTAAATAGAGTGGAAATTTAAATTTAATTGTTGGGGAAGTGAACAGTTTTGACTCTAGACCACTTTCAATGTAAATTGTTTTAATACTATTTTCTTGTCTATTTACTATACAACTTTCTTTTTAAAAACCTAAACTATTTTATACTGGTTTTTGCCACTACTTTTGGAACTCTTTAACTACTTTACAACTGTTTTATAAACTAATTACTAATTTTCAACTAAGTTACGAGTTAATTTTTATTTTACAACTATTTTGCAATTATCTAAAATTTCTGAAACTATTTAACTATTAGTTAACCATTTTATAACTATTTTGCAAACTATTGATTATTTTTCAACTACTTATCTATTTTAAAAATTTTCAAGGCTATTTTCTAAAAATAAACTGGTCGGAGTTCAAACTTTTATTGATTTAAATACCCAACTGGGATAAGAATTGAGGAAATAATCCAAATGGGGAGTAAGGCAGATGTGAGTAAGTGAATGTGAATAGAAAGGGAATTGATATTGGAAAGAGTAATCAAATTTGAATATTTGATTTGAATAAACGAAGTTATATATCTTTGTTATATAAGATAAATCATTCCTTGTTGAATCCATTGCTGGAAGAAAAGGGATTTTGGAAGTGTTTGAAGTATAAAAGGAATTTTATACGAGTTTAAAGTGATCCAAGGTTTTAAAAATTATATATATCTGTATGTGTGTGTGTGTGTATATATATATATATAAAGGATCTTATGAGGATTTTGGAAAAGGTTTTGGGAACCTTTTGATTTAGAAAGGCTTTTGAGTTTTGGGTAAAATCAATATTGAATTTGGAAAGCCTAGTTTGAAGAATTATCGATTTTGGGATAATCGATTTTGTGTAAAGGAGCTTTGATAAAATTCATACTAGGTGTATGATTTGAAAGATACTATATGTGTATAGTATAAAGTGTTTTGATGATAGCTCTGGGGAAAAAGGCACTCCCTTGGAATGGACTTCTCAGGAGTGCCACCGGGTGGTGCCGCCTTGAGCCCCAAGGGGGGGTTCTAAAGTTGATCCTGTGAGGAGTCCGGACAAAACTAGTTCCTGAGGATTATGAGTTGAGTTTACCATAGCGTAAGTTGTGTGTGCCGCGGAGAGCCAACAGTTACATGGACTTTTGTTGTGACTGCAACGTAACCCAGGATGTAACTGCGACCTATGGTAACATTGCGAAAGTCGTGTGTGCCGCTGAGAGCCAACAGTCTGCGTTTGAGTTTATCTCGGTAGACTGCGACCTATGTAGAAGTGGAGAAGTTTCATTTCGACAGCGAAAATCAGAGTGCCGCGGAGAGCCTGCAGTTACATGGACTTTTGCTGCGACGGCAACGTAACCCTGGATGTAACTGTGATCTGTTGTGTGGGTTCCATGGCGTAATCGAGAGTGCCGCGAAGAGCCTGCAGTTACATGGACTTTTGTTGCGACTGCAATGTAACCCTGGTATGTAACTGTGACCATGAGATGGGGGTGATGATTTCCAGAGCATCCTCAGCAAAGATATTTCCTCTATTTAAAAAAAAAAACTGTTTTCGATAATTTCAATAAAATTGTTTTCCAAGTATTCCCACTGGGTGTTGAAAACGGGTTTACCAAGTACTTATAGATTTCCAGTCCTACGCCTGATCAACGTATGATTGAATTTCTGTGAGAACAAGGATGGACTGGTTGAGACATCGAGTTATGAGAAATATTTTATAAAAAGCTATTTTAATTGTATTATCCGAATTTAAGGCATTTCTAAATCTTCAAGTAAAAAGGGAATCCAAACTGGAATTATAAAACAAAACTTAACTCAGGAAAAATTTAATGAAGTGATTTTTGTAAATTAAGTTGGAGGGAAGCTAATCAGCTAAATAAATTATTTAATGGAGTATGTTGATAAAAATTTAACTCGGTTAACTAAAATGGATTGTAAGTTGATAAGGGAGTTTGGAAATGAATTCGAATTATAAATAGAATTCGACTTGGATTTGGTAATGAATTAAATAAGAGGTGTTGTAAAAAATAAAATAAAGTTGGCTTGAAAGGGTGATGGTTTGACTTGCAAATAAAATTCAAGTGATTTGAATAATATATAGTGTAAGTTGCAAGTAAATTTCGATAAAATGGAAGTGTTGTTGAATGAAATAAAAGCGAATTATAATAGAAATGGTTTGGGTTGCACACAAAACCCAAGTGAATAAAAATAAATTGAGAATGACTATGTATAAATAAAATAAATTCGAAATTGAATTAAATAAGTAAATTTAAAATTTAAAATGGGTTACTGGGATTATAAAATAAATGGATGAAGTCTGATTGAAAAAAAAAACTAAATCAAAGTTGTGACTGGAATTGGATTATCACACAGAACTTGAGTTCGGTAGCATATCAATTTGAAGTATAAATGAGTTAAGTATGTGTTGGATATTACTTTGATGAATTGAGAAGGTGAATTAAATTTAAAATTAAAGTGGATGGGCTAACTAAATTTAATGGGATTTGATTTGATGAGAATCAAATTTAATGGAAGTGAACTTAAGTTGAGGTGGAAATAGATTGAAGTAATTAACCTAAGTTTAAAATTTATGAAAGCTTGGCTTCGAATAAGGATAGAAGCCCATTGAATAAAAGCTCGGTTTAAATTAATTTGGGAATGGTTAGTATTACACAAGCATGGAATGTGTCAAGCTAAATAAAATGATCGTGAATAAATTAAAATGGAATTGAATTAAATAAAACTAAGTTGGAATCAATTTTAATTGGTTATAAAACTTAAATAATTAATTATTCACATGGATATTATCAAATAGCGTAGAAATGATTATCGTTTAATGTAAGCGAGATTTAATCAAATTAAATGCTATGAATTAGTGGAAGCGATATAATTGATTTTTGAATCAATTGAAGTGAATATGAGATTGTTTCGCTTAAAATGAGTTGAGTGCAAGTAATTGTGTGTAAATCATTAAAATTGAATGAAAAGGCATATAAATTTGGTTGGAAACAATTAGATGTGCTTTAAAACATATAAATTGCTTATTGGAAGTGTTTGGTGCTTGTTATTTATGTAATGCTTGTGTTTAGCTATTAAAATTAAGTGAAATGTTAATAGATTTTCTATGTATGATACTTACGTATTTAAATTGAGTAAGTACAGGTACAGGGAAGCCGTTTGGCTAGATTTGGGGTATGCTAATTGCTAAAATTTATAAGCTACTTGCTTAAATTGCTAAATAAGGTACGCCTATGCAATAAAAATAGGAAATATGAACTGTTTTTGCCTTTTCCGACTGTGTGGGTCGATGTATACATATTTATATCTATTGTCAAATTGCAAAAGCTCCTCCGTACAAAGGAGACTCTGCCAAAAAATTTCGAAAATTTTGGGAGTTAGAAAATTTTTGGAAAATTTTGGTTAACGACAAAACAATTTCAAATGGGAAACTTAAAATAAACTAGTAAATGAAACTAATATGAATCAGTTTAAATGAAAGATATAACTCCATATTAGAAATCAAAAATAAATTGAATTCATATGAAACGGTGGAAACTAAGTTGAATAGAAGTAATGTGAAGGCTTCTGTAAGAAAATGTATACAATGATTTGAAAGATTACGATTGGATATTGTTGTTAAATAGAATATGCAGGTGTTATAAAGGAAAAAGGAAATTGGATTTGGTTCTAAAAGATAAATTTGAATTGCCCGACTGAAAGGTACGTATTGTGATTCTGTATGATATTAGATTGGGTTTTTTATGTAGCCACTTGGCTTTTGTTTTCTTTTTGGAATTTAGGAGCCCCTAGAGGCCTTTTGTAGCTGTAACGACCCAGAATTTTATTAAATTAAAATTTGAATATTTAATTAATTTTAAATATTTATAAGTGAATTTTTAAGTCGAATAAATTTTTATTTGAATTATTGGATTTAATTAGATAATTTAATCAATAATTTAATATGTTAAATTACGGAAATAATTAAAAATTGAGTTAAATATGATTGAAAATAATTTGGAAAATTTTATTTAATCATACTGGAGTTATAGAAATATTTTAGAACTTTTAAAATCGAATTAAAAGTAAATTTGTGAAAATTGAATATTTTAATATTTAATAATCGACTGTAAAATAGTCAATTTTTGAACAGTCTCAGAATTGAACGAAATCAGTTTCATTGGATCCGTAATAGTTAGTTATTACCGGATTTCAATTTTCGTGTCAATCGGAGTTATCGTTTGATCGTGGCAGCTCGAAACGCATCGATTATTTTTAATTTAAATTTGGCGAGTCAAAATAGCCATTTTTCAAAAAGTCTCGGAATTCGACGAAACTAGTTTCATCGGATCCGTAATGTGATATTATTGTAAGGTTTCAAATTTCAAGTCGTTTGGATTTACCGTTTGTCCGGTACAAATTAAAACGCCTAGAAATCGGTTTAAATCGGTTTAATTTAAATTGAGCGTTTTCAGCCATAACTCGCACATACTTCCGAATTAGCTTCCGAAACCTGTTCCATTGTGTCCGGAACGCGGGATAAACCCTAGGTACGCTGGTTACGGCGTCTAAATCGGAGTTCGGAATTTCCGGGTGAATAGTGTCGTTCGTTCTTCTATAAATAGCACCACCCTCTTCATAAATTGATAAAAATATCAAAACCTAAACCTAATTTTAACCTAGCCGCCACTAACAAGATAGATGGCCAGAATTCAATCTCATTCCCTCCTCGATTTCTTCCAATCCGTCGACAATTAGGCTAAGGTTTCAACATGAAAGACGTAGAGGGAGATGAGAGCTTCGATGTGAACGGCTGTGATGTAAAATGGAGCACCAGGGGAGGAGATAGGGGGGCCGACAGGGGGGGACCTGCGCACGCAACCCTAGGCTAGGGGGGGGCCGAACTTCCAATGGTGGTAGGTGGTGATAGCTTGCGACGAGAGCTTCGTCATGGTGGTTGTGTGATCGAGTATCGTTGAGTGAAGGAGATGTATAATTAAACCCTAGAAGAGGATAATGGGTTCGGCCAAAACCTGTACATGTGCGTGCGTGATGGGGAAGAAAGCAAGGTGTGGTGGTGATGAGCTGTTGCAAGGATCCTAGGGCTAAGATTTGCTTAGGGTATAAATTTTTAAAGTTAGTTATAAATTTATGTATATAAATCGTGTACGATCTTCAAAAATTCATATCTTTTTCATACGAGGTCGAAACTGCGCGAAATCAGTTGCGTTGGAATCGTATGGTCGAGCACTACGCGATGGAGTTGGTTTGGAGTCGTTTGGAGTTAGTGAGAGTTTCGGGTAAAATTAAACGCGCGTTTAATTTTATTCGAAATAAAAGCCAAAACGGAAATTAAAACCAAGGTGAGAATTTCTCACTCAATCGAATAGATTTCGATTTTATTTTAAATAGTTAGATTTAAAATATTTGAATGCATGTTTGAATGATGACTGTAAATTTTTGATTGTTAAAATAGACATTATGCGCCGTTATTAAGCGGATGTTATTTAATATAAACATATACCGCGAATATTTCATAAACAGTGAAATTGGTATTATATTATATATATAGCAATATATATATATTGGCATATGTATATATTGCAGTTGATTGATTTCCCGCATTTTTTGTTTAGCGGATGAGACCCTATTACGCCGTTATTAAGCGGATAATATTTATTAAGAACATATACCGCGATAATTTCGTACTGGAGCGAAATTGGTATTGTGCTAATGTTTGTGGATGCAGGAAACAGGTTGGAGGGATCCAACTGGATTCCTCAACAGTTTTTATTTGATTTCAGATATTTTGATATTTGATAGATTTTCATATTGATATATGATATCGTTGTAGTCGTGATTGACTATTTGGTGTGTAGCATCATTGGACCCAGATTTTGGGATTTTAAAATGTTTTTAAAGTGATTTTTGAAAATATACTATATTTTTGGAATTGATCCATTTCAAATAAATAAACGTTATAATTTTTAAAGTTATAAAAACTATAATTTTTGTGAAATATAGTTAAAAAGCTGATTTTTAGAAATACGGTTAAAAAAATTGATTTTTGAGAAATATGGATCAACGATTTTATAAAATAGTTAAATTGGATTTTTGAACTTGTTATAAAAAGTTTAAATATGGGGTTTATAAAATTTGATTATTTTATAAATCAAAATGATGAAATTATAAAGGAATTTAAAGACGTTTTAAAGAATAATATAAATTGATTTATATTAAGAGATTTATAAATGGATATTTATAAATTGAAATATTGACATTATAAAACGAGTTTTTATAAGTGTTTGAATGTAGTGAAAATGAATTTCCTAAATGAATGAAATTTATGAAATTATAAACTGTGAAGTTATAAATGAAATTTTATAAGCAATAGGTTTATAAAATTTATAAAGTTATCGAAAGAATGAATTTTGGATAAATAAACAATCTTATAAATTAAGATTAATAATTTGGGAAGTTAAATGAACGATTTTGTAAAATAATCGTTTTATAAGTAATTAACTTATAATATGAACTTGTAGTTTATAATTGAGTTATAAACTGGAATAGGTTAATAAAGGAATTTATAAAAAGGAAGTTTTTATAAATAAATAGAAATGGAATTTATAAACGTTGTTTTATAAATTCGCAAACGACTTATTTTGATAAGTTAATTGTTATAACCTATTAATGGAGTTATATTCACGTTATAAACAGTGAATAATCCTTTAAGTTAAAAAAAAGAATAGAAATAATGGAATTTGTGAACATGGTATATTCACGTTTTTGAATAGTGAATAACATGTTAAAGAAATTGTTTGAATGTGATGTTTTAAATAGAATTAAAACGATCTAACGATGTTTTAAATATGTTGAGATTCGAAACCATAGATTTCAACATTTATTGTTGAAATAGATGTTTCGAGAAATAAAAGGAAATAGTGGACTATAACACTGTTGTTATAGTAAATGATTTCCGAAAGGAAATGTTTTGAATAGTATTGGGATTTATATATCTATTTTAAATTCGAATCCCTATACTAGTGATTTTGGGTTGTCGTAACGATGTTTTACGCAACATTCGTTTTGGCCCAAGTAAATATGTTTAAGAAAGGATTTTCTTAATAGAATGAAATATATACTTAATTCGGTTTAAGTATATTGAATATTTTCTAAGTGTTGAAAATAAAAGATTGTGAATTACTTATTTAATAAGTATGGAATTGTTTTCCAATATGAAGTGAATATAGAGAATTTATCTTTTTGAAGATAAATTGAAAATGAATAATTGAAATCGTATATGCATGGATATTTTGAAATATAAATTCATTATGGAATTTATATGTGAAAGTGAAACTTGTTAAAAAATAAATATTGATTTATTTTTGAAGTGTTGAAATAATATATCTTGTAAAGATATTTTGGAAAATAAATAATTTGGAAAATTATTTGGAATCTGGTGATGTATGCATATCCAGTGATAGTTCAATAACCGACTATCAATATTTCCCTTTGAATGGGTATTTGACGTGAATTGATTGAATTTGAATGCACACTTATTTTTGAATAAGCGCTCACTATTCGGGTTAACCGGGAAAGGACCATGGGGTCGTATAACCCATTCCGAATATGTGATACGTCGTTGTGAATTGCATTTGAAGATCGGTGTTGAAGACCGGTATTTGCAAGAGTGATAGGATGAACTATCGATTGACTCTGCACCGAGTGGCCCCGGTATTGAGTTCTCCATATGTGATGGTGAATCCGATCAGGATTGTGAATATCCGGATTGCAAGGACTTCTTTGTAAGTGCCTTCGGTTCTGTTCGATCCCGGAACAGACTTGTATGGATTGTATGTCTGACATTACAATTTGAGATATAAAGCCGATTTCTTTCAAATATATTTCTGTTGGTGGCGGAGAATTTATTCTTTGCTTAACACCCTTCTTTGAGACGTACGAGCTCAAAGGTTATATAGTTGAAGTTATCAGCAATATATCCCATTTTGGTAATGTGACATGCTGAGTGATGCTGAAATGATCATTGTGTTGATTATTGTGATAGGATCATTTATTTGATCGTCTATCTTAGTGATCATTGTGTTGATCATTTGTTGACCCAAAGCACGGCTTTTTGTACAAAGTGTGTTTTTGTGGACGTGACTTCGTCGAGCCTCACATCCCGGAAATGGTCAAAACAGGAAAGATGCGGCAAGGTTATTAGGGGTTGCTGTAGCTCCCCTTAGGGTATGTGCATTTCCTTCTGGAAAGGGGTGGTATCATGGTATGGAGCCCAGATACTTACTCATGTTGAAAACACTTTATGATTGTGTGAATTGGATATCGAGCGCTCGGTTGAAAAGGTCCTAAAGGACCGGGGAATGGCGTGCTCGTGTCAGTAGTTACCCAGTTAGGGGTAACCCGGCCTTGTGTTGGCAGAGTTCCGGTTTGGTTCTCGGGGGTGTCTTTCCAGAGGCATTCTCAGTGGCAATGGGAAGTTCCTTGGCCTGACCATTTATTGGAAATCCAAAGAAACAATACGTGATTTGTACGGTTTTAGTTGTAGAACCTGCCATTTAATATGGTAGCTATTAGTAGGCATAATATAATGGTACCTATGCTGGCTAAGATTTATATCTTTACTTTCGAAAGAATTTGTTCTACACCATGCACTAATAATAATATCAAATGTTACTTTTAATGCGTATCAAGCATCTTTGACTAACATAAGAAGAAATCTCCTCCAAGTCTGCGTTTGCATTGTGTGTGTGGTGGGAGGTCTTATGGTAGTCTCATTTTTAAAAGCATTGCGAATTGATTTAAAAATATTCCTCTATTTTGTTTTCAAAGATAAATAAACTGTTTTGAGTTCTCACACCAGTCACATGACTGACTTGGAGTTTATTGTTTTCCTTCCTAAACTCTGGGTGCCCACCAATTTCCACACGGGCAGTCAAGAGTTAAGGTTTATCAGGATATTCTGGATATTCTGGAGTTGCTGGAGGCAAGCTGGATGGCATGGCGTATTACTAGTTTATATAGTATTTCTTTTCCGCTGCACTGTTTATTGTTGTATGTTGTTGTACACTCTGATGATATGATATGATGTAATGAAATATAATGTGATGTAATAACTGATATAGTTCTTTATTTAAAGATTATTCATTTATTATTATATGTTGTTCCGCTGCGAATTGTGAGATTCTGTTGTTGTTCTATTGTTCCCTTTCTGTCCCGTTCTATTTTTAAAATTTTCTATCTTCTGTTTTTCTAATTCTCTGTTTTCTAAAAATTGTCTATCTTCTTTTCCCTCTATTTTTCTTTTTCTTTCTTCTTTTTCTCTCTTTTTCTTTTCTTAAATTCTTTTTAAAACCCATAACATCTTGGTTTTTGGCCTTCGATTTCTCGGCAGTCGATAAAGTGAGTGTCGATGTTGAATTTTCGAAGAACGAAAATCCACGAAGCGTTACATTTGGTATCAGAGCTTATGGTTAAGCGACAACCATGGTTCTGTTGGGTATTACTCGTTAGAGATAGAGTCAGCAGTACTCTAGAATGAGTTTGAGTGTAATAATAGTTATGAGAGCGTATTTGTTAGTGAATATAAAAATTGTTTTATATTGTGATGATTGGTTTATTGAGTGGTATATGAACTTTCGTCAGCGTGGTCCGCAAGACTATGCCGAAGGGGTTTCTAAACACTTGAATAGAACAATTCGACATAATATTGTTTTAAATTGGGTAAATGAAATAATTTTACTTGAGTATATTTTATATATAAAGAAATAATTTTCAAGAATTATTAAAGTGTATGTAAGTTGATTGTTAGGTTGTTTGAATAATCTAAATAAAGAATAATTGTATAAGCAAAAGAATTATAAGAATTGAAATTATAATTAAAGTGGTTTACAATTGTGAAATAAACTTATATATATAAGAAGTAAAATTATATGAATATGAGTTGTAAATAAAAGTGAATTTAAAGTTAAATGGAATTGATATTGGTATCGAAGTAAATAATCAAGTGGATTAAATGAATATGAACTTGGGTTATAAAAATAAAAAAATTCAACTTTAGGCATTGAATTGAAATAATGAATAAATTGAATGTAAATAAGTTGATAAGGAATAAATAATTAATGAAAGTGTTAATTCATTAAAATCTAATTTTATTAGAAGTTGAATAAATTGGAATGGAAATCAATTTAATTAAACCAATTGAAAATAATGGTGTTAAATCAAATTGAATGAATATAAGTGAAAAGAATTTGGTTGTAATTAATATAAATTGGTTGTTATATGATTGTTATATGATTGTATATAATTCATTAAGTATTAATGAAATTGAAAGCTAATGTAATTAAATTCAAATTAGAAGTAAATAAATTTGAATAGAATTGAATGTGAATTGGATTTAATTAGTGGATGCAAACTAATTAAAATTGAATAAGAAAGAATGTTGATAAAATCCAATGTTAATAAATCAAATATGATTTGAATTGAAAACCAATTCATTAATATTAATGAGAATATAAATGAATATTTATTGATTATGAATGTTAATTGGTTGAATATATATTGCTATTGTTGCATTTGCTATGTTAGCATATAGTTATTATGTTGCTATATGTTGTATATTGAGATTATTGTCTATATGCATAACTCTCATGTTGTTTGTTGAGTTTAGTAGGTGCGGATCGCGTTTGCTTCGCATTTGGAGTTCGCTTTTGCGCTATATTAGCCGTATATGCTTGCTAATAAAATATAAGGTACATATCTCGGATTAAATACCGTACTTTTACACTTTTTTCCCTTCGGGATGCCTCATTACTTGATGAGATGTATATTTGTGATATATATACTGTCATTTTTTTTTTCGGATCGAGCCGCGCAAAGGAGACATGGCAAATTTTTCCGGAAATTTAAGGCGTTAGAAAAATTTTGAGAAAATTTGGAAATTTTTTGAAAACTTTAAACTTTGATTTGAAGTTGAAAGTTAAACAATAATAGTTGTTTTTGAAAAAGATAACTAAGTATGATTTGAAAACTTAGTAAAGTATTGTAAGAAGTTTAATTATGAATTTTGGAAAATTAATAGATTCTGTAACTTTTCTTACTTGTAATTTCGAGGACGAAATTCTTTTAAGGGGGAAAGATTGTAACGACCCAGAATTTTATTAAATTAAAATTTGAATATTTAATTAATTTTAAATATTTATAAGTGAATTTTTAAGTCGAATAAATTTTTATTTGAATTATTGGATTTAATTAGATAATTTAATCAATAATTTAATATGTTAAATTACGGAAATAATTAAAAATTGAGTTAAATATGATTGAAAATAATTTGGAAAATTTTATTTAATCATACTGGAGTTATAGAAATATTTTAGAACTTTTAAAATCGAATTAAAAGTAAATTTGTGAAAATTGAATATTTTAATATTTAATAATCGACTGTAAAATAGTCAATTTTTGAACAGTCTCAGAATTGAACGAAATCAGTTTCATTGGATCCGTAATAGTTAGTTATTACCGGATTTCAATTTTCGTGTCAATCGGAGTTATCGTTTGATCGTGGCAGCTCGAAACGCATCGATTATTTTTAATTTAAATTTGGCGAGTCAAAATAGCCATTTTTCAAAAAGTCTCGGAATTCGACGAAACTAGTTTCATCGGATCCGTAATGTGATATTATTGTAAGGTTTCAAATTTCAAGTCGTTTGGATTTACCGTTTGTCCGGTACAAATTAAAACGCCTAGAAATCGGTTTAAATCGGTTTAATTTAAATTGAGCGTTTTCAGCCATAACTCGCACATACTTCCGAATTAGCTTCCGAAACCTGTTCCATTGTGTCCGGAACGCGGGATAAACCCTAGGTACGCTGGTTACGGCGTCTAAATCGGAGTTCGGAATTTCCGGGTGAATAGTGTCGTTCGTTCTTCTATAAATAGCACCACCCTCTTCATAAATTGATAAAAATATCAAAACCTAAACCTAATTTTAACCTAGCCGCCACTAACAAGATAGATGGCCAGAATTCAATCTCATTCCCTCCTCGATTTCTTCCAATCCGTCGACAATTAGGCTAAGGTTTCAACATGAAAGACGTAGAGGGAGATGAGAGCTTCGATGTGAACGGCTGTGATGTAAAATGGAGCACCAGGGGAGGAGATAGGGGGGCCGACAGGGGGGGACCTGCGCACGCAACCCTAGGCTAGGGGGGGGCCGAACTTCCAATGGTGGTAGGTGGTGATAGCTTGCGACGAGAGCTTCGTCATGGTGGTTGTGTGATCGAGTATCGTTGAGTGAAGGAGATGTATAATTAAACCCTAGAAGAGGATAATGGGTTCGGCCAAAACCTGTACATGTGCGTGCGTGATGGGGAAGAAAGCAAGGTGTGGTGGTGATGAGCTGTTGCAAGGATCCTAGGGCTAAGATTTGCTTAGGGTATAAATTTTTAAAGTTAGTTATAAATTTATGTATATAAATCGTGTACGATCTTCAAAAATTCATATCTTTTTCATACGAGGTCGAAACTGCGCGAAATCAGTTGCGTTGGAATCGTATGGTCGAGCACTACGCGATGGAGTTGGTTTGGAGTCGTTTGGAGTTAGCGAGAGTTTCGGGTAAAATTAAACGCGCGTTTAATTTTATTCGAAATAAAAGCCAAAACGGAAATTAAAACCAAGGTGAGAATTTCTCACTCAATCGAATAGATTTCGATTTTATTTTAAATAGTTAGATTTAAAATATTTGAATGCATGTTTGAATGATGACTGTAAATTTTTGATTGTTAAAATAGACATTATGCGCCGTTATTAAGCGGATGTTATTTAATATAAACATACACCGCGAATATTTCATAAACAGTGAAATTGGTATTATATTATATATATAGCAATATATATATATTGGCATATGTATATATTGCAGTTGATTGATTTCCCGCATTTTTTGTTTAGCGGATGAGACCCTATTACGCCGTTATTAAGCGGATAATATTTATTAAGAACATATACCGCGATAATTTCGTACTGGAGAGAAATTGGTATTGTGCTAATGTTTGTGGATGCAGGAAACAGGTTGGAGGGATCCAACTGGATTCCTCAACAGTTTTTATTTGATTTCAGATATTTTGATATTTGATAGATTTTCATATTGATATATGATATCGTTGTAGTCGTGATTGACTATTTGGTGTGTAGCATCATTGGACCCAGATTTTGGGATTTTAAAATGTTTTTAAAGTGATTTTTGAAAATATACTATATTTTTGGAATTGATCCATTTCAAATAAATAAACGTTATAATTTTTAAAGTTATAAAAACTATAATTTTTGTGAAATATAGTTAAAAAGCTGATTTTTAGAAATACGGTTAAAAAAATTGATTTTTGAGAAATATGGATCAACGATTTTATAAAATAGTTAAATTGGATTTTTGAACTTGTTATAAAAAGTTTAAATATGGGGTTTATAAAATTTGATTATTTTATAAATCAAAATGGTGAAATTATAAAGGAATTTAAAGACGTTTTAAAGAATAATATAAATTGATTTATATTAAGAGATTTATAAATGGATATTTATAAATTGAAATATTGACATTATAAAACGAGTTTTTATAAGTGTTTGAATGTAGTGAAAATGAATTTCCTAAATGAATGAAATTTATGAAATTATAAACTGTGAAGTTATAAATGAAATTTTATAAGCAATAGGTTTATAAAATTTATAAAGTTATCGAAAGAATGAATTTTGGATAAATAAACAATCTTATAAATTAAGATTAATAATTTGGGAAGTTAAATGAACGATTTTGTAAAATAATCGTTTTATAAGTAATTAACTTATAATATGAACTTGTAGTTTATAATTGAGTTATAAACTGGAATAGGTTAATAAAGGAATTTATAAAAAGGAAGTTTTTATAAATAAATAGAAATGGAATTTATAAACGTTGTTTTATAAATTCACAAACGACTTATTTTGATAAGTTAATTGTTATAACCTATTAATGGAGTTATATTCACGTTATAAACAGTGAATAATCCTTTAAGTTAAAAAAAAGAATAGAAATAATGGAATTTGTGAACATGGTATATTCACGTTTTTGAATAGTGAATAACATGTTAAAGAAATTGTTTGAATGTGATGTTTTAAATAGAATTAAAACGATCTAACGATGTTTTAAATATGTTGAGATTCGAAACCATAGATTTCAACATTTATTGTTGAAATAGATGTTTCGAGAAATAAAAGGAAATAGTGGACTATAACACTGTTGTTATAGTAAATGATTTCCGAAAGGAAATGTTTTGAATAGTATTGGGATTTATATATCTATTTTAAATTCGAATCCCTATACTAGTGATTTTGGGTTGTCGTAACGATGTTTTACGCAACATTCGTTTTGGCCCAAGTAAATATGTTTAAGAAAGGATTTTCTTAATAGAATGAAATATATACTTAATTCGGTTTAAGTATATTGAATATTTTCTAAGTGTTGAAAATAAAAGATTGTGAATTACTTATTTAATAAGTATGGAATTGTTTTCCAATATGAAGTGAATATAGAGAATTTATCTTTTTGAAGATAAATTGAAAATGAATAATTGAAATCGTATATGCATGGATATTTTGAAATATAAATTCATTATGGAATTTATATGTGAAAGTGAAACTTGTTAAAAAATAAATATTGATTTATTTTTGAAGTGTTGAAATAATATATCTTGTAAAGATATTTTGGAAAATAAATAATTTGGAAAATTATTTGGAATCTGGTGATGTATGCATATCCAGTGATAGTTCAATAACCGACTATCAATATTTCCCTTTGAATGGGTATTTGACGTGAATTGATTGAATTTGAATGCACACTTATTTTTGAATAAGCGCTCACTATTCGGGTTAACCGGGAAAGGACCATGGGGTCGTATAACCCATTCCGAATATGTGATACGTCGTTGTGAATTGCATTTGAAGATCGGTGTTGAAGACCGGTATTTGCAAGAGTGATAGGATGAACTATCGATTGACTCTGCACCGAGTGGCCCCGGTATTGAGTTCTCCATATGTGATGGTGAATCCGATCAGGATTGTGAATATCCGGATTGCAAGGACTTCTTTGTAAGTGCCTTCGGTTCTGTTCGATCCCGGAACAGACTTGTATGGATTGTATGTCTGACATTACAATTTGAGATATAAAGCCGATTTCTTTCAAATATATTTCTGTTGGTGGCGGAGAATTTATTCTTTGCTTAACACCCTTCTTTGAGACGTACGAGCTCAAAGGTTATATAGTTGAAGTTATCAGCAATATATCCCATTTTGGTAATGTGACATGCTGAGTGATGCTGAAATGATCATTGTGTTGATTATTGTGATAGGATCATTTATTTGATCGTCTATCTTAGTGATCATTGTGTTGATCATTTGTTGACCCAAAGCACGGCTTTTTGTACAAAGTGTGTTTTTGTGGACGTGACTTCGTCGAGCCTCACATCCCGGAAATGGTCAAAACAGGAAAGATGCGGCAAGGTTATTAGGGGTTGCTGTAGCTCCCCTTAGGGTATGTGCATTTCCTTCTGGAAAGGGGTGGTATCATGGTATGGAGCCCAGATACTTACTCATGTTGAAAACACTTTATGATTGTGTGAATTGGATATCGAGCGCTCGGTTGAAAAGGTCCTAAAGGACCGGGGAATGGCGTGCTCGTGTCAGTAGTTACCCAGTTAGGGGTAACCCGGCCTTGTGTTGGCAGAGTTCCGGTTTGGTTCTCGGGGGTGTCTTTCCAGAGGCATTCTCAGTGGCAATGGGAAGTTCCTTGGCCTGACCATTTATTGGAAATCCAAAGAAACAATACGTGATTTGTACGGTTTTAGTTGTAGAACCTGCCATTTAATATGGTAGCTATTAGTAGGCATAATATAATGGTACCTATGCTGGCTAAGATTTATATCTTTACTTTCGAAAGAATTTGTTCTACACCATGCACTAATAATAATATCAAATGTTACTTTTAATGCGTATCAAGCATCTTTGACTAACATAAGAAGAAATCTCCTCCAAGTCTGCGTTTGCATTGTGTGTGTGGTGGGAGGTCTTATGGTAGTCTCATTTTTAAAAGCATTGCGAATTGATTTAAAAATATTCCTCTATTTTGTTTTCAAAGATAAATAAACTGTTTTGAGTTCTCACACCAGTCACATGACTGACTTGGAGTTTATTGTTTTCCTTCCTAAACTCTGGGTGCCCACCAATTTCCACACGGGCAGTCAAGAGTTAAGGTTTATCAGGATATTCTGGATATTCTGGAGTTGCTGGAGGCAAGCTGGATGGCATGGCGTATTACTAGTTTATATAGTATTTCTTTTCCGCTGCACTGTTTATTGTTGTATGTTGTTGTACACTCTGATGATATGATATGATGTAATGAAATATAATGTGATGTAATAACTGATATAGTTCTTTATTTAAAGATTATTCATTTATTATTATATGTTGTTCCGCTGCGAATTGTGAGATTCTGTTGTTGTTCTATTGTTCCCTTTCTGTCCCGTTCTATTTTTAAAATTTTCTATCTTCTGTTTTTCTAATTCTCTGTTTTCTAAAAATTGTCTATCTTCTTTTCCCTCTATTTTTCTTTTTCTTTCTTCTTTTTCTCTCTTTTTCTTTTCTTAAATTCTTTTTAAAACCCATAACATCTTGGTTTTTGGCCTTCGATTTCTCGGCAGTCGATAAAGTGAGTGTCGATGTTGAATTTTCGAAGAACGAAAATCCACGAAGCGTTACATTTGGTATCAGAGCTTATGGTTAAGCGACAACCATGGTTCTGTTGGGTATTACTCGTTAGAGATAGAGTCAGCAGTACTCTAGAATGAGTTTGAGTGTAATAATAGTTATGAGAGCGTATTTGTTAGTGAATATAAAAATTGTTTTATATTGTGATGATTGGTTTATTGAGTGGTATATGAACTTTCGTCAGCGTGGTCCGCAAGACTATGCCGAAGGGGTTTCTAAACACTTGAATAGAACAATTCGACATAATATTGTTTTAAATTGGGTAAATGAAATAATTTTACTTGAGTATATTTTATATATAAAGAAATAATTTTCAAGAATTATTAAAGTGTATGTAAGTTGATTGTTAGGTTGTTTGAATAATCTAAATAAAGAATAATTGTATAAGCAAAAGAATTATAAGAATTGAAATTATAATTAAAGTGGTTTACAATTGTGAAATAAACTTATATATATAAGAAGTAAAATTATATGAATATGAGTTGTAAATAAAAGTGAATTTAAAGTTAAATGGAATTGATATTGGTATCGAAGTAAATAATCAAGTGGATTAAATGAATATGAACTTGGGTTATAAAAATAAAAAAATTCAACTTTAGGCATTGAATTGAAATAATGAATAAATTGAATGTAAATAAGTTGATAAGGAATAAATAATTAATGAAAGTGTTAATTCATTAAAATCTAATTTTATTAGAAGTTGAATAAATTGGAATGGAAATCAATTTAATTAAACCAATTGAAAATAATGGTGTTAAATCAAATTGAATGAATATAAGTGAAAAGAATTTGGTTGTAATTAATATAAATTGGTTGTTATATGATTGTTATATGATTGTATATAATTCATTAAGTATTAATGAAATTGAAAGCTAATGTAATTAAATTCAAATTAGAAGTAAATAAATTTGAATAGAATTGAATGTGAATTGGATTTAATTAGTGGATGCAAACTAATTAAAATTGAATAAGAAAGAATGTTGATAAAATCCAATGTTAATAAATCAAATATGATTTGAATTGAAAACCAATTCATTAATATTAATGAGAATATAAATGAATATTTATTGATTATGAATGTTAATTGGTTGAATATATATTGCTATTGTTGCATTTGCTATGTTAGCATATAGTTATTATGTTGCTATATGTTGTATATTGAGATTATTGTCTATATGCATAACTCTCATGTTGTTTGTTGAGTTTAGTAGGTGCGGATCGCGTTTGCTTCGCATTTGGAGTTCGCTTTTGCGCTATATTAGCCGTATATGCTTGCTAATAAAATATAAGGTACATATCTCGGATTAAATACCGTACTTTTACACTTTTTTCCCTTCGGGATGCCTCATTACTTGATGAGATGTATATTTGTGATATATATACTGTCATTTTTTTTTTCGGATCGAGCCGCGCAAAGGAGACATGGCAAATTTTTCCGGAAATTTAAGGCGTTAGAAAAATTTTGAGAAAATTTGGAAATTTTTTGAAAACTTTAAACTTTGATTTGAAGTTGAAAGTTAAACAATAATAGTTGTTTTTGAAAAAGATAACTAAGTATGATTTGAAAACTTAGTAAAGTATTGTAAGAAGTTTAATTATGAATTTTGGAAAATTAATAGATTCTGTAACTTTTCTTACTTGTAATTTCGAGGACGAAATTCTTTTAAGGGGGAAAGATTGTAACGACCCAGAATTTTATTAAATTAAAATTTGAATATTTAATTAATTTTAAATATTTATAAGTGAATTTTTAAGTCGAATAAATTTTTATTTGAATTATTGGATTTAATTAGATAATTTAATCAATAATTTAATATGTTAAATTACGGAAATAATTAAAAATTGAGTTAAATATGATTGAAAATAATTTGGAAAATTTTATTTAATCATACTGGAGTTATAGAAATATTTTAGAACTTTTAAAATCGAATTAAAAGTAAATTTGTGAAAATTGAATATTTTAATATTTAATAATCGACTGTAAAATAGTCAATTTTTGAACAGTCTCAGAATTGAACGAAATCAGTTTCATTGGATCCGTAATAGTTAGTTATTACCGGATTTTAATTTTCGTGTCAATCGGAGTTATCGTTTGATCGTGGCAGCTCGAAACGCATCGATTATTTTTAATTTAAATTTGGCGAGTCAAAATAGCCATTTTTCAAAAAGTCTCGGAATTCGACGAAACTAGTTTCATCGGATCCGTAATGTGATATTATTGTAAGGTTTCAAATTTCAAGTCGTTTGGATTTACCGTTTGTCCGGTACAAATTAAAACGCCTAGAAATCGGTTTAAATCGGTTTAATTTAAATTGAGCGTTTTCAGCCATAACTCGCACATACTTCCGAATTAGCTTCCGAAACCTGTTCCATTGTGTCCGGAACGCGGGATAAACCCTAGGTACGCTGGTTACGGCGTCTAAATCGGAGTTCGGAATTTCCGGGTGAATAGTGTCGTTCGTTCTTCTATAAATAGCACCACCCTCTTCATAAATTGATAAAAATATCAAAACCTAAACCTAATTTTAACCTAGCCGCCACTAACAAGATAGATGGCCAGAATTCAATCTCATTCCCTCCTCGATTTCTTCCAATCCGTCGACAATTAGGCTAAGGTTTCAACATGAAAGACGTAGAGGGAGATGAGAGCTTCGATGTGAACGGCTGTGATGTAAAATGGAGCACCAGGGGAGGAGATAGGGGGGCCGACAGGGGGGGACCTGCGCACGCAACCCTAGGCTAGGGGGGGGGCCGAACTTCCAATGGTGGTAGGTGGTGATAGCTTGCGACGAGAGCTTCGTCATGGTGGTTGTGTGATCGAGTATCGTTGAGTGAAGGAGATGTATAATTAAACCCTAGAAGAGGATAATGGGTTCGGCCAAAACCTGTACATGTGCGTGCGTGATGGGGAAGAAAGCAAGGTGTGGTGGTGATGAGCTGTTGCAAGGATCCTAGGGCTAAGATTTGCTTAGGGTATAAATTTTTAAAGTTAGTTATAAATTTATGTATATAAATCGTGTACGATCTTCAAAAATTCATATCTTTTTCATACGAGGTCGAAACTGCGCGAAATCAGTTGCGTTGGAATCGTATGGTCGAGCACTACGCGATGGAGTTGGTTTGGAGTCGTTTGGAGTTAGCGAGAGTTTCGGGTAAAATTAAACGCGCGTTTAATTTTATTCGAAATAAAAGCCAAAACGGAAATTAAAACCAAGGTGAGAATTTCTCACTCAATCGAATAGATTTCGATTTTATTTTAAATAGTTAGATTTAAAATATTTGAATGCATGTTTGAATGATGACTGTAAATTTTTGATTGTTAAAATAGACATTATGCGCCGTTATTAAGCGGATGTTATTTAATATAAACATACACCGCGAATATTTCATAAACAGTGAAATTGGTATTATATTATATATATAGCAATATATATATATTGGCATATGTATATATTGCAGTTGATTGATTTCCCGCATTTTTTTTTAGCGGATGAGACCCTATTACGCCGTTATTAAGCGGATAATATTTATTAAGAACATATACCGCGATAATTTCGTACTGGAGAGAAATTGGTATTGTGCTAATGTTTGTGGATGCAGGAAACAGGTTGGAGGGATCCAACTGGATTCCTCAACAGTTTTTATTTGATTTCAGATATTTTGATATTTGATAGATTTTCATATTGATATATGATATCGTTGTAGTCGTGATTGACTATTTGGTGTGTAGCATCATTGGACCCAGATTTTGGGATTTTAAAATGTTTTTAAAGTGATTTTTGAAAATATACTATATTTTTGGAATTGATCCATTTCAAATAAATAAACGTTATAATTTTTAAAGTTATAAAAACTATAATTTTTGTGAAATATAGTTAAAAAGCTGATTTTTAGAAATACGGTTAAAAAAATTGATTTTTGAGAAATATGGATCAACGATTTTATAAAATAGTTAAATTGGATTTTTGAACTTGTTATAAAAAGTTTAAATATGGGGTTTATAAAATTTGATTATTTTATAAATCAAAATGGTGAAATTATAAAGGAATTTAAAGACGTTTTAAAGAATAATATAAATTGATTTATATTAAGAGATTTATAAATGGATATTTATAAATTGAAATATTGACATTATAAAACGAGTTTTTATAAGTGTTTGAATGTAGTGAAAATGAATTTCCTAAATGAATGAAATTTATGAAATTATAAACTGTGAAGTTATAAATGAAATTTTATAAGCAATAGGTTTATAAAATTTATAAAGTTATCGAAAGAATGAATTTTGGATAAATAAACAATCTTATAAATTAAGATTAATAATTTGGGAAGTTAAATGAACGATTTTGTAAAATAATCGTTTTATAAGTAATTAACTTATAATATGAACTTGTAGTTTATAATTGAGTTATAAACTGGAATAGGTTAATAAAGGAATTTATAAAAAGGAAGTTTTTATAAATAAATAGAAATGGAATTTATAAACGTTGTTTTATAAATTCGCAAACGACTTATTTTGATAAGTTAATTGTTATAACCTATTAATGGAGTTATATTCACGTTATAAACAGTGAATAATCCTTTAAGTTAAAAAAAAGAATAGAAATAATGGAATTTGTGAACATGGTATATTCACGTTTTTGAATAGTGAATAACATGTTAAAGAAATTGTTTGAATGTGATGTTTTAAATAGAATTAAAACGATCTAACGATGTTTTAAATATGTTGAGATTCGAAACCATAGATTTCAACATTTATTGTTGAAATAGATGTTTCGAGAAATAAAAGGAAATAGTGGACTATAACACTGTTGTTATAGTAAATGATTTCCGAAAGGAAATGTTTTGAATAGTATTGGGATTTATATATCTATTTTAAATTCGAATCCCTATACTAGTGATTTTGGGTTGTCGTAACGATGTTTTACGCAACATTCGTTTTGGCCCAAGTAAATATGTTTAAGAAAGGATTTTCTTAATAGAATGAAATATATACTTAATTCGGTTTAAGTATATTGAATATTTTCTAAGTGTTGAAAATAAAAGATTGTGAATTACTTATTTAATAAGTATGGAATTGTTTTCCAATATGAAGTGAATATAGAGAATTTATCTTTTTGAAGATAAATTGAAAATGAATAATTGAAATCGTATATGCATGGATATTTTGAAATATAAATTCATTATGGAATTTATATGTGAAAGTGAAACTTGTTAAAAAATAAATATTGATTTATTTTTGAAGTGTTGAAATAATATATCTTGTAAAGATATTTTGGAAAATAAATAATTTGGAAAATTATTTGGAATCTGGTGATGTATGCATATCCAGTGATAGTTCAATAACCGACTATCAATATTTCCCTTTGAATGGGTATTTGACGTGAATTGATTGAATTTGAATGCACACTTATTTTTGAATAAGCGCTCACTATTCGGGTTAACCGGGAAAGGACCATGGGGTCGTATAACCCATTCCGAATATGTGATACGTCGTTGTGAATTGCATTTGAAGATCGGTGTTGAAGACCGGTATTTGCAAGAGTGATAGGATGAACTATCGATTGACTCTGCACCGAGTGGCCCCGGTATTGAGTTCTCCATATGTGATGGTGAATCCGATCAGGATTGTGAATATCCGGATTGCAAGGACTTCTTTGTAAGTGCCTTCGGTTCTGTTCGATCCCGGAACAGACTTGTATGGATTGTATGTCTGACATTACAATTTGAGATATAAAGCCGATTTCTTTCAAATATATTTCTGTTGGTGGCGGAGAATTTATTCTTTGCTTAACACCCTTCTTTGAGACGTACGAGCTCAAAGGTTATATAGTTGAAGTTATCAGCAATATATCCCATTTTGGTAATGTGACATGCTGAGTGATGCTGAAATGATCATTGTGTTGATTATTGTGATAGGATCATTTATTTGATCGTCTATCTTAGTGATCATTGTGTTGATCATTTGTTGACCCAAAGCACGGCTTTTTGTACAAAGTGTGTTTTTGTGGACGTGACTTCGTCGAGCCTCACATCCCGGAAATGGTCAAAACAGGAAAGATGCGGCAAGGTTATTAGGGGTTGCTGTAGCTCCCCTTAGGGTATGTGCATTTCCTTCTGGAAAGGGGTGGTATCATGGTATGGAGCCCAGATACTTACTCATGTTGAAAACACTTTATGATTGTGTGAATTGGATATCGAGCGCTCGGTTGAAAAGGTCCTAAAGGACCGGGGAATGGCGTGCTCGTGTCAGTAGTTACCCAGTTAGGGGTAACCCGGCCTTGTGTTGGCAGAGTTCCGGTTTGGTTCTCGGGGGTGTCTTTCCAGAGGCATTCTCAGTGGCAATGGGAAGTTCCTTGGCCTGACCATTTATTGGAAATCCAAAGAAACAATACGTGACTTGTACGGTTTTAGTTGTAGAACCTGCCATTTAATATGGTAGCTATTAGTAGGCATAATATAATGGTACCTATGCTGGCTAAGATTTATATCTTTACTTTCGAAAGAATTTGTTCTACACTATGCACTAATAATAATATCAAATGTTACTTTTAATGCGTATCAAGCATCTTTGACTAACATAAGAAGAAATCTCCTCCAAGTCTGCGTTTGCATTGTGTGTGTGGTGGGAGGTCTTATGGTAGTCTCATTTTTAAAAGCATTGCGAATTGATTTAAAAATATTCCTCTATTTTGTTTTCAAAGATAAATAAACTGTTTTGAGTTCTCACACCAGTCACATGACTGACTTGGAGTTTATTGTTTTCCTTCCTAAACTCTGGGTGCCCACCAATTTCCACACGGGCAGTCAAGAGTTAAGGTTTATCAGGATATTCTGGATATTCTGGAGTTGCTGGAGGCAAGCTGGATGGCATGGCGTATTACTAGTTTATATAGTATTTCTTTTCCGCTGCACTGTTTATTGTTGTATGTTGTTGTACACTCTGATGATATGATATGATGTAATGAAATATAATGTGATGTAATAACTGATATAGTTCTTTATTTAAAGATTATTCATTTATTATTATATGTTGTTCCGCTGCGAATTGTGAGATTCTGTTGTTGTTCTATTGTTCCCTTTCTGTCCCGTTCTATTTTTAAAATTTTCTATCTTCTGTTTTTCTAATTCTCTGTTTTCTAAAAATTGTCTATCTTCTTTTCCCTCTATTTTTCTTTTTCTTTCTTCTTTTTCTCTCTTTTTCTTTTCTTAAATTCTTTTTAAAACCCATAACATCTTGGTTTTTGGCCTTCGATTTCTCGGCAGTCGATAAAGTGAGTGTCGATGTTGAATTTTCGAAGAACGAAAATCCACGAAGCGTTACAGTAGCAGTACCGAGCTAGCCGCGCAAAGGAGACGCTGACAAATTTTTTTGGGAATTTAGGGAGTTAGAAAATTTTTGAGATAATTATGATAGTTCAAAAATCAGGTTTTAAATTGACATTTAAATGATTGAGAAAAAGGGGTATCGTTTGATACTATGGAAGAGTTTGGGAGGTTAGTAAGAATAATAAGGGGGGGTTTTATGAAAGATAATTGGTAAGTTGTAGAACTGTTTGGTTTTGGGAAAAAGTAGACAGGTATGGGACATTCTTCGTGATTAGTAATTTCGGGGACAAAATTCTTTTAAGGAGGGAGGAATGTGATGACCGGGAATTTCTAACAAATTTAATTTGAATAGTTAATTGATTTTCAAATATTTAAAAGTTAATTTTAACTTGAATTTTAGGAAATCAATATTTACTTGATAATTAAATCATTGAATGTATAGTTTAAATATTGAATTTAATAATTGAAATTGGGTAAATTGTTGAATATGAGATTTTAAGCCTGTTAAAAATAATTTGAAGACTTATAAAATTTATAACGATGATACTGAAGATAATAGAAGGGTTGGAATTTAATTTAAAGGCGATTTGTTCAGTTTTGAAAATATATCGTTTAAATTGAATTTAAAAATAGCCTTCCAAGGGACAGTCTCGGAATTCAACGAAATCAGTTCTATTGGATTCGTAATAGTTAGTTATTATCGGATTTCAATTTTCGTAGCAATCGGAGTTGTCGTTTGACCCTGGCAGCTCAAAACGCTTCGAATTATTTTAATCGATTTAAATTTAAAGTTGATCGTTTACTTCCGTAACTTGCGTATACAATCAGATTAGCCTCCGAAACATGTTCCATCGTGTGCGGAATACGGGTAAAACCCTATAAATGTCTGTTGGCATGTCTGATTCGGAGTTCGGTATTGCACGTTATAGATCACGTGATATTTTTTTCAATATTTAATTATAATATAAAGCGTACTCAAGAAGCTATATTTTCCAGCCGATATTTATTCTTCATCTACTCTCTAAGCTACTAACAAATCAAAGCCATGCCCATGCCTCTCCATTATTTTTCAAATCGATCTCGTATAAAAAAAATGATGATGACCGTAACCTTCGCGGCCATGTCGATGCTAATCGAATGAAGAAAGGGGGAAGATGGCCGAAGAGGGGGGAAAGAGGAAGTAGCACGGTCGCGTGCGATTCGAAGGCGGAGGAGTTTGGTCTTCGGGAAAGAGTGTTAGGGGCTCGAGTGACGCTCGCTAGGCAGGGGACGAGGGTAGAGTCGAGGCCGTGGTTTTTGGGTTTCGCGATGCTGGTGAACTCGGGGCCGTTGCTTGGTGATTAGGCAGCAGTGGTGGCGCGGTTTCGAGTGAGGAACAGTCGTTAGGGTTTGAGCAGAGGGCCGCGCATGAGGAGTTTGAACTAGGGTTTTGACAAGTTGATTTTTGGAATTTTGGGTCGAAGTTGCTTGAGGAGTTGGGCACATTTCAGTCAAGTTTGTGAACCAAAAACGAATGAGAGTGGGCTGCAAATTACTGTGAGTATTCCAACCTGTTTCCCTTGATTTGGTTTGAAGTGTTGCGAATAAACATCACCATTTATATGTTTAAGTTTATGATGCTATGGCATGTCCATCTGTGAAAAAAAAAATGAGTTTGTTTAGTGAGTAATCAATTCCTTTATAACCTTAAGACTGTTATATAGGTTCATTCGATAAACTAAATATGTTTCTGAGATGAAATATATGTTGCACGAACGTATTCACTTGAACTTAAAATTAGTATGTTCGGTTGTTATTCAAGACTGTGTTTTAGATAGACGACATAATTAGGTAAGGTAAATTATAAAGTGGGTTTTATTAAACATAAGGTTACAAAGTTTAAGATGTAAAAATGAAAAAAAAAGTAGTAAGTTTACAATTTGCTGATTTCGAATAGTGAAGTGAACAGACGGCTTAAACAATTTTATTTGGATCAATTATATATATAGAGAACAGTAAGTTGTTAAGACAATTTATTTCTTAAATTTATTTAAAGAAAATTGGTTTGAAAATAAAGATAAAGCATCGGTTAAAATTTAATTGTTTGATTTGATTCAAATATTAACAAAAATCATATAATTATTTATACAAGGTTGAAAATCTTGGAATCAAATCGAGAATGAAGTGGATTGCAAGTTTAAGGAGCTAAGGTGAGTAAATCTCACTCTGTTGGAGTTTTATTTAAATTTAAGTAGTTAAAATTTAAATATTTGGTTTAGTGGTGGAATTGATTTGATGTGCACTATGGATTGATGACCTGTTGATTTTGGTTTTGATTGATTTTCGAGTTGATTGTTGTTCGACTCGAAGCGTTTGGGCACTTAAATCGTAAATAAGAAAATGGTTCAAATTAAGATCAATAAAGGTCTAATGACTAGTGATTTATTAAATAAAAAGGATAATTTAAGGGATAATTAATTAATTAAATTAATTTATGATTTGGGTTAGTTAATTGGGTCTAAATTAATTGAAATGATCATTGGGTGGGTTGATAAAAAAATTGCTTAATAGAATTAATAAAATATAATTACCTTGTGGAATTAATCAAGAGATAAATTATAATGATTAATTAAGGAGTACTTAATTTATATAATTAAGTAAATATAAGATAGTTAATCATCGGTTGAGAAAAATCAAGAATGACATATATATGTGTTTTTTAATTAATGATAAATTATTTAATTAAAATTTGATTAGAAACGTAAATGAGAAATCATTAATCTATGAAATCAATAATGTAAATAGAGATTGATTAGTTGAGAAAATAAATCGATAAAAGTGACTCATGAGAAGTTGATTGATATAAATAATTATGGACTAATGTGATTGAAATACTTAATTAATTTCTGAGGAAATAAAGATTTCTTATTGAGTTGGGTCAAGAACAATTAATACCGTGAAATGTATTAAAGATAATTACTTGAATGTAATTGAAAGGTAATTAATCCAGTGTGATTAATTACGATGAATAACGAAGAGTTGATTAATTAATCGATTTGGAATTAATTAATATTTAAATGGAGGAATCTAAGTGGTTGAGATTAGAAATTCTATTGGAATCAATTGAATTAATCTGTATGTGATTAAGCTTTGCTTATGGATGATTGAATGGTATTGGATGCTTTGAATGAGTTGGTATCTCTAATATGAAATGTTGTGAATTTCATTTAAATAATTTGGGTTAGGATAATATGAGTCTCGAAGAGACCGGGGTCGGGTATTGGGAAATATCCGAAACCACTTAGAATTTTTATAAATTGATTTGTTAAATCAATAGGCTGGAATGAAATGGTTTAAGTAAATTGGATTATTTTTCTAGGTTTGGTACTTAAAAATTGATGTGTGAGATAAGTTTGTCTATAGCAAATTGTGAATTTGTTAGAATGATATATAAGTTACCCGGGTTTATATAAGTTGGTTGCTTTGGTATTCCATGTTAGTTGGGTTTACTCACGCTGGTTTCCAGCCTGACCCGGGTGTTACTTTGGTGTAATGCTCGGGTCAGACCGAGTATTACAGATTTTCAGGCAGGTACGTTCTGGAGCTCAGGAGGCGAGCTGGATGGCGATATCGTATAGAGTATTCCGCTGTATTTATATTATTGTTAATCTGAGTCATGATAATTGTAAATATTCAGTGACTGTATATAATGTGAAACTCTGATGTATATTAAATGTAATCGGCATATATAGTATTCTTTTGAAAGCTATTATTACTTATTATTATATTTTATCCGCTGCGAATGTGAGTTGTTGATGTTTCTGTTCTTCTTCTTCTATCTCTTTCTTCTTTTTCATAACAATCTGGAATTTTCGGGTTCGGAAATTTCGGGTCTTTACAAATAAGGAAATATAATAAGCGAAACAGAAATTTTTATATACCATGTTACATTTACATATTATATGGATTATAGACACAAATATATTTAAGTACATAAATTATAGAATTACACTTCTAATGGGAGTTTTTGGTAATCAGAGATTTGTGAATTGAACAATTTGGATAATGAAAACAAAAGTTCCCACGTTGTTCAACAAAATTCCCATCTTTGTCAAAACATACTTCGCCTACGCAGATCACCTTGTCATCTTCTTCCATAGGTGCTTCTTCCTCTTCTTCTTCTTCCTCTTCGTTGTGCTATGAGGGGTTATGCACTTGAATGTTGTGAGAATCTTCTTCAATCACAATAGGATTTACATGATTATCCATTAGGAATTTTTGAAAATTTCGAAGAATCTTGCCTTGCTTTTCTTGTTCTTTTACCATCCTTATTTGCATAACTTGTAGTTCAGTTAACATTTGCATGGCATCCTTCATAGACTCTTCAATCTTTATCACACGTGCTAGTGTAGTGCGTTGGAATAGACCAGAATGAGGAGAAAGAAAAGAAATAGTGTCGTTTTGGTTTGATTTTGTGGAGGAGGCCATTAATTTTAATTTTCAGAAGTTTAACATAGAAAGAGAAGTGAGAAGGCAGAAAAATTCAAAATACATAGGTTTATATAACTACCAAATTATTTTTAGAGGAAAAATCAAATTTTCAAAATTTGCCGTTGTATGTCGGCATGGGTAGTAGGGGTATGTCGACATACCTATGATTTTTTTTGGTTTTCTTTTATACCATTGTTTAAATGTTAGTATGTCTATATTCTATAACTCAATTATTGAACAAATGCCTAGTTCTGTTCTTAATTAGTAAATATAGATTGATTTAAGGGTTTGGTTAAAATATCATCAATTTGATTCTCGGAGTTGATAAATACAAGAGAAATAATCTCTTTACTTATATTATCTCTGAGAAAATGATGTTTGATATCAATATGTTTAGTCCTAACATGATGAGTAGGAATTTTAGATAAATCTATTGCACCAGTATTATCACAACAATTGGTGATTTTGAAATTGTTAATCCATAATCTTTTAAGGATTGCTGAATATAAATGACTTGAGTTCAAGCCAAAGTAGCCGAGATATATTCTACTTCAGTTATTGGTAAATAAATAGTATTTTGCTTTTTACTAAACCATGAAATCGGAGAATGCCCCAAAAAGTGACAAGTTTCACTGGTACTTTTTCGGTCAGATTTGCAACCATCATAGTCAGCATCACAATAAGAGATTAAATATAATGAATCATTTTTAGGGTAAAATAAACCATAGTCAAAAGTATGCTTAACATATCTTATGACACATTTCACAGCTTTTAAGTGAGTCTCTTTAGGTTGAGATTGATATCTTTTACAAAGGCAAACACTATGCATGATATCAGGTCTACTCGCAATGATATATAGTAGTGATCCAATCATTCCCCTATATAGTTTTTGATTTACATCTTTTGAAATATCTTCTTTATTTAAATATTTATTGGTTGCCATGGGAGTGGGTTTTCCACTCGCAGTAGTCATACCAAATTTACTAACTAGACCCCAAGCTTATTTTTCCTGACTAATAAAAATACCATTATATAATTGTTTTAATTGTAAACCTAAGAAGAAAGTAAGTTCACCCATATGACTCATCTCAAACTCTTTTGTCATTATTTCAGAAAATTCTTCATTCATTTCATGATTAGTTGATCCAAAAATAATATCATCTACATAATTTGTGCTAGTTGGATATCGTTTTTATTTCTTTTAATGAAAAGAGCATTATCTACTTTACCAATTTCAAAGTTTGATTTTAATAAAAAAGATCTTAGTCTATCATACCATGCTCTAGGAGCTTGTTTCATACGATATAGAGCTTTCTTAAGTTTGAAAACATGGTTCGGAAAATTTTCATCTTCAAAGAGTGGGGGTTGTTCAACATAAACTTCTTTAACAAACCCATTTAGAAAAGCGCTTTTAATATCCATTTGAAATAATTTGAAATTATTATAATTTGCGAAAGCAAGTAGAATTCTAATTGCTTCTAATCTTGCTACGGGTGCAAAAGTTTCATCAAAATCTATTCCTTCTTCTTGACAATAACCTTGTGCGACTAACAAGCTTTATTTCTAACGACCTCACCTAGTTCATTCATTTTATTTTTATAAACCCATTTAGTTCCTATTATAGTTTCATCCTCTGGTCTAGGAACAAGTTCCCAAACATCATTTCTGGTGAATTGATTCAGTTCTTCTTGCATAGCCAGAATCCATGAAGCATCAGATGATGCTTCCTTTGGATTTTTAGGTTCAATAGATGATTCGAAAGCTACATTGCTCATGTTATTTATCTGGTTTCTAGTTCTAGCAATAGATTCAATATTTCATTGTATATTTTCTATAGGATGATCTTTTAAAAGCTTAACCTTTTTATTTGGATGAATGAGTTCAGTATCCGTTTCAATTGATTCATTGTTTTGGGTAGCAATATCTTCTTCATCATTAATTTGTTCAATATTTTTGAAATTTTCATCAAGCAAAACATGCATTGTTTCTTCAATGGTATTAGTTTTTAAATTGAAAACTTTGTATGCTTTACTTCTATTAGAATATCCAATAAAGATACCTTTATTGGATTTAGGATCAAATTTATCTAAATTATCATTTGTATTTAAAATAAAACATTTACTTCCAAAGATTCTAAAATAAGATACCTTAGGTTTCTTCATGTAAAGAACTTCATAGGGCGTTTTATTAGTTAATGGTCTAATTAATATTCTATTCAAAATGTAGCAAGCTGTGGCAACTACTTCTGCCCAAAAATATTTTGGTAAATTACTATCTGAAAGAATTGTTCTAGCACACTCTTGAATCGTCTTATTTTTTCGTTCCACCACTCCGTTTTGTTGTGGAGTTCTTGAAAAAGAGAAATTATGAGGTATTCCCTTTTTATTATAGAATCTCTCAAAATTTTCATTTTCAAATTCCCCACCGTGATCACTACGAATAGTTATAATTTTAAAGAGAGTTGGTTTTGAAGTCTTTTTGTAAAAATTTTAAATGAGTCAAAAGTATCACTTTTATGTTTCAACAAAATTGTCCATGTAAACCAAGAATAATTATCTACAATTACAAAGACATATTTATTATGATTTATTGATCGAATTTGAGATGGACCAAATAAATCTAAATGGAGTAACTCAAGAGGTTTTGAAGTCGAGATCATATCTTTTAATTTGAAAGAACTCTTCCTAAATTTTCCTAATTGACAAGCATCACATATACTATCCGTTTTAAAATTCATTCTAGGGAGACCTCTTACTAGATCAAGTTTAGAAATTTTAGATAACAGTTTAAAATTTAAATATCCAAATCTTTTATGCCAAATCCAAGGATCACTTGTATTAACCAAAAAACATAGATTATCATTTGACATTTTCATACTAAGGATATAAATATTTTTCTTCCTAATTCCTTCAAACATAATATTTGAATTATTACCTTCGATGTGACACTTACCTTTTTCAAATTTGTATCCTTTATCGCAAAGTTGACTAATACTAAGTAGATTGTATTTAGGATTTTTAACTAATAAAAAATAGGAAATAGTAGGAGTTTAGAGTTACCAACATTGCCAATGCTAATCACATATCCTTTTGAGTTGTCTTCAAAATTAACCAATCCTCCATCTTTGTAGATAATAGCATTCAGCATATCTGGATTACCAGTCATGTGTCTTGAACATCCACTATCAAGTATCCACTTATTCTTCTTGATTTGTATAAATTTTCCATTGAGAGTTGATTCTTCAAGCGCCATATAACATTTTTCTTCCTGCACAGAATACAAACTTGGTAGAAAATTTGATTTTACATAATAATATATGCAACCTTATAAGACAATGATGATTTGAACAGATTTAAATTAGGGTTAACAAAATTCCCAAAAATAGCCATTTTTGACAATTTTTCAAAATTCAGGTTATGAAAACTTTGAAAATCAATGCTCTAATACCAAATGTTAGGAATACGGATTATGGATCTTAACGCTAGAATAACACTAGAGGAGGAGGGGGTGAATAGTGTTTTTTGGATGTACTAAATCTTTTTGAAACTTATGTAATTTAATCACCAACAAATGCAATACACAGACACAGATATAATCACAGAATTTGACACAGGTACAAATAATAAATAAAAGCAGTAAAGGAAAGAAAACACCAGGATTTTATACTGGTTCGAAGTTACCTTACATCCAGTCCCATACAATTGTACGACTTTCTTTTCAAAATAATCTCCTAGATTACACCATTGATTTCAAGGCCACGAGGTGCACCCTCTTGTATTCGAGTGCGGGGCAAACTCTCTTGATTTACCAGGCCACAAGATCACCTAATTGATTTCCGAGGCAACAATCACACCCAATTGATTTCAAGGCTCAACCGCACCTTTTGCTCAATAGTTTGATTTACAAATAATCCTATAACTCTGAATAGCACTGAAATCTTATAGAGAGTGTGGCAGAGAATCAAACAAGAGATATTCAAGTTTGATTCACTTGGTATTTCGACAGAGTATAGTTTGGGATTCTATAGGATAAGTGTGGAAGATGAAGAGGAGAGAAAGTGAATGTAATTCTAGTAAAAATTCATTTAGAATTTACTAGTATTTATAGAGACCAACAGCCATATCTATTCGTGAAAGGATACGACAAATAGACACTTGTTTTAAAAATTTGAAATTTGGAAATTAATGGGCACCATGTCGACATGGGCTGTAGGCGTATGTCGACATGCTCTAGGCAAAAATGATGATTTTGATTTTCTTATTAAAATTGGTTTCTATAATTTTTTAAAACAATTTCTAAACTTTTATAAATATGCTTGAATATAGCTTAAACATACAAAAGAGTTTAGAAAGTAATCATAATGTATAAATTGATTTAAAATCTGAGTATATAAATATTTGAAAGCTAAATATTAAAATAAGAGATTGTTAAAAACAAGGACAATTTTGAAATCAAAAAATGCTAAAAATGATAAAGTTAATTTTAAGGCTAAAGTATTTCAAACAGGAGAGATGTCTTTTTGAAAAGAAGGTTTTTAAAAAACATTTTTAAAATAAGAGATATATTTTTGAAAAGCATTTTCATAAAATTAGTGGATATCAAAATAGGACCACTATATGTTCCACTAGATATTGTCATTGAATCCATCCTACTCGGGTCCCATCCCTTTAACAGGCTCGAAGTGGATTCCATTTCATGAATAAATTTCGAATAAAGATGTCAGTGCTTTCAAGATGTTTTAACATAATTCTATACTCAATACTTATCTTGTACTTTGAAATCTTGAACTCTTGATATCTTGATAGTCATGAGTTTTCAATATTGATATCTTTGATCTTTGAATTCATCAGTCTTGTATCTTTATACTGTACAGTCTTCATTATTGGTACCTACAAGTTTATATCCTGCATATATATATGTATATATCTAAACTATAATGTTAGTATTTATATTTATAAATAAGTCCTAAGGTTATTATCATCAAAACCATCCTTCTCAAGGACTAACAGTATATACCTCAATAGGACGTCGCCACCATCCTACTTCTTTTTGGAATCTCCACCGTGTACACAGTTGTCAAAGAGGTTTTCGGTATTGGCAGAGAGTATGACAACATCCGATCCCGGTCCCTCTGACAACCAATCGCTTATTACACACCGGATGGTTCTTTTACATTTCCAAAATTATTTCATAATTGATATCAAAATATCATTTTCAATTCAAACCATATCACTTTCGAAATCATTACTTACTTTCGAAATCATATTCACCTTTGAAATCATTGTTCGAAATTATATTTCTTTTCAAAGTCAAATTCACAATTTATATCAAATATCGTGTTCTCAAAAAACTATACCACTTTCAAATCATATTTCTTCCAAAAATCATATTTCCAAAATAGGTTAAGTTCTTGCTTCAAAATCATTATTTCCAAAATAGGTTAAGTTCTTGCTTCAAAATCATTATTTCGATTTATCATAACATTCAAAATTCCAACTTAGGTTATAACGTCATTTAACCTTATTCTCTTTTTAAACAAATTGAAATGAATATAAGCTCTTCTATGTACTTACGTTGGAAATTTAGAAAATAGTTTAAAATAGTTATAAATAATTAATATAGATTTAAAATAGACTAAATATAATTAAAATAGATTAAACAGTTTTAAAATAGATTAATAAGATTTAAAATAAATTAAAATAGTTTAAAATAAATTAAATTGGTTTAAAATAAATTAAAATAATTCATATAGCTAATATTAATTAAATAGTTTAATAAATTTGAAAATCTTAATAATTAGAATTTTAAAATAATATACTTTCAAAACAGTTTATATTAAAATATGAGTTTGAAATTAATATCAAATTAAACTATTCATTTCAACATATTTGGACCATTTCAAATTTCCAAATCGACAAACCAAATTTCAATAAGCTATCAAATTTCATATCGTTTCAATCCATGTTCAAAATATCAATACGGATTACTCCAATTTCAAAATATTTCAAAGTTATCTTCAAACAAATTCAATAACTCAATTTCGATAGAATTTCATTTATACATAAAAGTTTAACTTTAAACTTTCGATTTAATTTCTTAAAGAAATTACTTTTTAAACCAATCCATATTTCAGCACAAATTTTTTTGTCTATAATACTTCAATTTATATGAATCAAATTTTATTTCAAAACATCAATTGATTAAATTCAAAAATTTAAGAATTTTAAAATCATTTAATTTAACCAATCCGGTATTCGTGTATAATTTTTTACCCCAGGATCAAGTGATACAGATATTTACAATTTCAATCCATAATTTAAACCTTTTACAGTTGTACATCATTTCAAACCGCAATCCTAAAATAAATAAAAATTCATAACGAACATGCAGTTTATGACGGTATAAAATACAACATCCATTCAACCAACATCAACTATCAACATCCATCACAATCATCGTCCAAATCAATCAATAAATATCAATATAGAACTGATAATCAATAACAGGTATTTAGCTGGCAATTTATATTTAATAGTAGATTAAATAACAATTTAATTCTAAAAAATTACAATTAACTGAAACGATGATTAAAATATATCAAACAGTCATAAATAAATTCCTAATCACATCATAAATTTAATTTAACAAACATAAGAAATTTTAGAAGTTGTGAGTGGGTAAAACACTCATCTTTGAATTTAAATCGAATTTAAATTCAATTTAAGCCCAAAATTTGAACGTTCTTAGAATTCGTCCAAACTAGCATCAAAGTGTCCAGAATTTAAATACGATCAGAGAGGAACGAACCGCACGTGAAACAGACCTCGATTGCAAAAGTTATTTAGGCTAAAAGCTTGACATTTTTATGTAAAAAAAACAGACCAACCCTTACTAACCACGTCATCACGTCCTGCTCATAGCTAACTCTACCGAACCCAATCCCCTTTAGTGCTCAGCCACCACTAAAACGTCGACCACGAACGTGATTCCAGTCACCATCCTCCGCCCTGACATCATTTATGTCATTCCTAAGATCAGCCACTCCCAATGCCCACGTGCGCCACCCCCTGACGTGGCCCATGGCCATCTGAGGCCGCCGGTTTCCCTAGCCAATCATGGAAATTTCCCTTGCCCCCTCTGCACACACAAACTTCCGGATCGCCCAAACAATGAAGATCCACCGTCGATCGAGCATATGGCCTATGAACGGCCGAGGTTCAACTTGAATTTCAGGACAAACGATGCGTCAAATCGAAAAACGAATGGTTGCAGAAGATTACGCTCGTCGAGAGCTTTAAATCGATATATTTTGAGGAGTTTGAATTTTCGATTTATTTTTGAAATTGAAATTGCAAATGGGGAATTAGGGTTTTGATTTGTCTTCCATTGGAAAGAGGAGCTGAGAAAAAGATGTATGTATAGACAAATAGAATAATAGGGAGCTTGGATTTATAACGACACACACACATATATAGGCAGAACAAAATAGTAGCAAATGGGCTCGATTTGATTTGGGTTTTGAACAATAAATGACTCGAAAAGCCCGTTTTGACTCCGGAACGTAAATGGGTCAACCCATATATCAAAATAGATGTTTTAAAATATTTTAAACTCGATGGAACAATGTTTCAATCCTAATTCCATCATATGAAGAAGTTATGTTAAAATCAGCTTATTTCAAATTGATTTTAATTAAATGAATTTCTAGGCGTTTCGAGTCCTTACGATCAAATGACAAGTCCAGTCGTTACAAAACTTGAAATCCTACAATAATTCACCGTTACGGCTCTGATGAAAACATTTTCGTCGAAATCCGAGTCAATGGCCAAAATGGCTACATTTCAGTTAATTAAATAAATTAATATTAAATTAGTTAAATCAAATTTTTAATTCAAATCTAATAATTTACAATTTCTATCCCTTAGGGTTACTTAGAAATTTAAAATCCTTTAAAACTAATTTCTATATCAATTCAAAGTTAATTGATTCACCAATTACAGTATTAAATTTCAATTTCAGTAAATTCATTAATTATCACTTGAACTTCCAATAAATCCATTTATTTGATTTCTCAATCTAGTTATTAAATCAATTATTAACTTATCATCTTTAATTTGTATTAACTATCATTTTTCTATTTCATTGTGTTTTTGTCAAACATATACATTAATTATGATTAAAATTTCTCAATTTATTCGTTTAACTTGGCTTCATTCTTTTTGTTACATCACTTATGAAATTATGAATAGAATTAGCTCTTCTATTTATTTTGTTACATTAACATTCTCATTTATTGTCTTAACCTTATTAATGTAACATTAAAGTTCATTTAATTCTAATTGATTTCCATTTTAATTTAATAGACCAAATAAATAGGTAACTTATAACAACCGTTATCATAACTTTTAATTACACTTATGAATTCATTATTCACAAACAAATGTTACAATTCTTGTATAATACCAATTTCATTCAATTACCATTAATTATATATATTATCTATTAATTAAGTCAATATTCAGATTTGTTTCTTATACTCACTTTAGCCAAGTAAACATTTTAAATTATTTCAATTAATTAGAGTTTCGTTAACATTGTTGATAATTAACTTAAACTAATAGTGTTACCTTCATTTTAGTTGTTATTTCATTAATAAATCCCAAACTTTTATTTGTTTCAATATTAAATTCCAAAATCTTATTAAATTAACAATTTTAAATTACGGGTCGTTACAATTAATGTGGTATAAGACAATGACTGTAGTGTGAAATAATCAAAGGAACCAAAATGTTAATTTTATTCATAAGATAATAATTGACTTAATAAGAGAATGAAACCAAGGTAAATAAATTAGTTGAGAATTTAGTTATAATTAATGTGTGAAATTGACCAAAATTCAACAAAATGGAAATATAATAGTTAATACAAATAAAAGATGGAAATTGAAGTATATTAATGTAATGAAATGTAACTATGTTATTAGATTTATATTTGGTTGAATGTAAAAGATTGAAAATCACTAAATCTATTGAAATTAAATTGTAATTAACTGGATTTAATTACAGTGAATTTAAACACTGTAATTAGTGTAATAACCAACACTAAATTGATATATTGAATTATTTTAAATTATTGTAAATGTCCATGGAATCAAAAATGATGAAATTTGTTGGTTTATAAACATTGAATTAAAAAAGTTATTTAATTAATTTAATATCAATTTATTTAATTAACGTGAAAATAGCCATTCTGGAAACTGTCTCGGATTTTGACGAAACCAGTTTCATCGGATCCGTAACGGTGAACTATTATAGGATTTCAAGTTTCGTAGCGATCAGACTTGTCTTTTGATCGTATGGACTCAAAATGCCTAGAAATCAATTTAATTAAAATCAATTGAAATCAATTTGAAATAAGCTGATTTTAACATAACTTCTTCATATGATGGAATTAGGACCTGAAATCTGATTCATCGAGTTTGAAAATATTGAAAACATCTATTTTTATATATGTGATGACACATTTTCGTTCCGAAGATAGAACGGGCTTTTCGGGTCACTTATTGTTCCAATCCAAATCAATATGGTCCATTCATTCTATTTTTCTGATCTGCCTATAAATACCTGTTTATAAACCCTAATTATTTCTCATTCATCATTTACAGTATGTACAATTCCTTCTGGTGCTCTCCTCTTCAATGGCAGAAATAAATTTCAATTTCTCAAAATTCAAACTCCTCAAACTGTATCAAATTTTATACCATTTGAAGCTCTCGACGAGCATAAGTCAATTCTATGATTCGTTTTTCAATCTGCATTACTGTGTGGCCGAAAATAGGCGATTTGTTTGCTACCATTCATTTTGGGTTGAGTGATTTCGACGGCGGATCTTCTTCTCCTCAACGATCAGAGGCTGCTGTGAGGTAGGGGGTGTTGAGTAGTTTGCATCTGTGGGGTTCGCTTGTTCCCTAGTGGTTAGAATCGCCTCGATATGACGTTGATAAGGTGGCGGCGGTGGCGTACGGCATTTAGGCGACCGGAAGTTGCCATTTTGGGCGTATATGTGCGGCTCGAGGTAGTGATGCTGGCGGCAGTGGCCGATTGCGTTGAAATTCGTCTGGGAAGCGTCGGTAATTGTATGAATAGAGGCGGCTGTAGCAGAGCATGCTCTGGTAGGCTAGCGATTCATCTTGAATCGAGGTGACGTGTGTAGTTTTAAAATATTATTTTATTTGCCTAAATTGTAAATTGTGTAATGTTCTAACTGGCATAACTTTTGCATATGAGCTCGGATTTGGGCGCAGTTTTTTGCATTAGGATCATATTGAATTCTGGACATTTTGATGCTTGTATGGACGAATTCGAAGACTGTTTGAATTTTGGGTTTAATTGGATTTAAATTCAATTTAAATTCAAGTGAGTGTTTTGACCCACTCACAACTTCTAAATTTTTTATGTTAGTCAAATTGAATTTCTGATATGATTAGGAATTTATTTATGGCTATTTGGTATATTAAATGGTTATTCCTGTTAATTTGAATTAGTTTGAATTAAATTGTCACTTAAATTATCACCGAAATTATAATCGCCGCTTAATTACCTGTAAATAACAATCTATAAATTATGAATATTCATTATTTGAACTAGATGATAATTATGATGGATGTTTGATTTTTTTAAATATTGGATGATGTGTTTTATTTAGATATTGTGATCATACTGCAAGTTCACTATGGTTCGAAATAATACATACCCGAACGATCTTATAAATTAAGGGATAATCATTATGGGTTGAAATGATAAACCCGAATGATTTTCATTGATTTGAAATGTTGATTTTTGGTACTGGTTGAAATGACATATATCATATAATTTCTTGAATTTGGATTTTATTTAGAATTGAATTATTTGAAGGGTTTAAGTTAGTTCAAACTTCGGATTCGTTTTAACTAGATGATTAAGATTGATATTTCGAATTTTTTGAAACCTTTTTAAATATATATATATATATATATATAGACACACACACACACACACATACGTTGTACACTTGATAGGAGATGAAAATACCATAACATCTCTAAAGCCATTGTACTCACGTTTTATTTTAGACTATTTTGACTTACATAAGATCTATTAGTTTTGACTCGAGCGTTTTGTTTTCATTACGCTCGGGTTAGTCTGAGCTTTTTCAGTGTATTGAAGACCATTTTATTTTCTAGAGGATGAAGACGAAGATTTGGTATATTGTTGCTATTTATTATTCCACTACATTCTATGTTCTGCTGCAATATTTGTTTATTTATGATGTATGTATAACTTTGATTTGAATCTGTAAAAGTGTAACCAAATGTCATATGTAAAACAGCTTTTTATATTGATTATTATATTTTATCATTCCGCTGCAAGATTTTGTGTTTTGTTTTTCCCTTCTTTTCTATTATTTTCTTATTTAACCCATTAACAATCATCCATTTTGAAGGGTTTGAATTAGACATGTGTGGTTTATTGTCGATTAAAATTTTCCAAAAAGGTGGGTTGTTATACTAATAATCAATAATAAGTATTAAATTGAAAATTTAAAATTCAATATTAAATTAAATGATGATTAGTTGCAATAAATGTCAATTTTAACCAAAATGACAATTTAACATACCAAACAACAATCAATAAATTTGTAATCACATCATAAATTTAATTTACTAACGAAAGATAATTTAGCAATTGTGAGTGGGTTAAAACACTCACCTTCGATTTTGAATCGAATTAAAATCCAATTTAGAGCCCAAAATTCAGACGGTCTTAGAATTTATCCATACAAGCTTCAAAATGTCTATAATTTTAATACGATCCCAACAAAAGAAACCGCGTCCAAATCCGATCTTGTATGCAAAAGTTATCGCGGTTAGAACATTTAAAATTTGAATTAAATTAAATTAAATAACATAAACATTATACCACGTTACTACTATCTCTACAGGAACCCTACTCCTTACTCCTAGTACATTGTGTTCGAAGCCTACTGGAGCTTCCGCCTCGCATGAAAAACATCGACCACCATGGCAAGCCGCAGCCACCAAACCTCATGCCATCACGATCGCCAACCTCCCCAGTCTCCATGACCCATGCGGGATCGCCCATCATGCGAGCAATGAGGAGCAGCCACCGCCGAACGTGATGACCGAATAAAATTATTGACCTCGACCCAACAGTCCGATCACCCTCCAACTTGCATAGATGAACTCCCCTGGGCCCTCTCCATAACCCAGTATCATTGATTTGACGATCGGTCAAAGTTGAACGACGATCGATGAACAGCCGAGAATTATTCCTCGAATTTCGAACACATAGAAACCCAAATCAAAAAACATATGGTAGGTTTGACTTGCGCTCATCGAGAGCTTCAAATCAATATATAATTCGATATATTTTGAGGTGCTTAAATTTTCGATTTGATTTTGATCTGCAATTGAATTTGTTTTGTCTGCCATTGGAAGGAGCGAAGAAGATAGAATTGTACGTACTGTAAATGAGAATATGAAAAACAATTAGGGTTTATAATGGGCTATTTATAGGCAGATCCAAAATATAAATGAATGGATAAGATTGATGTAACGCCCCGGAGATTTTCGACTTTCGAAAATTCAACATCGATACTCACTTTATCGACTGCCGAGAAATCGAAGGACGGAAACCCGAAATGTTATGGTTTAAGAAAAAGAATAAAAGAAAAGAGAAGAGAAAAAGATAGAAGATGGAGAGGAAAGAAAATAGAAAATAGAACAGACAGAAAGGAAACAACAAAGAACATCAGAATCTCACAATTCGCAGCGGAACAACATATAATAATAAATGAATAATCTTTAAACAAAGAACTATATCAGTTATTACATTTTATTACATTTCATTACATCATATCATCAGAGTGTACAACAACAACATCAAATAGTACAGCGGAAAAAGAAATACTATATAAGTAATACGCCATGCCATCCAACTTGCCTCCAGCAACTCCAGAATATCCTGATAAACCTAACTCTTGACTGCCCGTGTCAAAATTGGTGGGCACCCAGAGTTTAGGAAGGAAAACAATAAACTCCGAGTCAGTCATGTGACTGGTGTGAGAACTCAAAACAGTTTATTTATCTTTAAAATCAAAATAGAGGAATATTTTTAAAGTCAATTCGCAATACTTTTTAAAAATGAGACTACCATAAGACCTCCCGCCACACACACAATGCAAACGCAGACTTGGAGGAGATTTCTCCTTATGATAGTCAAAGATGCTTGATACGTATTTAAAAGAACATTTGATATTATTATTAGTGCATAGTGTAGGGAAAATTTATTTCGAAAGTAGAATATAAATCTTAGCCAGCATAGGTACCATTATATTATGCCTACTATAGCTACTTCCTGAGGAAGCAGGTTCTACAACTAAAACCGTACAAGTCACGTATTGTTTCTTTAGATTTCCAACGAATGATCAGGCCAAGGAACTTCCCATTGCCACATGAGAATGCCTCTGGATGGACATCCCCGAGAACCAAACCGGATCTCTACCAACACAAGGCCGGGTTACCCCTAACTGAGTATGCCATCCCCCGGTCCTTTGGGACCTTTTACCGAGCGCTCGTAATCAATTCACACAATCATAACAAAGTGTTTTCAACATGAGTAAGTATCTGGGCTCCATACCATGATACCACCCTTTTCCAGAAGGAAACGCACACATCCTAAAGGGCGCTACCCCTCATAACCTTGCTGCTTCTTTCCTGTTTTGACCATTCACGGGGTGTGAGGCTCGACGAAGTTTCGTCCACAAAAACATACTTTATACAAAAGCCATGCTTTGGGTCAACAAATGATCATAGAAATGATCACCAGGATAGACGATCAAATAAATGATCCTATCACAAATAATCAACACAATGATCATTTCACAGCAACACTCAGCATGTCACATTACCAAATTGGGAATATATCGCTGATAACATTCAACTACATAACCTCTGAGCTCGTACGTCTCAGAGAAGGGTGTTAAGCTAAAAGAATAAATTCTCCGCCACCAACAGAAATATATTTGAAAGAAATCGGCTTTATATCTCAACTTGTAATGTCAGACATACAATCCATACAAGTCTGTTCCGGGCTCGAACAGAACCGAAGGCACTTACAAAGAAGTCCTTGCAAATCCGGATATTCACAATCCTGATCGGATTCACCATCACATATGGAGAACTCTATACCGTAGCTACTCGGTGCAGAGTCAATCGACAGGTCATCCTATCGCTCTCGCAAATACCGGGTCTTCAACACCGATCTTCAATGCAATTCATAACGACGTATCACATATTCGGAATGGGTTATACGACCCCATGGTCCTTTCCCGGTTAACCCGAATAGTGAGCGCTTATTCAAAAATAAGTGTGGCATTCAAATTCAAATAAATCACATCCAATACCCATCCAAAGGGAAATATTGATAGTCGGTTATTGAACTATCAATGGATATGCACACATCACCAGTTTCCAAATAATTTTCCAAATTATTTATTTTCAAAAAATATCTTTACTAGATATATAGTTTTCACACTTCAAAAATAAATCAATATTTATTTTTAAACAAATTCTCCTTTTCATTCATAAATTACATAGTGAATTTATATTCCAAAATATCTATGAATATTCGATTTCAATTATTCATTTCAATTTATCTTCAAGAAGATAAATTCTCTAAACGTTTCATTTCACATTGGAAAACATTTCCATACTTATTTATTCATAAGTAATTCACAAATTTTATTTATTTTCAATACTTAGAAAATATTTAATATACTCAAATCGAGATTAAGTATATATTTCATTCTTTAAGGAAATCATTCTCTTAAACATATTTATTTGGGCCAAAACGAATGTTACGTAAAACATCGTTACGACAACCCAAAATCAGTAGTATAGGGATTCGAAATTAAAATAGATATATAAATCCCAATACTATAGAAAACATTTCCTTTCGGAAATCATTTACTATAACAATAGTGTTACAGTCCACCATTTCCTTTTATTTCTCGAAAACGTCTATTTCAACAATAAATGTTGAAATCTATGGTTTCGAATCTCAACACATTTTAAAACATCGTTAGATCGTTTTAATTCTATTTAAAACATCAAATCTAAACATTTCTTTAACATATTATTCACTATTCAAAAACGTGAATATACCACGTTAACAAATTTCATCATTTCTATACATTTTATTTTAAAGGATTATTCACGGTCAAAAACGTGAATATAACTCCATTAATAGGTTTCAACAATTAACTTATCAAAATAAGTTGTTTGCGAATTTATAAAACAACGTTTATAAGTTCCTTTTCTATTTATTTTATAACAACTTCCTTTTATAAATTCCTTTATTAACCTATTCGATTTATAACTCAATTATAAACCAAAAGTTCACATTATAAGTTAAATGCTTATAAAACGATTATTTTACAAAATTGTTTCTTTGAACTTCATAATTATAAATCTTATAACTTATAAGATTCAATTATTCATCCAAATATATTCTTTGATAATTTCACAAAATTTATAAATCTTACTATTTATAAATTTCATTTATAACTTCACCATTTATAATTTTATAAATTCCATTCATTTACAAAATTCATTTTCACTTCATTCAAACACTTATAAAAACTCGTTTTATAATGTCAATATTCCAATTTATAAATATCCATTTATAAACCTCTTAATATAAATCAATTTATATTATTCTTTAAAACGTCTTCAAATTCCTTTATAATTTCACCATTTTGATTTATAAAATAATCAAATTTTATAAATCCTATATTTTAACTTTTTATAATAATTCAAAAATCCAATTTAAACTATTTTATAAAATCATTAACCCTTATTTCTCAAAAATCAGCTTTTAACTATATTTCTCAAAAATCATAATATTTATAACATTAAAAATTATACGTTTATTTATTTAAAATGGATAAATTCAGAAAAATATTTTATAAACGTATACTTTCAAAAATCACTTTAAAAACATTTTAAAATTTCAAAATTTGGACCAATGATGCTACACACCAAATAGTCAATCACGACAACAACGATATCATATATCGATATGAAAATCAATGAATATCAAAATATCCATAATCAAATAAATACTGTTGAGGAATCCAGTTGGATCCCTCCAACCTGTTTTCCTGCATCCAAAAACATTAGCACAATACCAATTTCGCTCCAGTACGAAATTATCGCGGTATATGGGATTTAAATATTATCCGCTTAATAGACGGCGCAATAGGGTCTCATCCGCTAAACAAATGCGGGAAATCAATAACTCCAATATATACATATGCCAATATATATATATATATATATTGCTATTATATATAGTACCAATTTCACTGTTTATGAAATATTCGCGGTATATGTTTTTAATAAATAACATCCGCTTACTAACGGCGTATAATGTCTATTTTAACAATCAATAGATAACAATCATCATTCAAACATGCATTCAAATATTTTAAATCTAACTATTTAAAATAAAATCGAAACCGATTCGATTGAGTGAGAAGTTCTCACCTTGATTTTATGTTCGTTTTAGCGATTTATTTCGAATAAAATTAAACGGACGTTTAATTTTACCCAAAATTCTCACTAACTCCAAACGACTCCAATACAATTCCATCGCGTAGTGCTCGTCCATACGATTCCAACGCAACTAGTTTCACGCCTTTTCGACCTCGTATGAAAAAGTTATGAATTTTCAAAGTTACACGATTTTTTTATATACACAAATTTACACATACTTTTATAATTTATAACCTTCATCAATTCAGAGCCATTAGATCTCAATCCAAGGCCTCTCCCCCTTCTTCCCAACTCACGCACATTACAGGAACACACGCACGCACATACAAACCCATCACGTTGAACTAGGGTTCGATTTTTCTCCTCCATCAACCCACTTGAACACGATCAGCCAACTTCAACTCGACCACCTACGCAAGCTCTCCACTCGGCCAGAAGGCTTTGAAGCTCGGCCACCTCGTGATGCGCGCGCACGAAGGTGAACACATGATGAACGCGGCCACTTTGCACCTTCCACACTGCTCCATTTTTAATCATAGCCGTTGGATCTCTAGCTCTCTTCATGCTCTACCACTTCCTAGTTGGAAGTTTTCTCTAATTGTTAGTGGATTGGAAGAAATCAGAGGGGAAACGAGAAGAGGTGCTGGCCGTTCATATGAGGGAGGCGGCTGCAGTTATTAGGGTTTAGGTTTCTTTTTTATTTTTTTATTTTTTTAGAATGAAGGGTCTATTTATAGAAGATTTTTCAATCACTATTCATCCGGAAATTCCGAACTCCGATTCACGCGCCGAAACTGACATTCCTAGGGTTTACCCCACGTTCCGGACACAATGGAACAGCTTTCGGAAGCTAATTCGGACATCTGTACGAGTTATGGCTATAAACGTTCAATTTAAATTAAACCGATTTAAACGATTTTCTAGGCGTTTTAATTTGTACCTGACAAACGGTAAATCCAATTGACACGAAATTTGAAATCTTACAATAATATCGCATTACGGATCCGATGAAACTGGTTTCGTCGAAATCCGAGACTTTTTGAAAAATGGCTATTTTAACTCGCCAAATTAAAATTTAAGAAAAATTCGATGCGTTTCGAGCTGCCACGATCAAACGATAACTCCGATTGTCACGAAAATTGAAATCCGGTAATAACTAACTATTACGGATCCAATGGAACTAGTTTCGTCCAATTCTGAGACTGTTCAAAAATTGACTATTTTCACTAGTCGATTTTAATATTAAAATATTCAATTTTCACAAATTAACTTTAAATTCGATTTTAAAAGTTCTAAAATATCGTTCTAACTTCAATATGATAAAATAAAATTTTACAAATCATTTTCAAACATATTTAACTCAATTTTCAATTATTTCCATAATTTAACGTATTAAATTATCGATTTAATTATTCAGTTAAATCCAATAATTCAAATAAAAATTTATTTGACTTATAAATTCACTTCTTAATATTTAAAATTAATTAAATATTCAAATTTTAATTAATAAAAATCCTGGGTCGTTACAATCTTCCCCCCTTAAAAGAATTTCGTCCTCGAAATTATTAAGTAAGAAAAGTTACAGAATCTATTAACTTTCCAAAATCCACAGTTAAACTTCTTATAATATTTTACTAAGTTTTCAAATCATACTTAGTTATCTTTTCAAAAACAACTACTATTGTTTAACTTTCAATTTCAAATCAAAGTTGAAATTTTCAAAAAATTTTCCAATTTTCTCAAAATTTTTCTAACGCCTTAAATTTTCGGAAAAATTCGCCATAGTCTTCTTTGCGCGGCTCGATCCGAAAAAAAAATGACAGTATATATATCACAAATATACATCTCATCAAGTAATGAGGCATCCCGAAGGGAAAAAGTGTAAAAGTACGTTATTTAATCCGAGATATGTACCTTATATTTTATTAGCAAGCATATACGGCTAATATAGCGCGAAAGCGAGCTCCAAATGCAAAGCAAACGCGATCCGCACCTACTAATCACTCAACAAACAACATGAGAACATGCAAATATGAAAATAGTATCGATATACAACATATAGCAACATAATAACTATATAGGCCAACATAGCAATTGAAATAAAACAACAAATGCAACATCAACCAACTAGCATTCAACAAATTCATAACCAATATATATTCATTCATATTCTCATTAATATTCAATGAATTGGTTTTCAATTTAATCACATTTGATTCATTAACAGTGGATGTTTTTACTAACATTCATTTTCAATTAGTTTATATTCACTAATTCCTATTCAAGTTGGTTCACTTCCAAATCAAATTCAATTCTATTTAAGATTCACTTAACTTCCAATTGAATTCCAATTACTTTAGCTTCCAATTTCATTATTTCAATTTCATTAACACTTAATGAATTATATACAATCAATCAACTAACAACCATATAACAACCAATGTATATCAATTACAACCAAATTCCTTTGCTTATCAATTGGTTTAATTAAATTGATTTTTATCCAATTATTCAACTTTCAATAACACAAGATTTTAATGAATTAACATTTACATTCATTATTTCATATCAACTAAATTCACATTCAATTGATTTACATTCAATCCATTAATTCAATTCAATTTCTAAAGTTGAATTTCATTTAACTTTAAATTCATTTTTATTTATAACTCATATTTATAAATATATTCATATAGTTTCACTTCTCATATGTATAAGTTTATTTCACAATTGTAAATCACTTTAATTATAATTCAATTCTTATAATTCTTTTGCTTATACAATTATTCTTTTATTTAGATTATTCAAACAACTAAACAATCACTTATATACACTTTAATAATTCTAAAAAATTATTCCTTTATATATAAAATAATCTCAAGGTAAAATTATTTCATTTACCAAATTTAAAAACAATATTATGTCGAATTGTTCTATTCAAGCGTTTAGAAACCCCTTCGGCATAGTTGTCGAGACCACGCTGACGAAAGTTCATATGCCACTCAACAAACCAATCATCACAATATAAAACAATTTAATATTTACTAACAAATACGCTCTCATAGCTATTATTACACTCAACTCATTCTAGAGTACTACTGACTCTATCTCTAATGAGTAATACCCAACAGAATCATGGTTATCGCTTAACCATATGCTCTGATACCAAATGTAACGCCCCGGAGATTTTCGACTTTCGAAAATTCAACATCGATACTCACTTTATGGACTGCCGAGAAATCGAAGGACGGAAACCCGAAATGTTATGGTTTAAGAAAAAGAATAAAAGAAAAGAGAAGAGAAAAAGATAGAAGATGGAGAGGAAAGAAAATAGAAAATAGAACAGACAGAAAGGAAACAACAAAGAACATCAGAATCTCACAATTCGCAGCGGAACAACATATAATAATAAATGAATAATCTTTAAACAAAGAACTATATCAGTTATTACATTTTATTACATTTCATTACATCATATCATAAGAGTGTACAACAACAACATCAAATAGTACAGCGGAAAAAGAAATACTATATAAGTAATACGCCATGCCATCCAGCTTGCCTCCAGCAACTCCAGAATATCCTGATAAACCTAACTCTTGACTGCCCGTGTCAAAATTGGTGGGCACCCAGAGTTTAGGAAGGAAAACAATAAACTCCGAGTCAGTCATGTGACTGGTGTGAGAACTCAAAACAGTTTATTTATCTTTAAAATCAAAATAGAGGAATATTTTTAAAGTCAATTCGCAATACTTTTTAAAAATGAGACTACCATAAGACCTCCCGCCACACACACAATGCAAACGCAGACTTGGAGGAGATTTCTCCTTATGATAGTCAAAGATGCTTGATACGTATTTAAAAGAACATTTGATATTATTATTAGTGCATAGTGTAGGGAAAATTTATTTCGAAAGTAGAATATAAATCTTAGCCAGCATAGGTACCATTATATTATGCCTACTATAGCTACTTCCTGAGGAAGCAGGTTCTACAACTAAAACCGTACAAGTCACGTATTGTTTCTTTAGATTTCCAACGAATGATCAGGCCAAGGAACTTCCCATTGCCACATGAGAATGCCTCTGGATGGACATCCCCGAGAACCAAACCGGATCTCTACCAACACAAGGCCGGGTTACCCCTAACTGAGTAACAACTGACCGAATATGCCATCCCCCGGTCCTTTGGGACCTTTTACCGAGCGCTCGTAATCAATTCACACAATCATAACAAAGTGTTTTCAACATGAGTAAGTATCTGGGCTCCATACCATGATACCACCCTTTTCCAGAAGGAAATGCACACATCCTAAAGGGCGCTACCCCTCATAACCTTGCTGCTTCTTTCCTGTTTTGACCATTCACGGGGTGTGAGGCTCGACGAAGTTTCGTCCACAAAAACATACTTTATACAAAAGCCATGCTTTGGGTCAACAAATGATCATAGAAATGATCACCAGGATAGACGATCAAATAAATGATCCTATCACAAATAATCAACACAATGATCATTTCACAGCAACACTCAGCATGTCACATTACCAAATTGGGAATATATCGCTGATAACATTCAACTACATAACCTCTGAGCTCGTACGTCTCAGAGAAGGGTGTTAAGCTAAAAGAATAAATTCTCCGCCACCAACAGAAATATATTTGAAAGAAATCGGCTTTATATCTCAACTTGTAATGTCAGACATACAATCCATACAAGTCTGTTCCGGGCTCGAACGGAACCGAAGGCACTTACAAAGAAGTCCTTGCAAATCCGGATATTCACAATCCTGATCGGATTCACCATCACATATGGAGAACTCTATACCGTAGCTACTCGGTGCAGAGTCAATCGACAGGTCATCCTATCGCTCTCGCAAATACCGGGTCTTCAACACCGATCTTCAATGCAATTCATAACGACGTATCACATATTCGGAATGGGTTATACGACCCCATGGTCCTTTCCCGGTTAACCCGAATAGTGAGCGCTTATTCAAAAATAAGTGTGGCATTCAAATTCAAATAAATCACATCCAATACCCATCCAAAGGGAAATATTGATAGTCGGTTATTGAACTATCAATGGATATGCACACATCACCAGTTTCCAAATAATTTTCCAAATTATTTATTTTCCAAAAATATCTTTACTAGATATATAGTTTTCACACTTCAAAAATAAATCAATATTTATTTTTAAACAAATTCTCCTTTTCATTCATAAATTACATAGTGAATTTATATTCCAAAATATCTATGAATATTCGATTTCAATTATTCATTTCAATTTATCTTCAAGAAGATAAATTCTCTAAACGTTTCATTTCACATTGGAAAACATTTCCATACTTATTTATTCATAAGTAATTCACAAATTTTATTTATTTTCAATACTTAGAAAATATTTAATATACTCAAATCGCGATTAAGTATTTATTTCATTCTTTAAGGAAATCATTCTCTTAAACATATTTATTTGGGCCAAAACGAATGTTACGTAAAACATCGTTACGACAAACCAAAATCACTAGTATAGGGATTCGAAATTAAAATAGATATATAAATCCCAATACTATACAAAACATTTCCTTTCGGAAATCATTTACTATAACAATAGTGTTACAGTCCACCATTTCCTTTTATTTCTCGAAAACGTCTATTTCAACAATAAATGTTGAAATCTATGGTTTCGAATCTCAACACATTTTAAAACATCGTTAGATCGTTTTAATTCTATTTAAAACATCAAATCTAAACATTTCTTTAACATATTATTCACTATTCAAAAACGTGAATATACTACGTTAACAAATTTCATCATTTCTATACATTTTATTTTAAAGGATTATTCACGGTCAAAAACGTGAATATAACTCCATTAATAGGTTTCAACAATTAACTTATCAAAATAAGTTGTTTGCGAATTTATAAAACAACGTTTATAAGTTCCTTTTCTATTTATTTTATAACAACTTCCTTTTATAAATTCCTTTATTAACCTATTCGATTTATAACTCAATTATAAACCAAAAGTTCACATTATAAGTTAAATGCTTATAAAACGATTATTTTACAAAATTGTTTCTTTGAACTTCATAATTATAAATCTTATAACTTATAAGATTCAATTATTCATCCAAATATATTCTTTGATAATTTCACAAAATTTATAAATCTTACTATTTATAAATTTCATTTATAACTTCACCATTTATAATTTTATAAATTCCATTCATTTACAAAATTCATTTTCACTTCATTCAAACACTTATAAAAACTCGTTTTATAATGTCAATATTCCAATTTATAAATATCCATTTATAAACCTCTTAATATAAATCAATTTATATTATTCTTTAAAACGTCTTCAAATTCCTTTATAATTTCACCATTTTGATTTATAAAATAATCAAATTTTATAAATCCTATATTTTAACTTTTTATAATAATTCAAAAATCCAATTTAAACTATTTTATAAAATCATTAACCCTTATTTCTCAAAAATCAGCTTTTAACTATATTTCTCAAAAATCATAATTTTTATAACATTAAAAATTATACGTTTATTTATTTAAAATGGATAAATTCAGAAAAATATTTTATAAACGTATACTTTCAAAAATCACTTTAAAAACATTTTAAAATTTCAAAATTTGGACCAATGATGCTACACACCAAATAGTCAATCACGACAACAACGATATCATATATCGATATGAAAATCAATGAATATCAAAATATCCATAATCAAATAAATACTGTTGAGGAATCCAGTTGGATCCCTCCAACCTGTTTTCCTGCATCCAAAAACATTAGCACAATACCAATTTCGCTCCAGTACGAAATTATCGCGGTATATGGGATTTAAATATTATCCGCTTAATAGACGGCGCAATAGGGTCTCATCCGCTAAACAAATGCGGGAAATCAATAACTCCAATATATACATATGCCAATATATATATATTTCTATTATATATAATACCAATTTCACTGTTTATGAAATATTCGTGGTATATGTTTTTAATAAATAACATCCGCTTACTAACGGCGTATAATGTCTATTTCAACAATCAATAGATAACAATCATCATTCAAACATGCATTCAAATATTTTAAATCTAACTATTTAAAATAAAATCGAAACCGATTCGATTGAGTGAGAAGTTCTCACCTTGATTTTATGTTCGTTTTAGCGATTTATTTCGAATAAAATTAAACGGACGTTTAATTTTACCCAAAATTCTCACTAACTCCAAACGACTCCAATCCAATTCCATCGCGTAGTGCTCGTCCATACGATTCCAACGCAACTGGTTTCGCGCGTTTTCGACCTCGTATGAAAAAGTTATGAATTTTCAAAGTTACACGATTTTTTTATATACACAAATTTACACATACTTTTATAATTTATAACCTTCATCAATTCAGAGCCTTTAGATCTCAATCCAAGGCCTCTCCCCCTTCTTCCCAACTCACGCACATTACAGGAACACACGCACGCACATACAAACCCATCACGTTGAACTAGGGTTCGATTTTTCTCCTCCATCAACCCACTTGAACACGATCAGCCAACTTCAACTCGACCACCTACGCAAGCTCTCCACTCGGCCAGAAGGCTTTGAAGCTCGGCCACCTCGTGATGCGCGCGCACGAAGGTGAACACATGATGAACGCGGCCACTTTGCACCTTCCACACTGCTCCATTTTTAATCATAGCCGTTGGATCTCTAGCTCTCTTCATGCTCTACCACTTCCTAGTTGGAAGTTTTCTCTAATTGTTAGTGGATTGGAAGAAATCAGAGGGGAAACGAGAAGAGGTGCTGGCCGTTCATATGAGGGAGGCGGCTGCAGTTATTAGGGTTTAGGTTTCTTTTTTATTTTTTTATTTTTTTAGAATGAAGGGTCTATTTATAGAAGATTTTTCAATCACTATTCATCCGGAAATTCCGAACTCCGATTCACGCGCCGAAACTGACGTTCCTAGGGTTTACCCCGCGTTCCGGACACAATGGAACAGCTTTCGGAAGCTAATTCGGACATCTGTGCGAGTTATGGCTATAAACGTTCAATTTAAATTAAACCGATTTAAACGATTTTCTAGGCGTTTTAATTTGTACCTGACAAACGGTAAATCCAATTGACACGAAATTTGAAACCTTACAATAATATCGCATTACGGATCCGATGAAACTGGTTTCGTCGAAATCCGAGACTTTTTGAAAAATGGCTATTTTAACTCGCCAAATTAAAATTTAAGAAAAATTCGATGCGTTTCGAGCTGCCACGATCAAACGATAACTTCGATTGTCACGAAAATTGAAATCCGGTAATAACTAACTATTAAGGATCCAATGGAACTAGGTTCGTCCAATTCTGAGACTGTTCAAAAATTGACTATTTTCACTAGTCGATTTTAATATTAAAATATTCAATTTTCACAAATTAACTTTAAATTCGATTTTAAAAGTTCTAAAATATCGTTCTAACTTCAATATGATAAAATAAAATTTTACAAATCATTTTCAATCATATTTAACTCAATTTTCAATTATTTCCATAATTTAACGTATTAAATTATCGATTTAATTATTCAATTAAATCCAATAATTCAAATAAAAATTTATTTGACTTATAAATTCACTTCTTAATATTTAAAATTAATTAAATATTCAAATTTTAATTAATAAAAATCCTGGGTCGTTACAATTGATCTGAAAGTTGAATGATAAACGACTCGAAAAGCCCGTTTCGTTCCCGAAACGAAAATGGGTTATCCCATATATCAAAATAGATGTTTTCTATATTTTTAAATTCAATGGAACATGTTTTAAGTCCAAATTCCATTGTATGAAGAAGTTAGCTTAAAATCAGCTTATTTCAAATTGATTTCAAAACTTGGAATCCTACAATAATTCACCGTTATGGATCTGATGAAACTAGCTTAGTCCGATCGCTACAAAACTTGGAATCCTACAATAGTTCACCGTTATGGATTTGATGAAACTAGCTTAGTCTAAGTCAGTGGCCAAAATGGCTATTTTCATGTTAATTAAAAAAATTAATATTAAATTAATTAAATCACTTTTTAATTCGATGTTTATAAATTAACAAATTTCATCATTTTTGTTTCCATAGACATTTATAATTAGTTAAAACAAGCTTACATAAAATTTCAGTGTAAATTAAATTTCCAAAATATAGTGTTTAGTTTCAACTCCAATTAATCCAATCAATTATAATTTAATTCCAATAGATTGATTAAATTGGGTTTCAATCTTTATATTCAATCAATTATTACTCAAATAACACAGTTAATATATGTTTATATCTTATTTCACTAATATGCTACAATTTTCACCTTTTACTTGTATTAACTACTATATTTCCATTATATTGAATTTTGTTAATTTTACACATTAATCATAATTTAAAATCCCCATTAATTAATTTATCTTGATTTCATTCTTTTATTTAATAAATTATTTCCTAATGAATAAAATCAACATCTCTATACATTTTATTACATTCAAACTTTGCAGTTATTGTCTTAAATCACATTAATGCATAATTTCATTTAATTATAACTGATTTTCAATTAAATTCAACAGGCTAAATAAATAAGTAACATATAATAGTTTGTCACCATTAAATTTTAGTCACATTAGTATATATATTATTTACAACCAAATGTTATAATCACTTACATATATTATTTCATTAATTAATTCAATATTTACATTTGTTTTCCTATATTCACTGTATAACCAAGTATAACCTTTGAATCATTCTAGCTGATTGGAATTTCATTCAAATTGTTAATAATTAACTTAAATTAACGTTATTACATTTCATTTTAGTTATTATTTCATTAGTATATCACAAATTTTTATTTCTCCCAATATTAAATTACTAAAACCTTATTAAATTAACTATTTTTAATTATCGAAAATTATATGTTGTTACACTCTTCCCCACTCAAAACTTTTCGTCCTCGAAAAGGAAAAGGAAGGGAAAAGAAGGAATCAAGTAATCAATATATCATTCAAAATATTAAATTTATAAACAAGTAATTTAAAAAATCAAATAATTTAAATAAAATATATCAATTTATAAACAACCAAATCCTTTATATTCAAGTTAACAAAAATTTGAAGAACATTTCACAAAATTTTCTAAGTTAAAATTCATGGAAAATTTCGGTAGAGTCTCCTTTGTACAGAGAGGTTTGGAAGAAATGATAATATCAATTAAAACAATATATATCATATCTTTTAAAATAATATATCCATTACAATGGGAAAAACAATATAATATCGCTAGAAAACCGTAATCCGAGAACGTACGTTTTTGTCGGGAAAATAATGCTTATTTTGTGAAACCAAAAGCAGTAGCAGTTGCTTCTGTAAACCTGTATTTCACTTATACAATCCAAGAGATTAATAATTATATAAAAGATATATTTTATAAGTTGTTTCGATAAATAACAACAAAACATCACAATATAATAATAGTCATTGCAATTGACAGTACAAACATCACTTTAACAAAGAGAGCAATCATCCATCCATGGCAATCAAACAAATGGCTTGTTCGGGTTCAGAACTGCTAATCATATAAAACGATAATTAAACTATGAAGTAAACCATAAACTCAACAATCGTACATAAAACCCATAGATTATTTATACATCTTTATACAAAATAGAAGTATCCTTTCCCAACCAATCCATAAGCCAATACAACCAAAATCCAACACATTTTTAAGTTACTCTATTTATCTTTTCACATCATTTATTGTTCATTTTTCTCATACAATGATTTTCTTTAATTCACGTTCATTACTTACAACATTTTAATTTTCATTCGTTCATGTAAGGCTTATTTTATTTATTTACATTCTTTAATTACATAAGTTTATCCATTTCAATTATTTAGATCACAAATGAATTCTTTATTGAAGTATTGTATACATTTTATTTCAGTTTACTTCACATTTACAATTTAGTTTGGTTTTCCTTTTTTTCATTCAGTTTTTTTTTTCTCGTTCATCTAGTGTTTGTTTTCATTAATTTATTTTCATTATTACTTACAAAAGTTCATTTCTACTTTATTCATATAGTGTCATTTTCTTTCATTTTATTACTTTACATTCATTGTTTAAATAAGTAATTTTTTACTTCAATTATTGGATTAGACGGTATTAGGTAAGTTTCCCCACCATTCAATTCACTGTTTGCAGATTTATTTCTTTTTCACGTTCATTCTTCCATATAAAGCATTATTGAATATGAAATTTATTTCTCAGTCATTTCAACACTTCTGAAGTTATACCCATTCAATTTATATAGTACTCATTTTAATTAATAATGGCTTCAATATTAATTCCAGTTTATAATTATCTACTTACAGTGTTCTCCTTTTACTATTCAATCTGTTTATATATAGCTTAAAATTGTTAACCTAAGTTTATAATCATTTTTCTTACATTACTCACCTTTATTACATTTAATTAGTAACATTTCAACTATTAACTCTAGTTTATAAAAATTTATAATATCAGAATTCTTATTTACAAAAGAAATTCCATATGAGACTTTCGTATATTTAAGTTTTACTTATATAATATTCTATTACATATTTCTATCAACATTTCAACTTTTAATATTTTAGTAAGTTATATGTATGTCTTTTAGAATGCAATAGAAAGTCACATAAGTGTCTCTTATTTATTTTGTTAACAAAATGTTCAATAGTTATCATTTCTTATTTCATTTCCTTTTTTTTATTTGCAGTTTTCAAAATTTCAGTTTCTTATCTATTTCATTAATCATTTTAATATCAAATTTCTTAATTTCATTTAAGAAGTTTCCCACTATTAATATAGTTAAGATTCCATTCATTACATACTTCCAATTTCAAATTTTCAGAAACTTAAGAACCAACAATCGGGTTTCTTTTTAATTATTTTAATATATGTAATCATATCCTTTATACATATCAAATCATATTTGGAATTTGAAATTAAGATTTATTTATCAAAACAAATGTGTAGTAAACTACTACAATGGTCTTTCCACATTGAAAATCGAAAATGAACTTCAATGATGTGTGCACTCATCACCAATATTATTCTTCAACGATAAAGAGGGGAGTACAAAACTTATTTCCTTCAAATTCCTTTTAAAATATTTCTTTCAAATCATCTTGAAATATTTATATCAAAAAATATTTCCAAATAATATTAATATTATATTCCAAAATCTTTCGAAAGAAATTTTCTAAAATCCCGGAATTTAAGTTCTAAATTTCCAATTTATATTCATTTTATTTTTAGCTCTTATTTTTCAATCAATATTTATATAGAATTTCACTACCAAACAAACAAATATATAACAACTAACTATATCATATATAAAATTTATTATTTTATACACAAAATATATAATAGACAAAATTATTTCATTTACCTATATTTTAAAATAATATTGTGTCGTTTTGTCCTATAATGCATTTTAGAAATCTCTATCGATGCCGTAACGTCCTAGTACCGACCAGAATTTGTAAATAGAAAATAGAACAATTAACACAATAAAAAAACATGTTATAACACTAACAAATAAGCTCTCTCATATATATACACTCAGAGACTCATTCTAGGGTATTACTACCCTATTTTATATGAGTCAGACCCCACAAAGCTATGGTTATCACAAAACCTAGCTCTGGTACAACTGAAACGACCTGTCTTTTTGGACCTTTTGAGCAAAAACACATGTCAGACTCAAACTATTCAAAAGGGTAGATTTTTATGGGGTAAATAAGAAAAAAAAAGAAATACAGAATCTTGCAGCGGAATGAAAAAATATAATAATCAAATAACAGTTCATTAAGCTATTTTATAAATGCCGTTGATTATTCTTTCACAACACAAAAATCAGAGTTACATAAAACAGAAATAAATAAATGCAGCGGAATAACATGATGTAGTGGAATAAATATAATAAATAATAATAATACAAATCTTCATCTTCATTCTCCAAAAATAACATCTTCAACCCTAAAATGCTCAGGCTGACCCGAGCGAATTGAAAAGATAAAACAATCGAGTCAGAACTAAAAGATTTATGTATGTTGGATCAACGATAATTATAAGTGTGACGGCGTAAGAGATGTTTACGGGGTTTTGACATATCCTATCTGCAAGGAACCGGAGATAGTGGTTTTGATGACAATAGCCTTTGTAACTTATTTTATTATAACTTATATACTAACACTATTGTCTAGATATATATGAATGTTATTATGCAGAATATATATAAGGTAGGTACTAATTATTGAAGACTGTACAGTATAAAGATCAAGAATGAAGAAAATAAGTTTGAAGACTTGTGAGTATCAAGATCAAGATTTCAAGATAAGTGTCTAGTTTTGTTAAAACTTCATAATAGCATGGAAATCTTCATTCAAAATTTCGTTTGGGATGGAAAGCATTTCTACCTTCTTAGTGGCTTACAAACCCATGACAAGTAGCTTACAAACCTATGACAAATGGCTTATAAACCCACGAACATCCTAGTTTTGTACAAGTTCTCGAGTCCTGATGTGATGAAATATTCTACCGGAAGAAGCTTACAAAACTTTCCAAAATGATTTTCAAAATGATTTTCAAACATGCTTTTCAAATGATTTTCAAAAATGCTTTTCAATTGATTTTCAAAAAGATGTTTTAGCCTTAATATATTTTTTATTTTTGTTTTTAAATAAACTCTTGTTTTAAACTTCATTTGTTTTTAAACTATCTTCTGATTTTTAAAAATTCTTTTATAATATATACATACTTGAGATTTAAAATCAAATTTATATATACATTCTAAAAATATATTTTCTACTCGTCTTTACTTTACATCATAGAAAAATTAGTTTATTTTACTCCAGAATCATTTCATCTTGTTTTCCTTTCAATACCATTTTCAAAATAAATTTTACCTAGTTTTTAACTAAGGGATGTCGACATCATGGGATACCCCTTGTCAACATGGTGGCCGTTAAATTCAAAAGTTTCAATTTTCAAAAGAAGTGTCTATTCGTTTAAATCTCTTCATGAATGGTTATAACTGTTACTGGTCTATAAATAGCCTTCACAAACGAATTTTTTAACAAACTATTTTATTATTTTCTTCACTCCTTCTTCTCCACTAATCCATATTCTAAAATTTTCATATTTCTAAGATCGTGCTGAAATTCTGACGAATTCTCAAGTGAATCAAATTAGAGTCTCATTCTTGTTTGATTCTCTGCCCTCTCTCGAAGATCAAAGTGCTACTCAAAGTTATAGGATCAATTTGTAATCAAAAGTTTATAAAGTCTCTTTATAAGGTGTGGTTGTGCCTGGAAATCAATTGGGCGATTTTGTGTCCCGTAAATCAAGAGAGTTTTCCCCGGACTCGAAGACAGGAGGATACCTCAAGGCCTTTAGAAATTAAGGATTGTAATCTCGACATTGGTATAATAAAAATTTGTACGAGGTGTTTGCCTTGGTGTAGGACTGGACGTAAGGAAACTCCAAACCAGTATAAAATCAGGCATGTTCTTTCCATTTACTGCTTTTTATTTACTTTCTACATATGTGTTTGATTCTGTGATTAATTTCTGCATTTGTTTGTGTCATAATTTTAATTTAGTCCATATAAGTTGTAACGGCCCAAAAGATTTTCGACCTCGAAAATCGACACTAATACGTCCGCTGTACAGAGTGCCGAGCAATCGAGTGCGGGAAACCCCAGACTGTTGGGGTTAAGAAGAAAAAGAGGTAGAAGAAATGAAAAGAAAAAAACAGCATATAATCTCACAATCGTAGCGGATCAAAATATAATATGAAATAACAACATTTATACAAAGAAAAGTTGTAACTTTCAATATATATACAAGATATCAGAGTACAATAATTCTGGACAGTTATAATAACTTGTCCCTGAATGCTATCCATACGGTCTATGATACATAGCGGAATATAAAAATACATCTCTGCCATCCAGCTCGTCTCCTGAGCTCTAAAGCGTCCTAAATTAAAAATCTACAATAGTCGGTCTGAACCGAGCATTAGAATAAAGTAACACCCGAGTCAGGCTGGAAACCAGCGTGAGTAAACCCATCTAGTATGAAATACTTAAGTTATAAGGCTTCTTTGAAAACCAAGGGTAACTCGAACATCATTACGAGTTCTTATCTTATTATAACCAAACGCTTATTACCCAAATCCATTGGTATTTAAAATAATTTATAAGTACTGTTATTTAATTTAAATGGCCAGGTTTACTTAATTTATTCAAACCTAGACTATGAGATTCTATAATCAAATCCGTAAAGGATTATAGTGATTATTAAATTGAAATGGTTCCGGATATCGCTGTCATCTGATTCCGGACTCTTGGAATTAAGAGAATATATTTAAGGAAGTCAGTTATTTAAATAACAATTTATTGTCTATGGAGAGAATACCCGATTATGGGGACTTATTACAGATTTTATTTCAAATAAAAATCGTATCATTATTTTAATCTTATTATTTTGATTTGAAAACAAGTATCCCCCAGAATTTAACAAAAATATAGATCGTTAACCCAATTAACGACCTATAACCAATATCCAACGATCTACTCATGTTCTTAGTTTACTTGATTAACCGTATTCATTTATGTTTAAAACCAATTTAATTACAAATTTAACAATTTATTAAATAATAAATCTTATAAAGTACTATTCATTATCCATAAGTTTAAGACAAATAATAATAAAATTAATTGCCGTTAAACATTAAAATATCATTTCTCTCTAATTTACGGATTGTAAATGGAAATAGATTTTAAGTGAAAGAAAAATTCATCCCTTCTCCCTTCCGTTATATTTTTTTCTTTTTCCTTATCTTTTCTTTGCTCTTATTTTCCTTCCTTACTTTTCCTATACTTTCCTTTTCCTTTAAATTTTCTTTTCCCTTTTATTTTTTTCTTATGTTCTTTTCTTTCTTTTCCCTCTCTTTTATTTTTTTCCTTTTTATTTCTCTTTTGTTTCTTTTTTTTCTACCTTTATTTTCTCGGTCCATTTTCTTCGGCCTAAAACCCTCTCCTTTCTTTCTCCCTTTCTTTCTTCCCAGTTCTAATCTTTCTACTTCCCCCTTCTTCTTTTTCCAACCCACTCGTACATGTACGTGTGCACGTGCACATGGTCTTCGATCGCGACCCCTCGCCGCCAACCACCCATCCATGTCGCTCTCGACCACCACATTCTCCTGGCTACCAGGGAACATGGAAAGATCCCTCGTTCCAAAATTCGATCCGGTCCTCAAAAAATGGACCAAGACCCATCTACTTCATCACCTCATTTCGGCACCACCGGCCACGTCGGCATTGAGATTTTTACCACAAGCTCCACCATCTCTTTCCTGACCTAGCCCCCCTGATGCGTAACCGTGAAAACCCCTTCACGATGCCACAACCCATCAACAACCTAGCATGACCCAACTCAACATCCAACCCTAGATCGACCTCAACCGACCACCACGCCGCCCCGTAAATCGTTCCACCATTTCCCATGATCGCCATCCCTTCAGCTACCTCCCCTCTGGACCCAACGCCACGAAATCGGAAGCGCCGTCGGAATTTTCCCCAAACTCCAAATACGTACATCTTCCCCTTACTTCAAAACCCCACTAAAAATTTCATAATCATCATAAAAAATTACCATTTTTGATGACGAATGCAGGCACATAATAAAGTACTAAGTTATGACACTAGAAACTTCTGACATTATTAAGTGGTTACCTATAAAATAACTTTCCTCGCTCCGCACTTAAAGGTGTTGCACGAAACAAATTTTAAAAAAAACTACATTCAAATCAGTGGGTTTTTGCCTTTGGGATCGAAACCTAAAACAATTTGTATGAAGAGAAATTGAATTTTTAAGAGGAAAGGTTAGCTGGTTTTTTAAAAATGAACAAAGTATGAAATCTCCCTTTTTTTGTAATTAAAACCTCCTCAAATCTAATCTTATTCATCCATTCATATCCAACAAAACATATCACCTTTAACCCAGATCCACGATTTATTCACAGGCACAGCTTATATGCTTATATATATATATATATCCAGTTGAAATGAAAGTGTTATATTCATTGTTGTTTTTTAAAAGGATGGTGGATTAATACTTCTCTCTCCCTTTTTCTTGCTCTAGGCTCTTTAATATCTCACTTGTTTTTGGTTTGTTTCTTTCAATGGCAGCCTCTTTACCTTATTACTTATATTTTATTTTTCGTATAGCCAAGTAATGTGTAACTTGGTCTGTATTTATAACTGAAGGAAAAAGGTATAGTGCAATATAGGGTGGCTACCTATGAGTGTACAGGCTTTTCATTTCCTTTTTTTTCGTTTTATTTTCCTTTGGTCAGAGATTTTCTTTTGACCTGATTTGATTATTGGTGTTGACAAGATCTTTTATGTGCTAGATTGGATGTTGTGTGACTTGATTTTGAAGTTTACTATAACATTGAATTTGAGTTGCATTAATGGTATTGTCTCCTCTTATGTTTACAATACTATTATATGAATTGATATATATATATATATATGTTCTTTTGTATGTGTATACACATAGTTATGCATTTTATCCTTTTATTCTTACATTAGTATTTGTCATTATCCTGCATATATATGTTTTGTGTTCATACCTATTTTATTTACTTAGACAATGGTTATATATTCATCTACATGTTCCACCTATATACATATACTTATGTATATTCTTACCATCATTTTATATATTTTACTCAGGTGCATTTGACATTATATATGTATACATATATATACACGTCTTACATAATTTCCTATTTACATATTTATTTCTTACATATCTTTTTCACATATTTTAATATCGCTTCTGTATATTTCGTTATTGCATATATATATACTCACATTTTGACAACTTCCACATATATTATTTCATATAGCATGTTATCATATACTTGTATATCTATAAATTAAGTGTATATTTTCAACATTTCAAAGCTTGCATTCATTATATGCATATATATATTCATTTCTGGGGATTTTATCTTAATTTAAATAGTGGAGTTTCTATATATGTATAAAATTTATTTTCCTATAGAATTCAAAGATTTTCTAATACAATATTCAATGTAGTTTTTAATTTAATCTATATATTCAGATGTTTTAATCATCAGAGTTTTATTTTTTCGACTTATAAAAGCAGTATTTCTAATGATTTAATTCAGTTAATAACCTAGTTAACAAATGTTAAAAATCCGGGTCATCACATACGTCTTAGAATCCATTAAACACTATTCACCCCCCATCTAGTGTTAAATTAGCCTTAAGATCCATAATCCGCACTTCCTTTCACCATCTAGTGTCTAACTTAGGTGCAGTAACTTAAAAGATGTTCAGGATTTCCAACTCTTAAGGATCCGTTAAACTATCTTTGACGACCCGCCCTTCTACTCACAGAAAGACGTATCATCAATAAGATAAGAAGGGGATAGAAATAGAAAGGAATAGAAAGAAAGAACAACAACATTAGAATCTCACAGCGGAACGGAACAAAATATAATACGTCACATAACTATTACATAGTTTTACATATATCAGAGTTATACAATATCATACACATGACAATCATACATACATCTGTCACTACATACATACCAGCATACAGCATACACTAACTAACAACTAGATATATATCTACATACGTCTGGAACTCCTGCTCCAAGCTCCTCCAGAAATCAACAATCCAAACCTATCACTTGGCTACTCATAAAAATTTGAGTACCCAAGAGTTTATGAAAAACAAAATATAAACTCCGGGTCAGACATGGGTCTGGTATGAGTAAACGGTTTTAAATTGTTTAACTTTGAATTTTTTTTTGAAAATAAAGGTATCACGTAAGACTCGCTACAAATAAACATGGGTAAGTTTTTACCTTACGCTAACCAAAATATTTTATAGGAAATCCAGTGATATTATAATAGTGTCTAGGGTCTTCATGTAAAATATAGAAATAGCTAAAATGCTTACATCTCACATTCCAACATAGCTGGGCACAATCAAAACGTACGGCTCTTATTGGAGATTGGATTCCATACAATGGCAGGGCTACTGGGGTACCGCCCGTCACAGTACGTGGCCTAGATCACTGTACCGAGGAGCCACCCTAACTCCCCTGCAACATAAGGCCGTAACCATTCCTTACTGAACAATCTCGAACAAGATAACCACACGGTTGTAGCTCGCAACCGCCCAAACAGCCAAAATAAAAAAGGACATCTCGACAGGGGTGTATCTCGTCTTGCTTGGGCATGAACCACCTAACCTTGCTGCACATCCTCTGTTTTAGCCATTCCCGGTTGATGAGGCTTAAGCCCGCGATTACCTTTACAGAACATATCTCTTAGAATGCTCATCGTTCGCCTAACGATGTGCTGAAAGCATTCAATCCATACAAGTTCGTTCCAGTACGAACGAAACCGAAGGCATTATTTCGTTACACTCATTTTGGAATCACCCTCAGAGTCAACGACAATAACCCTTGCATTCTAAAACACCATCTCGATCTTCACTTGAGATTTACGACCTAACGTTTAATTTGGATCAATGTGGTTTTCGAAATATCAAATTAACACCCGATCCCGGTCTTATCGAAATCCAAACGCCATTTTAGAGGTCAAGTTATTTAATTAATTTAAAAAGTTTAAATTCAACACTTGAATTCACATAACATTTATCACATATAAATCATACACAGTCATCACATATATATCAAAGCATATCATAGAACATCACAGAATATCACCAAATATTTATCACAAATCAGATATTCTACTTATACAATATCCGTAAGCAATCATCTTAAATTCTTATTGTAATTTAATTCAATTAAAATCAATTACTGGAGAGTTAATTACTTAACCCTGTTTAATTATCCATTAATTATCAATTTATTAATTATTCCATTTCATATCATTTAATTAATAAATCATTTCTTAATCAATTATTAAATCTTAATTACTTAATTAATTACTCTTAATCAAGTTATTTAACTTTAATTACTTAATTGATTACCCTTAATCATTAATTAATAATCTTAATTATTAATCAATAAAACTTAATTATCCATTTATTAACCACTAATTACCTTGTTAATCAATTATTCATTCTTAATTAAATTCCTTAATTAATTAACTATTAATCATTCATTAATTAACTTAAGTAGTTATTTCCATTTATTTATCACTTAATCATTAATTAATCTCAAATTACAATTGTTAAGTAATTATCCTTAATTGCTTTCTAAAATAATTTATTAATATTAATTATTCAACTTAATTAACATTTAAAAAGAAATCTTTTTCTTTAAACTTTTGAAAAATTAATTTATTATTAACTACACAACTTAATTGTTAATTAAATTTTATACTTAACTTAAATTTTTTACTTAACTTAAATTAATTACTTAACTAAAATATTAACTAAGTGTTAAAACATGGTTAAGCATTAACTATAATAATTTAAGCTTGTGTTAAATTTTTAACTTCAATTTTTAAACACTTCTTTAAATTTACAGTGCTTAAAACTGATTGGAAAATAAGTGCTTAACTTTTTTTTATAACATAATATTTCAGTTGAATGGAAACAACCCGAGACTTTCCTGCGTTTTACTCGAGTTACACTTCGAGTTAATCACCCATTTCCCCGAGTCTTCCCTGTACACAACTTCTTTTTCTCCCTCTTTTTTTTTCATTTATTTGTTCCAGTAAGTTTTTAAGTTTAAACTAAGTTATAAATTAAGCATCAAGTCACTATCTCACACACTCGAACACTCGAACACAAACCCGAAGCTAACACCAATTTTACTCGAGAAATGACTCGAGTCGCCTGATCTCAACGACATAGACACCAAATCCCACTGCCGTACACGTGCACAGCGACGCGACCGACCTCCGGCGATCACCTACATCATCGGCAAGTCACAATTCACACTAAAGCACGAAATCCCAACTCAAATCGCCAACAGAAATTTCGAATCGAAAATTTAGCCTTCGGTTTGAAACTGAAGCTCAACCAAAACGACATAGACTTCGCCACTGCCACACAAACCACCGGAATCGCCAAAAATTCATCCACACCACGACAACGCACGAAGCTTCCATCCTTCAAAAATTCATGCAACTCGATCTCACGTAGAGGACGAACACTCCACGTTACAGACAAGTGCAAAAACTTGAAATAAAACCCTAAAATGATCTAGTCCTCATAATCCACGCAATAGAAAAATATTCTGATAATTTTCACGAAATCACCAATGTTTATACTTTCTTCAAAACAAATTTCAATATTTATTAATGATTCGATTGTCAGGAATTGAGAAAAATGCAAAAATTTTCAATTACAAACTGCTCTTGAAATACTTAATTAAAAATCCTCGTTTTTATTTTAAAAATCATAAATTGCAGTAATACTTCAAGATATAAAATTGAATTAATATTTTATAACACTCAAATTTATCAAAGAATTATTTGATTTACCTCTAGAACAAGTTACAGTAGTATATTCTTACAGACATAGTTTATTTAGCCTTTAAAAAATCTTAATTTAGTTTAAACATATTGTTTTAGTTGGAAACATACAGATTAACAATCTTTTGATGAGAATAAATTGAGTTTGAAAACAAATATGCACTATATACCAATTTCAGGAAATCACAGAGCATCACAAAATCATATGCAAACTGAAGCATATACAAACCATATTACCAATGAAGTTTGAACTATTTTTAATTAACTTAAAACTTTTAAAATTATGTTTACTCACTTGGAAAGTTGTTGGACAAAGAACAATCTGATGTGATGAAGACTGCAGTTGAAACTGCCTTAAGTTTTGTTTGGTTTTTGATTTAAATTTGATTTGAGTTTGCTTCTCCCTTTTTCTTCTTTTTATTTTTCATAGGCTAACTAAATGTTTTTTGAACGAACTAAAAAGAAGATGGTCACATATATAGAAGAGAGCAGGATACTTAAGGGAGGTTATAACCGGTTAAGTTACTTTCTTATCTTTGCTTTATTTTAACCAGATTTTATTACTGAAATATAAAGATTTGTAAAACTTTTGAAATGACTAAAATTGGGCTGAGATGATAGCAATTAAATGCTAAGGTTTCCTAATTAGTTTACATGTTATAATTATATTTTCTGTGTATATAGATATTTGTATAGAAATATACACTTTTGCAGGTAGGCATGGCTTTCATGTGAAGATATTTTGTAAAGATGTTTGTTTTTTTATTAACTTCTAGTTTGAATAGTTTATACACATATGTGTCAGGTTTTACTTTATACATTTGGCTTTGTTTATAAAGATATTTTTCTTATGTAAATATTTGTTTTCAGGTAGACATTTGGTCTTGCATATGAAGATAATTTGTATATAAATATTTTTCTGGTATTACGTTATACTTTGTTTTTTTTTTATCATTTTTGTTTTATTTCAACTATCAATATTTAAATTAGACTCATGAGTTTACTTATTTATATTTATATTTTAACTATCAATAATTAAGTTATATTCATATGTTTGACTTATATTTTATATTTATATTTTATATTAATAGACTTTGATTTTAATTTAAACATTATCATCCATGTGTTTTTACTAAATGTAACAAGATAGAGCACTTTAATTCAATTATACAAGATAGATTTTATTTTAAATATTTTAAGAGATTTTGTTTTAAATGTTCCAAATCAAATTTCGCTTTTCAAAATAAAAATTTATACAAACAAATGGCAATTATTTCAAAAGTCATATCATTTTAAAATGATAAGTTTACTTTTTATTTAAATTAGATTAAATATTTATTAAAATAAATAGGGCCAAAATCTAGGGTCGTTACATTCCTCCCCCCTTAATAGAATTTTATCCCCGAAATTTAAAACAAAAGATAATTCAAAAGCTTTTATACCAACCATTCAAACATATATATCATTCAAACATTATCAAACAACCAAACAATCTATCCTAACAAACATCACTAGCTGTCTGGACAATAATCCGAATAAGCTTTCCTAAAACTATCCAGAGTTTTCCAGGTGCAATCTCTGGGATCCTCACTCCACTGCACTTTGACAAGCGTCACTACTTACTCCTGAGTTGCCTCTCGTCTTGATCAACAATCCGAACTGGATTCCTAACCACAATCAAATTCGACTTGACTTCTAAATCTTCCTGGACCACTAGTTCTACAACAAATGATGGATCATGAACAAATTTCCTTAGATGGGATACATGGAATACATTATGAATTCCAGACATCCGTTCTAGCAATTCAACTCTGTAAGCTACAGCACCAATTCTTTCCAATACCGAAATGGACCAATATATCTCGGGCAAGTTTTCCCGTCTTTCCGAACCTAATAGCTCCTTTTAATCGGGAAACTTTGACAAAAACAAAATTACCAATCTCAAATTCTAAATTGTCTTCGCCTCTTTTCTGCGTACTTCTTCGAACGGTCCTAAGCAGCTCTCATCCTTTACTTGATAAACTCAACTTTAGCAGATGCTTCTTGAATCAAGTCTGGTCCAAGCATAAGACGATCTTCCGACTCTATCCAACAAAATGGGGATCTACACGGTCTTCCATATAGAGCTTCATACGAAGCCATCTTGATACTTGCTTGGTAACTGTTATTAGATGATAATTCTACCAAATGAAGACGGTCTTTCCAAAATCCACCAAAATCCAAAACACAAGCTTGCAACATATCTTCTAGAATATGATTAAGCCTCTCCGTCTGTCCATTTGTCTGAGAATGATAGCCTGAACTCATTCTCAAACTTGTTCCCATAGCTGATTGCCGAGCCTCCTAGAATTTGCTGGTGAAAATAGGATCTCGATCACTTACTATACTGATAGGAACACCATGAAATATGACTATTTCCCTTAAGAAAATCTCTGCTAAAGAAACTGTAGTACGAGTTGCCTTAACTGGTATAAAATGGGCACTCTTAGTTAACGATCCACAATAACCCGTATACCATCGTTTCCTTCCTTGGTTCTAGGCAGATCGTCAATGAAATCTATCGAAATCATCTCCCATTTCCATTCTGGGATTTCCAAAGGCTGCAACAAACCGGCTGACTTCTGTTGATCTCCTTAAACTTGCTGACAGATAGCACAACTATTAACGAAAGCAGCTACATCCCTCTTCCTGCTCGGCCACCAAAAATTTCTTCTCATATCTTTATACATCTTGGAGATTTCTGGGTGAATATTCAGTTTGGAGCGATGACACTCAGCTACGACTCCTTGCCTCAATCCATCTATATTAGATACACACAAACAACCATTAATCCTCAAAACTCCTTGATCATCCACTTTGAAATCTGAATATCGACCATTCTTAGTTCTAAGAATCAGTTCCTCAAAAGATCTATCCTCCATTTGCTTACTTATGATTCTATCCTAGAGAGATGGAACACCTTCCAAAAGAGACAAAACTGCATTCCTTCTAAGAGCATCAACCATAAAATTCGCCTTTCCCGGGGTATACAGAATATCCAAATCATAAGATGCCAGAAACTTGACTCATCGCTGCTGCCTCAGATTAAGATCCTTTTGAGAGAAAAGATATTTCAATGGTTTGTGATCCGTGAATAACTCGAACTTCTCTCCCAAGAGATAATGTCTCCCAAATCTTCAAAGCAAAATCAATGGCTAACAACTCAAGATCGTGCGTAGCGTAGTTCCTTTCATGTGGCTTTAATTGCCGACTCGCATATGCAATTACTCTTCCATTCTGCATCAAAACTGCTCCCAGACCAACTATACAAGCATATGTATAAACTTCAAATTTGCTTTTCCTATCCAGAATAGCAAGCACTGGTACACTGGTTAGCCTCTTCTTCAATTCTTGGAAAGCTTCTTCACACTGGGATGTCCATTTGAACTTAGCTCCTTTCCTCGTCAACTTGGTCAAATGTGAAGAAATCTTGGAATAATCCTTGATAAACTTCCTGTAGCAGCCAGCTAATCCCAGAAAAATGCGAACTCCCATCGGTGACTTCGGTTGCTTCCATTCTAGAATAGTCTCGACCTTCGCTGGATCTACAGAGATACCTTCACCAGAAACAATACGCCCCAAAATTTGACTTTCGATTTCCAAAAATGGCACTTAGAGAACTTCGCCTTCAAAACATGTCTCCTTAGAGTCTCCAACACTATCCTCACATGTTGCTTGTGCTCTTCTTCAGACTGACCAAAATATCATTAATGAACACCAAAACAAACTTATTCAGTTCTCGATAATCCATACAGAACCCTAGCGATCCATCCGATTTGGTGACAAACACTGCAGCAGAACCCCAACAAGAAAAAAAACTAGGCCTAATCAACCCCTTCTCCAAAAGATGCTGAGCCTGCTTAACTAACTCTTCTCTCTATGGGGAGGCAAACACTTAACTTCCTCGAATACATCAGGGAAATCTTGGACCACATCGATATCTTCAACCTTCTCTTGAGAAGTCTCAACTCTATGTAAAAGATACTCAAGTGAATTCCAGAATCATCACACGACATTCTGGCAATCCTACCCAAATCAGTTTCCAACGAAACGATCCTCTCATCACAATTCAGAACAGCCTTATATTGATCGATCCAATCCATCGAAGAAATGGATCCATTCTGCTACTTCTGAAATTACCCCAAGGAAAACTACTAACCAGAAAACCTTTTCGACGACACACAGAACACTCCGAGCTGTACTGCTGACCCAGTGCCCAAAGGCTTCCTATCCAAAGCTCTTCGAGAAACTCGAACCTCGAACCAAATTGAAGCACCCTATTGAACTTAGCCACAACACCGAAGCAGACATACTCCCTTAACTTGTTCCAAAGAAACATCTTTGGAGACATCCATAATCACTGTATCTCATCACACAGCTACTTCATCCTGAGGCATCAAGATATCATGACTTGCTTCCTTCCAACCAACAGATCCAAACTCTAGCTCATCCAAACTTACACTTCAAAGATGAACTCTGAACCTTAACAGGTTTCCTTCAAAGATCGGTGAAATCCATACACCACCCAAATCTCACTCGAGTCGGTAATAGGTCTATAGTCTCGACAGATACACTTCCAACCTCAAACATTCAAACTCCAACCATTGGTAGTCGTGTTACACACACCACTACCCTATCTACCTTCATAACTTATATTGGAAAACCAGAACAGGTAACCCAACAAATAGGTAGAAATTAATATATATATATATATATATATATATATATATATATATATCAAAATTACAAGTACGCTCTCTCAAGAAAGAAATCACTCAAGAGACTAGGTATTCGCTTAACCTAGCACTTTGATACCACCTGTGACGACCCACCCTTCTACTCACAGAAAGACGTATCATCAATAAGACAAGAAAGGGATAGAAATAGAAAAGAATAGAAAGAAAGAACAACAGCATCAGAATCTCACAGTGGAACAGAACAAAATATAATACATCACATAACTATTACATAGTTTTACATATATCAGAGTTATACAATATCATACACATGACAATTATACATATATCTGTCACTACATACATCCCAGCATACAACATACACTAACTAACACAGCGGAACTAGACAGATATCTACATACGTCTGGAACTCCTGCTCCAAGCTTTTCCAGAAATCAACAATCCAAACCTATCACTTGGCTACTCATAAAAATTTGAGTACCCAAGAGTTTATGAAAAAAAATATAAACTCTGGGTCAGACATGGGTCTAGTATGAGTAAACGGTTTAAAATTGTTTAACTTTGAAAAAAAAATTGAAAATAAAGGTATCACGTAAGATTCCCCACAAATAAACACGGGTAAGTTTTTACCTTATGCTAACCAAAACATTTTATAGGAAATCTAGTGATATTATAATAGTGTCTAGGGTTTTCAAGTAAAATACAGAAATAGCTGAAATGCTTACACCTCACATTCCAACATAGTTGGGCACAATCAAAACGTACGGCTCCTATTGGAGATTGGATTCCATACAATGGCAGGGCTACTGGGGTACCGCCCATCATAGTACATGGCCTAGATCACCATACCGAGGAGCCACCCTAACTCCCCTGCAACACAAGGCCGAACCATTCCTTACTGAACAGTCTCGAACAAGATAACCCCGCGGTTGTAGCTAGCAACCGCCCACACAGCCGAAATAAAAAGGGACATCTAGACAGGGGTGTATCTCGTCCTGCTTGGGCATGACCCACCTAACCTTGCTGCACGTCCCCTATTTTAGCCATTCCCGATTGATGAGGCTTGAGGCTACGATTACCTTCACAGAACATATCTCTTAGAATGCTCATCGTCCGCCTAACGATGTGCTGAAAGCAATCAACCCATACAAGTTCGTTCCGGGTTCGAACGGAACCGAAGACATTATTTCGTTACACTCATTTTAGAATCACCCTCAGAGTCAACGACAATAACCCTTGCATTCTGAAACACCATCTCGATCTTCACTTGATATTTACGACCTAACGTTTAATTTGGATCAATGTGGTTTTTGAAATATCAAATTAACACCCGATCCCGGTCTTATCGAAATCCAAACGCCATTTTAGAGGCCAAGTTGTTTAATTAATTTAAAAAGTTTAAATTCAACACTTGAATTCACATAACATTTTTCACAGATAAATCATACACTGTCATCACAGATATATCAAAGCATATCATAGAACATCACAGAATATCACCAAATATTTATCACAAATCAGATATTCTACTTATACAATATCCATAAGCAATCATCTTAAATCCTTATTGTAATTTAATTCAATTAAAATCAATTACTGGAGAGTTAATTACTTAACCCTGTTTAATTATTCATTATTATCAATTTACTAATTGTTCCATTTCGTATCATTTAATTAATAAATCATTTCTTAATCAATTATTAAATCTTAATTACTTAATTAATTACTTCTTAATCAAGTTATTTAACTTTAATTACTCAATTGATTACCTTTAATATTAATTAATAATCTTAATTATTAATCAATAAAACTTAATTATCCGTTTATTAACCACTAATTACCTAGTTAATCAATTATTCATTCTTAATTAAATTCCTTAATTAATTAACTATTAATCATTAATTAATTAACTTAAGTATTTATTTCCATTTATTTATCACTTAATCATTAATTAATCTCTAATTACAATTGTAAAGTAATTATCCTTAGTTGCTTTCTAAAATAATTTATTAATATTAATTATTCAACTTAATTAACATTTAAAAAGAAATATTTTTCTTTAAACTTTTGAAAAATCAATTTATTATTAACTACACAACTTAATTGTTAATTAAATTTTATACTTAACTTAACTTAATTACTTAATTAAAATATTAACTAAGTGTTAAAACATGGTTAAGCATTAACTAAAACAATTTAAGCTCGTGTTCAAGTTTTAACTTCAATTTTTAAACACTTCTTTAAATTTACAGCACTTAAAACTGATTGAAAAATAAGTGCTTAGCTTTATTTTTTTATAACATAATATTTCAGTTGAAAGGAAACAACTCGAGACTTTCCTGCGTTTTACTCGGGTTACACTTCGAGTTAATCACCCATCCCCCGAGTCTTCCCTGTACACAACTTCTTCTTCTCCCTCTTTTTTTTTCATTTATTTGTTCCAGTAAGTTTTAAATTTTAAACTTAGTTATAAATTAAGCATCAGGTCACTATCTCACGCACTCGAACGCTCGAACACAAACCCGAAGCTAACACCAATTTAACTTGAGAAACGACTTGAGTCCCTAATATCAACGACACAGACACCAAATCCCACTGCCGTACACGTGCACGGCGACGCGACCGACCTCTGGCGATCACCAACATCATCGGCAAGTCACAATTCACACTAAAGCACGAAATCCCAACTCAAATCGCCAACAGAAATTTTGAATCGAAAATTTAGCCTTCAGCTTGAAACTGAAGCTCAACCAAAACGACATTACGACTTCGCCACCGCCGCACAGACCACTGGAATCGCCAAAAATTCATCCACACCACGACAACGCACGAAGCTTCCATCCTTCAAAAATTCATGCAACTCGATCGCACGTAGAGGACGAACACTCCACGTTACAGACAAGTGCAAAAACTTAAAATAAAACCCTAAAATGATCTCGTCCTCATAATCCATGCAATAGAAAAATATTCTATTAATTTTCACGAAATCACCAATGTTTATACTTTCTTCAAAACAAATTTCAATATTTATTAATGATTCGATTGTCAGGAATTGAGAAAAATGCAAACTTTATTCAATTACAAACTGCTCTTGAAATGCTTAACTAAAAATCCTCGTTTTTGTTTTAAAAATCACAAATTGCAGTAATACTTCAAGATATAAATTTGAATTAATATTTTATAACACTCAAATTTATCAAAGAATATTTGATTTACCTGTAGAACAAGTTACAGTAGTATGTTCTTGCAAACATAGTTTATTTAGCCTTTAAAAAATCTTAATTTAGTTTAAACATATTGTTTTAGTTGGAAACTTACAGATTAACAATCTTTTGATGAGAATAAATTGAGTTTGAAAACAAATATGCACTATATATCAATTACAGGAAATCATAGAGTATCACAAAATCATATGCAAACTGAAGCATATGCAAACCATATTACCAATGAAGTTTGAATTATTTTTAATTAACTTAAAACTTTTAAAATTATGTTTACTCACTTGGAAAGTTGCTGGACAAAGAACAATCTAATGTGATGAAGACTGCAGTTGAAACTGCCTTAAGTTTTATTCTGTTTTTGATTTAAATTTGATTTGAGTTTGCTTCTCCCTTTTTCTTCTTTTTATTTTTCATGGGCTAACTAAGTTTCTTTTTTTTTTGAACAAACTAAAAAGAAGATGGTCATAAATATAGAAGAGAGCAGGATACTTAAGGAAGGTTATAATTGGTTAAGTTGCATTCTTATCTTTGCTTCATTTGGACCAGATTTTATTACTGAAATATAAAGATTTGTAAAACTTTTGAAATGACTACAATTGGGCTGAGATGATAGCAATTAAATGCTAAGGTTTCCTAATTAGTTTACATGTTATAATTATATTTTCTGTGTATATAGATATTTGTATAGAAATATACACTTTTGCAGGTAGGCATGGCTTGCATGTGAAGATATTGTGTAAAGATGTTTGTTTTTTATTAACTTCTAGTTTGAATAGTTTATACACATATGTTTCAGGTTTTACTTTATACATTTGGCTTTGTTTATGAAGATATTTTTCGTATGTAAATATTTGTTTTCAGGTAGACATTTGGTCTTGCATATGAAGATAATTTGTATATAAATATTTGTCTGGTATTATGTTATACTTTGTTTTTTTATTATTTTTATTTTATTTCAACTATCAATATTTAAATTAGATTCATGAGTTTACTTATGTATATTTTTATTTTAACTATCAATAATTAAGTTATATTCATATGTTTGACTTATATTTTATATTAATAGACTTTAATTTTAATTTAAACATTATCATCCATGTGTTTTTACTAAATGTAACAAGATAGAGTACTTTAATTCAATTATACAAGATAGATTTTATTTTAAATATTTTAAGAGATTTTATTTTAAATGTTCCAAATCAAATTTCCCTTTTCAAAATACAAATTTATATAAACAAATGGCAATTATTTCAAAAGTCATATCATTTTAAAATGATAAGTTTACTTTTTATTTAAATTAGATTAAATATTTATTAAAATAAATAGGGCCAAAATCCAGGGTCGTTACACTATCTATGATGTAGTAAAATACACTATTATAATATGTCTACAATAAAGTAAAGTATTAAAATAGCATTATGGCGTTACCCATATCCCCCTTAACACAATTATATATATTCTCATAGTCTATACAGTACCGTAATTCCTCCGTAAACTGGAGGGCTATCAGAGGGCATTCCATAGGTATGGTACAAACCAAACTCGTAGAATGTATGATAAGGCATGCGACAAGGCACTCGAGGCATTGCCCATGGTAGATATACCATTTGCGGATCCGGACTGGTGGTAACACAGCAGCTACTACTGCCCACCTCAGAACACACTCCCAAATCAAATCAAGGGGTGTCCAGCAAATCAATCACAACATAATAGAATGGTATCAAAGAAATATGCCCGATAGGAGGAATGACCTCACTTTGCCCGACGTAGCTTCTGATTTTAGCCACATCAAGCTGACTCACGGGAGGCAGGATCACGTAAATATCTTACACATAATCGTTCGTCAAACCATCCTACTTTATTTCTGGAATCTCTACCACATGCATAGTTGTGAAAGTGGTTTTTGGTATTGGTAGAGAGTATGACAATATCTGATCCCGGTCTCTTTAACAACCAAAGGATTATTTCACACCGGTTGGTTGTTTTAAATTTTCAAAAAAGTCAATTCGCAATTTGTATCAAAATATCATATACAATTTCAAATCATATCTCTTTCGAAATCATATTCATTTTTAATAAATCATATTTACTCAAATATGTTATTTCACAAAAGGTATCAATTCCAAATTCCAACTTAGGTTGTATCATCATCAAGGATTTAAATATAAATACTTCAACTTTACACAGTCTGAAATTTTAGAAAATAGTTTGGATAATCATAAATAATTTTAATAGTTAAAAATAGTTAAAATAGATTAAAATAGTTTAAATAGTAAAATAGTTTAAATAGATTTAAATTTGATTTAATTTAATTTAAAAATGATTTAAACCGATTTAAAATAGATTAAATAGATTTTATTAGGTTTAAAATGTTTAAAATGGTTTAATTATAGATTAAATTATTTAAATTATATTAAGTAGATTTTTAAATAGATTTAAATTATCTTAAATAGGTTTTAAATAGATTAAATAGATTTAATTAGCTTAAAATTTGTAAAATAGTTTTAAATTGGATTAAATAGGTTATAATAGATTAATATAAATAAAAACAGTTTAAATTGATTAAAATTGTTAATTTAATTAAATAGTTTAAATTAGTTTTAAAATAGATTTCAAAGTTATATCTAACATTTCAATAACTCAATTCTGATAAATTCACTTATATTTGACACCTCAACTTTAAAATTCAAATTTGAATCCTTTGAACAGTTCACTAAATCAATTCCAATTTCAACATTTACGCTTGGGCTTCAAAAATAATTCAGTTTGCATAAATCACTTTCTATTTCAAAATATTTGTTAACTGAATTCAAATTTTTTAAAGATTCAAAAATCATTTAAATTAACATCTTGGTATTTTCAACCATTTGCATCCACACATGTTGGACTTGAATTGCTCAAAATATCAGATTGTTAATTTAAATTTGGCAAAACTCAGCATATACAGAAATAAAATAATTACAGAATCATAGACACAGAGTTATATAACAATAATGCAGCGAAAACCCAAGAATAGTAGTTCACGACGCTACTACATATATAACAGAGTTAAACAAGATACAATAGAAGTCTCGAATACATAGATGTCTCAATACAATAAACAGATAAAAAATTTGAATATCACTGGAGTCAACTGAAAAACTAAAAGCTGAATAGATAGATGGATCTTCAAATCAAAGCTCCAACTCCAAAGGTGAGTCTCAAAAGCTTTAACACTCAGTCTGACCCGTGCGTAAAGCAAAACACAAAACACTCGAGTCAGGATTAACATTCTTATATCAATAAATCAAACTCAAGTGAAATATCAACTGAAATACAAGTAACATAAAGGATGTTTGGGATAATCATCCTCTAAGGATCCATTAAACTATATACTATGTAGTAAAATACGCTATTATAACAATGTCTATAGTAAAGTAAACTATTAAAATAACGTTAAGGCGTTACCCATATTCCCCTTAACACATTTTATATATTCCCACAATCTATACAATACCGTAATCTCCCACGTACTGGGCGTCGTCAGTGGGCACTCCATATGTATGGTACAAAACAAACTCGTATTGGGCTTGATATGGTAGGTGACAGGCACAATTAGGCAATGCCAGGGTAGATATACCAATTACACTTCCGGGATGGTGGTAACGCATAGCAGCCACTACCGCCCATCTCGAAACACACTCCCAAATCAAAATCAAGTGTGGCCACCAAATCAACCACAAAGTCAAAATATAGTACCGAAGGAATGTGTCCGATCGAAGGAGCTACCTCACTTGGCCCGTCAATTGCTCCTGTTTTAGCCACCTTAAGCCAATTCATGAGAGTCGGGTCCACGTATGTACCTCATATAGGATCGTCGCCACCATCCTACTTAATTCAGTAATCTCTACCACGTACACAGTTGTTAAAGTGGTTTTCGGTATTGGCAGAGATTATGACAATATCCGATCCCGGTCTCTTTAACAACTAATCATTATTATAACACCGCGGTCATTTCAAAATAGTTTATACTTCAAAATCAAAATATCATTTCTATTTCAAAAACCATATCAATACGATATCATTTCCATTTCAAAACCAAATCAACATGATATCATTTCCATTTCAAAACCAAATCAATACGATATCATTTCCATTTCAAATATATTCACTTCCAAAATCATAGCACTTCAAAGTTATAACATCTTCGAAATTATAAAGCTTCTAAAACCATAATACTTTAGAAAATCATAACTTAGAAATCACAATACTTTAGAAAGCATAACACTTTGGAAATAATAATTTAGAAATCATAACACTTTAAAATCATAACACTTTGAAACCATAATACTTTGGAAGTCATAACACTTCGAAATCATAACACTTTGAAATCATAATACTTTAGAAAACCTTAACACTTTACATTAAACAGTTTGGATGTTAATAATAGTATATATAATAAAATAGTTTATAAAATAAAATAGCTTATATAAAATAGTTATAAGTAAAAATAGTTTATATTAAAATAATTAGTATATTAAATGTATAAACTAATTAGTATATTAAATTAGTATATATGAAAATAGATTTATAATAAAATAGTTTATATTAAAATAATTTACAGAGTAAAATATTAAAATATTTTAAAATATAATTCAAAAATACTTTATATAATAAAATAGTTTCCTCAAATTTCACAAATTGATTCTACTCAGCTCGAATTCCAAAATTCCAATTTAATTCAATCTCAATTCTTAAATTTCAACTCAATTCAGTTTCTCAAAAAATCATTTCAAATTATATCGATTTCAAATACAGGGTTGAACCACAAAATATACCATTTCAATTTCAATATATTTCAAAGCTTTGAAGATTCCAAATTTTCAAAACTAAATTTGATAATTCCCTTAATATATCAAATTAACTTCATTATTATTTAATTTTAAATATTCACTTAAAAAATCCAATATCATTTAAATAAAACTTCAAATTCTAAATTTAAATAGAACTGAATATACCATTTCAATTTATGTAAATTTGAAATATTCATTTAAGTCACTTTAAAACCAAAATCAAGTTAAAAAAATCATATCCTTTAAAATCTAAAATTTAATAAGTTTCAAACCGATTTAATTAAGTAAAATTCTTAATTAAGTACCATTTCAAATAAATTTCAAATCTATCTACCCAACCTTAATTTATTGAAATTTATTATAAACTCTATATTTGAAAATATAATTTTAAATAAATACTTAAACATATTGTATATATATTAAATCAAACTTTATTAAATTAAATCTTATTATCAAACTTATTTTATAATAAAACTAATTTATACATATTTTAAAATAGTAAAATTATAAGTAAATTCTTAAAATTTATAATTTCAAAACTAACTTATAATTTTAAAACTTTGAAAACATATAAATTTAAAACCAAGAATTTATACTTTATAAAATACATTAATATATAATATCTTGAAAATCAATATTTATTAAACCATATATTTCTTTCCAAAACCATAGAAACCATTTTCAAAATATTTATATATAGACCAACGGTGTCTGTATATAATTTTCTATCCTATGGTCAAGTGATGCGGATATTTATCATTTCAATCTGCAATTTAAATATATACGGGTATATATCATTTCAACCCGCAATCCCGAATTCAATTCAATGAAAATCGCTTGGGTTTATCATTTCAACCCATAACGATTTTCTCCTATTCTACAGATCGCTCGAGTATGTATTATGTCAACCCATAGGAAATTCTATACTAACAGGGAATCTGCAGAGTGTTAACAGATATGATAATAATATAACAGGCATATATCATCAATATAAATAACAGATAATGGTGTCAGATGTCACGGGTGAACAGATACAGAAAATAGTACATATATAGCAACGTAAATAACTAACAACAGCATATTTCAATTGTCGTTTCAATTGAAATAAAATTTAATAAATATGAGAACTTTAATCGTGAGTGATTGCTCACCTTTTGAGGCTAGAGATATTTGACAATGAAATGGGTTACAGATCCAAGCACGAATTCAAAAACAAAGCTAGATGGGTATGAATTCGACGGATAGAGTTGATAATTTGGAACCGATGAGAAAAATCAACTAGTTTGATAGAAACAGAAATTTTATACATATACATATATATATATATATTAAATTTCCTTGAAATCAATATTTAATTTAAGACAAATATATATATATATATATATATATAATTCAAAACATTATTCTTAAAATATAAGTATTTAAAATCAAAGGTATATAATCTATATTTAAAAATCAACACTTTAAACAAATCGAAATAAATCTGTATAAACATATATGCACACACAATAGATCAGACATAATATCATTTATATATTATATATATAAGCCAATGGAACAATATATTATTATTATGTACATTATATAATCAATATAATAGTATATCAGCAATATATATAAGAACAGAATTGTATACTATAAAACAATATATATAAATATATATAAACCTTTGATAAAAGATGCAAAATATACATATTATATATATAATATGTATAACTTACATATATATATATATATATATATATATATATATATATATATTAAACTAGTATCTTTTGTATGCATATACCTTTAAACAAACAGGTCAGTAACTCAATAAGATAATATGTATAATACTTTTTATAATAAAATATACTAAACACAATATATACCAATATATATAACTGTAGAGCTGAGGACATATATAAATTTATATATATAAAATATGAAAGCTGCAAATAGAATATACTTAAAACAATATTATCTTTATAACACACACACACACACACACACACACACACACACATATTAGAAGCGAAACTCATGTCTATTTGCATATATGTAAACTACTACATAACCACATACACATTATAACTTTAAATCAATATTTCTTACAAATCAATATATACTTACTTCACAAAAATACACATATAACTTATATAATTATACATAGACAGACACGTTAAAGAAATACTATACATTATCTAATAAGATAATATATAACAACATATAGGCTTGAATATGCAATAACAAATACATGAATACAATATTTTTCTACGGGCAAACTTATAGAAAATATATTTATGTACTTATAAAGTAGTTAGATTATCTATATAAACTGCTACAACCTACCTATATATGTAAGCCGAAAGTTAAACATTTTATATATAAAATGTTTAACCTGAGAAGGAAACAACACGACAGAGAGGGGTGGTGACGGGATGAAGGTCGAGGGAAAAAGGAAGGTCGAAGCCAAGGGACGGTGCAAGAAGAGTACGTGGATGGTCGCTGGTGAGAGTGTGGCCGAAGTGGAGGTATTTGGGTGCTTGCAAATTGGCCGAGCAGTAGCGGGGAGGAAGGAAGGCACTGGGCTACAAGGTGATGGCAACAGGCTTCAACAATGAAATGTATAAAATTTTTGGAACGTTGAATATGGGCAGGTTTATTTGGGCAAGGATAAAGCAATCGTGAATATAAATTTATCTCTTGACAGAACCAAAATGAAGATAGTAGAATAAACTAACGAAATAAATTCAACTAGGAATTACGACTATAGGGAATAGAAAAGGTTGCCTGTTAATTTCTAGAAATATAAAAAGTTTGTAGCTATTGGTTAACCAGAGACAAACGAAAGGACACAACAAAAAAACATGAAATAGATATTGTACCGTTATCGTTCTCACGGATTCTGCTGCGTATCAGATTTCAAAACACAGAATTGAATATATCGCAGAGATCGGCACGACAGAACGATCAAAACGGTATACAGATATCAGTGGTACGATCATCGTATCAAAAGTCGATAATCGGCACCGAAAATGCTGCTCATATGCCGGAATTACGATAGACGGAGCAATAACTCACTCAGAAGATGATTTACAAATTTATTGTGTAAAAATATTCATGTTTGGAAAATAGTTTATTATCATCAAATATTAACTGATTTAAATTGAAATAAAATTACACAAAAAATAAACACTCACATATCAGATGAAAATTTACCATTTGCTATGTTAAAATAGACGTATTCCAAATATTAAATTTTTATTTCAAAGTTTTATTATTTAAAATTTTAGTTAATTACGTTATAAAAGTTATAAAAATATATGAGTCGTTACACTCTCCACCACTCAAAACTTTTCGTCCCCGAAAAGGAATGAGGTAAGAGAATAGAAACAACCAGAAAGGAAAATAGATTGGAAGACAAATAAAACAATTAATTTAAAACCCTATAAATATCAATTTACATTAATTAATACTCAATATTTGATTTTAAATTCAAGGTATTTTAATTCAATTGATTTGATTTCAATTTATTAATTCCTTCAAAACAAAATTAATTTTATCTATCTCTTTTATTATTCAATTAAAATATTATTCTATTTATCTCTATTAACATTTTATAATTAAAATTTAAGTGTATAACATTTATTATAACCACTCATATTTTATTTATAAATTCCTTTAACATCATTTTACATTGTAAATTATTCAATTACATATTCAACTTCTGAATAATTTAGGTAAGTTATATTGGAATGTAATTGAGTATTATACAAGTAAGTTTTTTTTCTAATTCAATTATTCCAGGTTTTATATATTTATCCAAAATTTTGGCTTCATTTTATAATTAAAATCATCTTTTACATAATTTTGAGAATTAAATTTTCGATTAACTTCAAACAATTTAGATATATATATATATCAAATAAAATCTAAAATCATATACCAATATATAATATATCTATTTTAAATCATATACCAATATATATACTTCTGAATGGTCTTTCCACTTCGAAACTCGAAAATGAATGTCGACGATGCTGCAGTCATCACCGAAATTATTTTCAAGCGACAAAAGACAAGAGTACTGATTTAAACTTTGAAAATTCTTTGGAAATGATTTATGTTTGAAAATACTTTAAATAATATACATTCCGAAACTTAAAAACCAAAGTTTGAAATTACCGAAAATTAAATTCTCAAATTCTAAATTTTAAATTTATTTAATTTTTTCTTCAAATCAATTTATAAACCATGTTTATAATTTCATTTTTTATATCATTTGTTAAAGGTTTACAAATAATAAATCAAATATTATCATTTTAACAATCAATTCAGTTAACTATTTATTTTTATGAAAATTTATACTTAGACATAATATAATCATATATTTTTATTCCATTTATCAAATTTGAAAATAATATTGTGTCAGTTTGCTCTATTCAAGTGTTTTGGAATTTCTATCGATAGCGTTGATCAGACGAATCGATTGAAATCCTAAATTAAAATTAACATCCCAAATAACATAATATGAAAATATTTTTATATTAATACAAATACACTCCCTCACTCGATGATACCAGGATGGATTTCAAAACAAGGATAGAGATCCAAATTAGTGGAACCCAAATTAAAGAGAATTCGAGCTAAGAAGATAGGCTTGAAACGAAGATAAGATAATAGAAAGATTGATATACTAGTATTAATCGTGGGTGGCATTAACCAGATCAAACGTGATTCAAGAATAAGATCGATGTAGAATTCTGAGGCAAATTGACATCTGATCGTAAGAGATAGGATTTGGGTATAATGAAAGATAACAGCTTCGTAAATCGAGGATATAGGAATCTGCGATGAATCAATGCCTGATGTAAAGGAGTTTCAGCCTTTTAAAAACCATTCAGTGGAGCTATGTGATACTCTAGAATCAAGAAAACACGAACATGAAGAAGAAAGAATGGACTTTGGAACTGGAGAGGAACGTTCCAAAATACAAAGGGAAACCGAGTCAAAGGGGAAGAGATTCAAGCTCGAACGAAAGTGATTCCGTAATTAAATTTACTGCATATGCTAAGTTTTGCCTAAAACCAGAGCTCTGATGCCAACTGTAACGTCCAGGTATTTTCAACCATTCGCATTCACACATGTTAGACTTGAGTTGCTCAAAATATCAGATTGTTAATTTAAATTTGGCAAAATTCAGCATATACAGAAATAAAATAATCATAGAATCACAGACACAGAGTAATATAACAATAATGCAGCGGAAACAAAAGAATAGTAGTTCATAAAGTTACCATATATATAATAGAGTTAAACAAGATACAATACAAGTCTTGAATACATAGATGTCTCAATACAATAATCAAATAACAAGATCTGAATATCACTGAAGTCAACTGAATAATTGAAGCTGAATAGATAGATGGATCATCAAATCGAAGCTCTAACTTCAAATGTGAGTCTCAAAAGCTTTAGTGCTCGGTCTGACCCGAGCTTAAAGCAAAACACAAAACACTCGAGTCAGGATTAACATTCTTATATCAATAAATCCAACTGAAGTGAAATATCAACTGAAATACAAGTAACTTAAAGGATGTTAGGGATAGCCATCCTCTAAGGATCCGTTAAACTATCTACTATGTAGTCATATATGCTATTATAATAATGTCTATAGTAAAGTAAACTATTAAAATATCATTAGGGCATTACCCATATCCTCCTTAACACATTTTATATATTCCCATAGTCTATACAGTACCGTAATCTCCCCCTACTGGGTGTCGTCAGAGGGCACTGCATAGGTATGGTACAAAACAAACTCGTAGTGGGCTCGATATGGTAAGTGACACGACACAACTTGGTGATGCCAGGGTGGATATACTAATTACACTTCCGGGCTGGTGGTAACACATAGCAGCCACTACCGCCCACCTCGAAACACACTCCCAAATCAAAATCAAGTGTGGCCACCAAATCAATCACAAAGTCAGAATATAGTATGAAGGAATGCGACCGATCGGAGGAGCTACCTCACTTGGCCCGACAATTGCTCCTGTTTTAGCCACCTTAAGTCAACTCACAGGAGTCGGGTCCACATATATACCTCATATAGGATCGCTGCCACCATCCTACTTCATTCTGGAATCTCCACCGCATACACAATTGTTAAAGTGGTTTTCGGTATTGGCAAAGAGTATGACAATATCCGATCTCGGTCTCTTTAATAACAATCGTTATTACAACACCGCGGTCATTTCAAAATAGTTCATACTTCAAAACCAAAATATTGTTTCTATTTCAAAAACTATATCAATACGATATCATTTCCATTTCAAAATCAAATCAATACGATATCATTTCCATTTCAAATATATTCACTTCCAAAAATCATAGCACTTCAAAGTTATAACACCTTCGAAATTATAAAGCTTCTAAAACCATAACACTTTAGAAAATCATAACTTAGAAATCACATTACTTTGGAAATCATAACACTTTGGACATCATAATTTAAAAATCATAACACTTTGAAATCATAACACTTTGAAATCATAATACTTTAGAAATCATAACACTTAGAAATCATAACACTTTGAAATCATAATACTTTGGAAACCATAACACTTTCCTTTAAACAATTTAGATATTAATAATAGTATATATAATAAAATAGTTTATAAAATAAAATAGTTTATAAAATAAAATAGTTTATATAATATAGTTATAAGTTAAAATAGGTTATATTAAAATAATTAGTATATTAAATTAGTATATATAAAAAATGATTTATAATAAAATAGTTTATATTAAAATAATTTATAAAGTAAAATATTAAAATAGTTTTAAATATAATTTAAAAATACTTTATATAATAAAATAGTTTCCTCAAATTTCATAAATTGATTCAATCAACTCGAATTCCAAAATTCCAATTTAATTCAATCTAAATTCATAAATTTCAACTCAATTCAGTTTTTTAAGAAACCATTTCAAATTATATCGATTTCAAATACAAATTTGAACCACAAAATAAACCATTTCAATTTCAATATACTTCAAAGTTTTAAAGATTCCACATTTTCAAAACTAAATTTGATAATTCCCTTAATATTTCAAATTAACTTCATTATTATTTAGTTTGAAATATTCACTTAAAAAAAGCCAATATCATTTAAATAAAAATTCAAATTCAAAATTTAAATAAAATTGAATATACCATTTCAATTTATGCAAATTTTAAATATTCATTTGAGTCGCTTTTAAACCAAAATTAAGTTAAAAAAATTATATCCTTTAAAATGTCAAATTCGATAAGTTTCAAATCGATTTAATTAAATAAAATTCTTAATTAAATACCATTTCAAATATATTTCAAATCTATCTTTCCAACCTTAATTTATTAAAAATTATAAACTCTATATTTGAAAATATAATTTTAAATAAATACTTAAAGATATTGTATATAAATTAAATCAAACTTTATTAAATTAAATCTTATTATCAAACTTATTTATAATAAAACTAATTTATACATATTTTAAAATAGTAAAATTATAAGTAAATTCTTAAAATTTATAATTTCAAAACTAACTTATAATTTTTGAACTTTCAAAACATATAAATTTAAAACCAAGAATTTAAACTTTATAAAATACATTTATCATTTCAATCCGCAATTTAAATATATACGGGTATATATCATTTCAACCCGCAATCCCAATTGCATTTCAATGAAAATCGCTTGAGTTTATCATTTCAACCCATAATGATTTTCTCCTATTCTACAGATCGTTCGGGTATGTATCTTTTCAACCCATAGGAAATTCTATACTAACAGGGAACTTGCAGAGTGATAACAGATATGATAATAATATAACATGCATATATCATCAATATAAATAACAGATAACGGTGTCAGATGTCACATGTGAACAGATACAGATAATAGCATATATATAGCAATGTAAAAAACTAACAGCAGCATATTTCAATTGTCGTTTCAATTGAAATCAAATTTACTAAATATAAGAACTTAATTATGAGTGATTGCTTACCATTCGAAGCTAGAGAGATTTGACAATGAAATGGGTTACGAATCCAAGCACGAATTCCAAAACAAAGCAAGATGGGCACGAATTCGATGGATAGAGCTGACAAATAGGAACCGATAAGAAAAATCAATCAGTTTGATAGAAACAGAAATTATATATATATATATATTAAATTTCCTAGAAAGCAATATTTAAGTTACGACAAATATATATATATATATATATATATATATATAAGTCAAAACATTATTCTTAAAATATAAGTACTTAAAATCAAAGATATATAATCTATATTTAAAAATCAGCACTTTAAACAAATCAAAATAAATCTGTATAAACATATATGCACACCCAACAGATCAGACATACTATCATTTACATATTATATATATAAGCTAATAAAACAATATATTATTATTATATACATTATATAATCAATATAATAGTATATTAACAATATATATAAGAACATAATTTTATACTATAAAACAATATATATATAAACCTTTGATAAAAGACGCAAAATATAGATATGTAATATAGGTATATATAGGTATATATATAATATGTATAACTTACATATATATTTTTATATATATTAAACTAGGATCTTTTTGTGCATATTCCTTTAAACAAACAGATCAGTAACTCAATAAGATAATATGTATAATACTTTTTATAATAAAATATACTAAACACAATATATACCAATATATATAACTGTAGAACTGAGGATATATTTAAATATATATATATATAATATGAAAGCTGCTAAAACAGTATTATATTTATAAGACATGTATATATTTTGGAAGCCAAACTCAGGTCTATTTGCATATATATATATATATATATATATATATATATATATATATATAAACTACTATATAACCACGTACATACTATAAATTTAAATCAGTATTTCTTATAAATCAATATATACTTACTTCATGAAAATACACATATAACTACATAATTATACATAGACAGACATGTTAAAGAAATACTATACATTACCTAATAAGATAATATATAACAGCATATAGGCTTGAATATGCAATAGCAAATATATGAATACAATATTTTTCTTCAGGAAAACATATAAAATATACATTTATGTACTTATAAAATAGTCAGATTATATATATATATATATAAACTACTACAACCTATCTATATATGTAAGCCGAAAGATAAATATTTTATATATAAAATATTTAACTCGAGAAGGGAACAACATGGCAGAGAGGGGTGGTGACGGAATAAAGGCCGAGGCCAGCTAAAGCAGAGGGAAAAAAGAAGGCCGGAGCCAGAGGACGGTGTAAGCAGAGTACAGGGATGGTCGCTGGTGAGAGTGTGGCTGAAGTGGAAGTATTTGGGTCCTTGCGTATAGGCCGAGCAGTGGTGGGAAGGAAGGAAGGCACTGGGCTACAAGGTGATGGCAGCAGGCTTTAGTTATGAAATACATAAAAGTTTTAGAATGTTGAATATGGGCAGGTTTATTTGGGCAAGGATAAAGCAGTCGTGAATATAAATTTATCTCTTGACAGAACCAAAATGACGATAGTAGAATGAACTGACGAAATAAATTCAACTAGTAATAATGACTATAGGAAATAGAAAAGGTTTCCTATTAATTTCTAGAAGTATAAAAAGTTTGTGGCTATTGGTTAACCGGAGATAAATGAAAGGACACAACAAAAAAGCATGAAATAGATACTGGTACAGTTACTGTTCTCACAGATTCTATTATGTATCGGATTTCAAAACATAGAATTTGAATATACCGTAGAGATCGGCACGACAAGACGATCAAAACGGTGTACGGATATCAACGGTATGATCATCATACCAAAAGTCGATAATCGGTACCGAAAATGCTGCTAATATGCCAGAAATACGATAGACGGAGCAATAATAGCACAAATTTAATGGAAAGAAATACGACGTCTCACTCAGAAGATGATTTACAAATTTATTGTGTAAAAATATTCAAGTTTGCAAAACATTTTATTATCATTAAATATTAACAGATTTAAATTGAAATAAAATTACATAAAAGAATAAACATTCATATTATCAGATGAAAATTTACCATTTTCTATGTTAAAATAGACATATTCCAAATATTAAATTTTTATTTCAAAGTTCTATTATTTAAAATTTCATAAAATTTCAGTTAATTATGCTATAAAAATTATAAAAATATATGGGTCGTTACATGATATGAATATTTATCATTTCGATCCACAAATATTTACGGTTATACATAATTTCAAACTGCAATTCCGAATTAAATAAAATCCATAAAATCGCTCGAGTTTATAGTTTCAACCCATAACGATTTTTCCTCAATCTATAGATCATTCGGGTATGGATCATTTCAACCCATAGGGAATTTGCAAATGTTATAACAATATAAAATACAACATTCAATCATCCAATATCAACAATCAAACATTCATTACAATCATCATCCAAATCAATCAATAAACATCAATAGATACTGATAATCAATAACAGGTATTAAATTGAAAATTTAAAATTCAATATTAAATTAAATGATGATTAGTTGCAATAAAATCAAATTCAACTAAAATGACAATTTAACATACTAACAGCAATCAATAAATTTCTAATCACATCATAAATTTAATTTAACTAACATAAGATAATTTAGTAATTGTGAGTGGGTTAAAACACTCACCTTCGATTTTAAATCAAATTAAAATCCAATTTAAGGCCCAAAATTCAGACGGTCATAGAATTCATCCAAATAAGCTTCAAAATGTCTATAATTTCGATACGATCCCAACAAAAGAAACCGCGTCCAAATCCGAGCTCGTATGCAAAAGTTATCGCAATAAGAACATTTAAAGTTTGAATTAAATTAAATAACATAAACATTATACCACGTCACCACTATCGCTACAAGAACCCTACTCTTTCCTCCCAATACATCGCGTTCGAAGCCTATTGGAGCTGCCACCTTGCACGTAAATTTTCGACCACCATCGTGATCCGCGGCCACCAGACCTCACCCCCTCACAATCGCCAACCTCCCCAGCCTCCATGACCCTTGCGTAATCGCCCATCACACGAGAAACGAGGAGTAGCCACCGCCGACCGTGATCACCTAATCGAATTATTGACCTCGGTCCAACCGTTCGATCACCCTCCAACTTGCATAGATGAACTCCCCTCGGCCCTCTCCACAGCCCAGTATCATTGATTTGACGATTACTCAAAGCTGATAGACGATTGACGAAGGACCGAGTTATTCCTCGAATTTTGGACACGTTGTAACAACCCGGGATTTGCATTATCGAATTTTTTTTTAGGATTTTATTTAAATGGAGCAAATATATTTTTGGGATAAGGATAATTTATTTAAAAATATGGACATTTTAAATAAATGGGTTTTTAAAAATGAGGCGAAGTATTATTTTGGAACAATTAAAATTAATGGGAAATTTAAGAAGGGGATTTGGTTAAGTATGGGTTTTCATGGCTATGTTAACACTTAAACAATTTTTATACATGTTTAGAGCCACCCTCTTTTAAGGGGTCCATTAGCCAAAGCCAAACCCACTTACCATTCTATAAATCATCTCAAACTCCTAACCCTCATTCGTTCCAACCCTAATAAAAAAAAATATCCTAAAACTCTAAACCTAAAAATGGCCTCCATGCTTAGGAAAGCTCCATCCTCTCTTATATTGGCTTAAGCTAGTTAAAGTAAGGGAAGGTAATGCAAAAACCCTCTTGTAATCCGTTTCTAATTCTCTTGAATTTCTGGAAATCATGTTGTAACTCTTGGTTTTATGTGTTTAGGTATTTTTCTAGCTCCTTGATCATCATCTCTTAGCTTTGGTTAGTGCCATATAGGCATTTGTTCTTTTGCTTGAGAGGAATACTAGGTAAACCCTCTCCTAATCTATGTATAAGCATCTCTTAATTTCTGAAATTATTTTGTAATCCTCTTTTTTTTGTGCATTTAGATTGTGAAACTCTTTGATCTTCTTTTCATTGCTTGGAAAAGAGGTAATATATGCTAGCTGAAATTATAATTACTGTATTGCTGTTAGTAAATTAGGCATATCTCATTCATATTAAATCGAAATTAAGTTTCTTGATGTTCTGGAAAGCTTATTCTGTATCCTATAACTTTTATGTTTTGTGCTTTGCCTAATTTTGAGGTTTGAATGGTCGAAATCACGTTTGTTTGTCGCTGACCTTACAACAAACTACAGGGTTGATAAAATAAAAACCTGAAATTGATTTAGCCATAAGTTACTCGTTTCTTATACAAATCTAATAATTTGGGATGTTCTGGAAAGCTCAGAGATACGGCCAAAAGTTTCATGTTTTGAGTTTCATGAAATTTTGAAGTTAATTTGGTCAAAATTGTGCATTCTTACTACTGTCCCGAGAGCACAACGACAGTGATATAGAATTTAGATCTGAGAATTGTTTTAGTCATAAAATTTTCATTTTCGATCGAAATTTGACGATCTTAGTCATTCCGGAAAGCTTAGAAACTAAGCTACAACTTTTATTTTATTCATTTTGTCGGAATTGGAAGTTTACTATGCCAAAATTGTGGTTTTTCATCTCTGGTCTGTTAGTGCATAGCTACAGGCCTTAGTCTCTTTTCTCCTGTTGTTTTCAGTACAGAACCCCGACATTGCGACGCCATCCCGGGCTCGTCCCTTGTCGGATTTCATCGATTTTGGTCTCGTTGGAAATCTGGTGTTCTGATTTCCTTCTCTAGAAAATTTGATTAGTATCCAAGTTCATGTGACTCTTCGAAATTGCTGTCGAAGAGGGACCCGGATCTCAGCCTGAAACAGTGTATTCACTCTTTCCGGGTCCGACTTTGGAGCGTCGCTGTGACTTCGTTTCAAGTCGGAATCGAGTAATTCTTTTTGTGTTCCGAAGTAGGAATGTCGGACTACGTTCCTACCAATTTTCATGCCATTCGGATTCATTTTGCTGGTCCGAATAATTTTCTGAACTTGGGTTCGCGTCAGTTTTGGACTATTTACCAACACTTAGAATATTTTCAGTGATTTTCTGGTTTTATAGATTTCTTTGAGATTTGTCTCTGGATTTCGTACACGGGCCTTATAAAAAGGATTTAAAAGGATTTTTCACTCCAAAATGGCTTTCAAAATTATTAATAATATTATTTTAGTTATTAAATTAATTACTCCATAGTAGGAGAGTTTTCAAAGGCCGTTTTAAAGTGATTTCAAACCAATTATAAATCTGTTTTCCGTAATTATTTTCTATAATAAAATCCCACACTCACACTTTAGGACTTCGAGCGAAGTGGAAAGGTGCTTAAACATTTGGGAAAAACTCCGGCCTATGAAACCGTGTGTATTTCCTTTCCGGTTAATCCCCGACCTATTCGATTGATTGTTTTGGCCTTTCGGCCTAGTTTACCGATGACATTAGGTGAACTTTGTACTGCTTTCAGTGTGGAAGCTTACAATTGGTTAGTAAACCGTTTAGGGCGAACTTGGGGTATGGGACTCACGTTAACATTTTACGGGTTCCTTGCTAAAAGTTCGTGACACATTCCTTTTATTACCTTTGGGATAGTGTCTTCGGACTGTCTCCCTTAGATATATCGTTTTGGCATCTCTACTTAGATGGCCATTATACATCTCTACATAGATGTATCGTTTTTGGCATCTCTACTTAGATGGCCGTTATACATCTCTACATAGATGTATCGTTTTTGGCATCTCTACTTAGATGGCCGTTATACATCTCTACATAGATGTATCGTTTTTGGCATCTCTACTTAGATGGCCTGTTATACATCTCTACTTAGATGTATCATTTTTGACATCTCTACTTAGATGTTTATGTTTTGGCATTTGTGCTTACGTTATGCCAATGATGTGAGGCTTATTATACATTTCTACTTAGATGTTTTGTTTTGACATTTGTGACTATGTTATGCCAATGATACAAGGCTTGCTATACATCTCTACTTAGATGTTTATTTCTTCTCTATGTGAGAGTTTGTGGTCTATAGTACTATGTTATATATCGCTTCATTATCTATCATGTTTATCTCATTTTATTAACTGATTGTTTAGCTAGCCTGACCCGAGTGTTTTTCGCTCGGGTCAGACCGAGTTGTTTCAGGTTAGGCCTCTGGACTTAGCTTTCTGTGCTTTCGCTTGGACATTATCTGCTATGCTGATAGATAGCTCTTTATATTTGTCCACTATTTTGATACTCTGATTATTTAGTCTCTTATGTACATATCTTTGACTCACATGTGTGAGCGGTGGCTTTGTACCTACGTTCTGTGACTGTTATGTGACTGTTCTGTGATGATGTTATCATTTAGTATTATGTTTGTTCTGAACCTATTTTCCTTAGCCATTGTAATTTCATTATAAATATCTATTGGATATGTCGAACCACTTGAAGAAAAAAAAAGTGATACCACATTTCGACGTATTCAGTAGATAGTTATAGCTTGATTACATATGGTCACTTCCATTATACTCTATTCTCCGTTCCAGCAGACGGTATTACTCCGTAATACTCTTTGTTAGAATGGGTCTCGGAGTGGGGCGTTACAGCTTGGTATCAGAGCCAAGGTTCAGAATTAAGCATAACAAACACATAACGGACATGTAGTATAATACGTTATAATACGATCCAAATTGAACATATCCACCTTTAGATAAATAAGTTAGGAATATGTGTAGGAATCTATTATATTCCGTAATATTCCTTAATGAATTATCTATCTTTAAATCGTGCTTAACTAAACCTTACCTTATCTTTCAGTATGATTGGGAGAGGTAGGAACCTCCGTTCTGCTGATGCTGGACAGTCCAGCAACCCTCACCTAGAGGGCGTATACATGACCACAGACCAAATCATGGAGCTGGTTCGTAACTCTCAGTCGCACTCTCAGTCTCCTGCACCAATTTCTGATGCACCGTGCAAGTCTACTTTTGCGCGTCTATGCAGCGACTTTATTCATCTCGGAGGGAAGCCGTTCAGTGGCTCCGAGACTATTCTGGAGGTCCAGGTTTGGATCAGAGTTTGCAAGCGTAATTTTACTCGCATGGCTATCCCCGACCACGACAGAGTTCTTGTTGCTTCTAGCCATCTTGAGGGTCGTGCCTTGGATTGGTACGAGCTGCTTGTCTCCGAGACCGATGAGGCCTCACTCACTTGGGACCGGTTCCGAGAGCGCTTCTTGCTCAAGTTTGTCCTCGAGTCCGAGAAGATAGCCCTTGCACGCCGCTTTATTGACCTTAAGCAAGGGAAGACCTCTGTTGCTGGCTATTCATCATCTTTCGAGGCCCTGTCTAAGTATGGCCTCGAGTTCATTAGCTCTCCTTATAAGAAGAATCTCAAGTTTGTAGAAGGCCTGAAGAAATATTTGAAGAAACAGCTTATGCTCCAGCTTAAGCTCCCTTTTGATGAGCTAGTTGACGCAACACTTCACCTTGAAGCGGTTGAGCGTGAGAGAGACAGTGATGGAGATGGTGAGGGTTCCAAAAATCCCAATCAGAAGCGGGGCCCATTTCAGAAGTCCAAGTCTTGGCATAAGAAGAAGAAGACATGCAGCTCTACTTCTCAGACTCAGCCTCAGTCTATTGCTCAGCTTAGTGGAACACCTTCCATTCGGAAGTATTTCAACCGTGGATCTACCGATCATATGTTTAAAAAGTGTCTGAAGCCTCTTTTCTGCCGCTATTGTAAGAAGGAGGGTCATCTTATTGCCACTTGTCCTACTGTACCTCCGAGATCTGGCAAGCTTAATGCTGCCAAGCTCCTACATCTTCAGCTCAGCCTCGAGGTACGCATCCTTCCGTTCTCGAAGGTTCTATTTTATTTCATGGTAGATCTTGTAGAGTTCTCTTTGATACAGGTGCCTCTCACTCATTCGTATCAAAGGAACTAGTTGATACTTTATCTTTGGATGTTACTTGTTTGGTTTCTTCACTAAGGATTGTGAATCCCATCGGTGGATCCACAACCCTTAGCCTGCTTTGTGAGGATATAGATATTGATCTTTGTGGATTTTCTTTCCGTGCGAATCTGCATGTTATGGAGTATTTGGGCTTTGACATGATTCTTGGGATGGATTGGCTCGCTCAGTACGACGCCAAAATCATTTGTTTGGAGCGGATATTATTTCTTCATCATCCTGACTCGTCCTCTCCATTAGCTATTGCTCTTCAAGATGTTGGGATTTCTGATATTACTTTATTTGCTCTTGATTCATGAGATGAGGATGTGGACATATCTCGTATTCCTGTTGTTCAGGATTTCCCCGATATATTCGAGCCAGTATCAGGCCTGTCGCCAAAGCGGGCCATTGAGTTCCGCATCGATCTCATTCGAGGCTCCCACCCAGTTGGGCGTTCCCACGAGGATGTCTACTAAAGAGAATGAGGAACTCAGGAAGCAGTTAGTAGAGCTTGAGGCGAAGCAGTTCATTCGGTCCAGTTCTTCGCCATGGGGTGCTGCTGTGGTCTTCTTTAAGAAGCCCGATGGCTCTCTTTGGCTTTGCATTGACTATCGCAAGCTTAATGAGTTGACCATCAGAAATTGTTATCCATTGCCACGGATAGACGATATGTTTGATCAGTTGAGCGGTGCGAAGGTCTTTTCCCAGCTCGACCTTGCCATCGGATTTCATCAGCTCCGAGTTGCGGAAGATAGCATTCCTCTTACTGCTTTCCGCACTCGTTATGGTTCTTTTGAGTGGTTGGTCATGCCATTCGGCTTGACGAACGCACCGGCTTTCTTTGTCAATCCTTTGAATCGAGTATTCCGGGAATACATCGATAGATTCGTTCTGGTTTTCATTGACGATATTCTTATTTATTCTAGATCCGAGGCAGAGCATGCTGATCATTTGCGGATCGTCTTGGATGCTCTTCGTCAGCAACAGCTTAAGGCCAAGCTCTCCAAGTGCCATTTTTGGGAGAGCAAGGTCAAGTTCTTGGGCCATATTGTATCATATGAGGGTATTTCTGTCGATCCTGCCAATATCGAAGCTATTCAGAATTGGAAGCAGCCCGAGAACGTTCATGATGTTCGCAGCTTCCTTGGTCCGGCGGGTTATTATTGTCGGTTTATCAAGGATTTCTCTCGAGTTGCACTTCCCCTTATGACGCTGACTCGTAAGGGTGTTCGCTTTATTTGTTTTGATAAATGTGAATCTTCCTTTCAGCGACTGAAGGAACTTCTCACTCATGCTCCTATTCTGGTGGTTCCAGAGAGTAACCATGATCTTGTTGTATACACCGATGCTTGTGGTAGCTGGCTCGGTGCCGTGCTTATGCAGAAGGATCAGGTAGTTGCTTATGCTTCCAGACAACTGCGTCTGAATGAGGTTCGCTATCCTACTCATGATCTTGAGTTAGCAGCTATCGTCTTTGCCTTGAAGACGTGGCGTCACTTTCTATTAGGCGAACGCTTCATTCTTTACACCGATCACAAGTCGCTGAAGTATTTATTCAGTCAAAGGGATCTCAATATGAGGCAGCAGCGATGGCTTGAGTTTCTCGCCTCATATGATTTAGATATTCAGTATACCCCTGGCAAGGGTAATCAAGTTGTAGATGCGCTCAGTCGCAAGCACTCGGCGGTAGTTTCTATGATGATTGTCGAGTGGGATATTCTTGAGACCCTATCTTTGTGTGATATTAGAGATCGAGCTCCATCTTCTGATTCTCCAGTCTTATTATTCAGCTTGGAAGCTCGTCCTGTCTTATTGGATCGCATTTCCCATGCTCAGCGGTAGTATCCAGACTTATTGCATCTTATTCATCTTCTCGAGTCGGGATCCAGTGATGAGCCATTGCTGGATTATTCTCTTGATTTTCATCGGTGTCTTCGTAGGAAGAACCGTATTGTTGTACCATCTGATTTATCACTTAGGCGTGACATTCTGGACGAGTGCCATCACACTAAGTACACTATACATCCCGGTTCGAGTAAGATGTATGCCGATATGTGCCGACTATATTATTGGGAGGGTTTGAAGAGAGATGTTGCAAGTTATGTGAGCGGTTGCATGACTTGTCAACAGATCAAGGCCGAGCATCAGCGTCCATCTGGTCTTCTTCAGCCTCTAAAGATTCCATTATGGAAATGGGATCAGATATCCATGGATTTCATTGATGGTCTCCCTCGATCGAGGTCAGGCCATACTTCTATCCGGGTTATTGTTGATCGTTTGACCAAATCGGCTCATTTCTTTCCGATTAAGTCCACTCGGACTGCACTCAGTTGGCCAAGCTCTATGTGAAGGAAGTCTTTCGACTTCGTGGCATTCCTAGCTCTATCGTATGTGATGGAGACACCATTTTCACTAGTCACTTCTGGAAGTGCCTACAGTTAGCTTTGGGCACAAAGCTGAATCTCTCTACTGCTTATCACCTTCAGACTGACGGTCAGACTGAGAGGGTGAATCGTGTTTTGGAGGATCTTTTACGCTGTTGTATTCTGGATTTCGGGGGTAATTGGGAGGATCACTTACCTCTCGTAGAGTTCTCCTACAACAACAGCTATCAGTCTAGTATTGGCATGGCACCTTTCGAGGCTCTATACGGAAGGCCATGTCGCTCTCCTGCTTGTTGGTTAGAATCTGGCGAGAAGCTCATTCTTGGTCCAGATTCAGTTCGGGAATCTTCTGAGAAGATTGCTCTTATCCGTCAGAGAATGAGAGAGGCACAGGATCGCCAGAAATCCTACGCGGACAACCGTAGGAAGCCTCTTGAGTTCTCCATTGGTGATTTTGTCTTCATTCGGATTTCTCCCATGAAGGGGGTTGTGCGTTTCAACTCTACAGGGAAATTGGTTCCTCGCTATGTTGGACCATTTCCTATCACGGAACGCATCGGCCCCGTTGCTTATCGTGTGGCTCTACCTGCTCACTTTTCTGGAATGCATGACGTGTTTCATGTGTCTCAGCTTCGCAAGTGTGTGCGTGATCCTGATTCTATTATTGAGCCACATATCGTGCCTGATTTGGAGATCTCACCTGATTTATCATTGGAGCAGAAACCTCTTTGTGTTCTTGATTTGGAGGTCAGACGCCTTCGCAACAAAGAGGTTCAGCTTGTGAAAATTCAATGGTCACCGAATCCTAAGGACTGCACTTGGGAGACCAGAGGATTTATCGAGCGTTCTTATCCTGGCTTTCTTCCATCTTTTAGTACAGGTGAGAATCTCTATTTGATCTTCTATCATTTCTTTTGTGGATTAGATGTTATAGACGACGTCCATCTTAAGGAATTGCGGGGGCGCAATTTTCTTAAAGGGGGGAGTCTGTAACAACCCGGGATTTGCAGTACCGATTTTTTTTTTAGGATTTTATTTAAATGGAGCAAATGGATTTTTGGGATAAGGATAATTTATTTAAAAATATGGACATTTTAAATAAATGGGTTTTTAAAAATGAGGCGAAGTATTATTTTGGAACAATTAAAAGTTAATGGGAAATTTAAGAAGGGGATTTGGTTAAGTATGGGTTTTCATGGCTATGTTAACACTTGAACAATTTTTTATACATGTTTAGAGCCACTCTCTCTTAAGGGGTCAATTAGCCAAAGCCAAACCCACTTACCATTCTATAAATTATCTCAAACTCCTAACCCTCATTCATTCCAACCCTAATCAAAAAAAAATCCTACCCTAAACCTAAAAATGGCCTCCATGCTTAGGAAAGCTCCATCCTCTCTTATATTGGCTTAAGCTAGTTAAAGTAAGGGAAGGTTATGCAAAAACCCTCTTGTAATCCGTTTCTAACACTCTTTAATTTCTGGAAATCATGTTGTAACTCTTGATTTTATGTGTTTTGTTATTTTTCTACCTCCTTGATCATCATCTCTTAGCTTTGGTTAGTGCCATATAGGTGTTTGTTCTTTTGCTTGAGAGGAATACTAGGTAAACCCTCTCCTAATCTATGTATAAGCATCTCTTAATTTCTGAAATTATTTTGTAATCCTCTTTTTTTTGTGCATTTAGATTGCGAAACTCTTTAATCTTCTTTTCATTGCTTGGAAAAGAGGTAATATATGCTAGCTGAAATTATAATTAGTGTATTGCTGTTAGTAAATTGGGCATATCTCATTCATCTTAAATCGGAATTAAGATTTTCTTGATGTTATGGAAAGATTATTATGTAGCCTATAACTTTTATGTTTTGTTCTTTGCCTAGTTTTGAGGTTTGAATGGTCAAAATCACGTTTGTTTGTCGCTGACCTGACAACAAACTACAAGGTTGATAAAATAAAAACCTGAAATTGATTTAGCCATAAGTTACTCGTTTCTTATCCAAATCTAATAATTTTGGATGTTCTGGAAAGCATAGAGATAGGGCTAAAAGTTTCATGTTTTGAGTTTCATGAAATTTCGTAGTTAATTTGGTCAAAACTGTGCATTCTTAGTACTGTCCCGAGAGCACAACGACAGTGATATAGAAATTTAGATCTGAGAATTGTTTTGGTCATAAAATTTTCATCCCCGATCGGAATTTGACGATCTTGGTCCGGAAAGCTTAGAAACTAAGCTACAACTTTTATTTTATTCATTTTGTCGGAATTGGAAGTTTACTATGCCAAAATTGTGGTTTTTCATCTCTGGTCTGTTAGTGCATAGCTACAGGCCTTAGTCTCTTTTCTCCTGTTTTTTTCAGTACAGAACCCCGAATTTGCGACGCCATCCCGGGCTCGTCCCTTATCGGATTTCATCGATTTTGATCTCGTTGGAAATCTACAGTTGCGAACTCCATCTCTAGAAAGTTTGATTAGTATCCGAGTTCATTTGACTCTTCGAAATTGCTGTCGAAGAGGGACCCGGATCTCAGCCTGAAACAGTGTATTCACTGTTTCCGGGTCCGACTTTGGAGCGTCGCTGCGACTTCGTTTCATGTCGGAATAGAGTAATTCTTTTTGTGTTCCGAAGTAGGAATATCGGACTACGTTCCTACCAATTTTCATGCCATTCGGATTCAGTTTGCTGGTCCTAATAATGTTTTGAACTTGGGTTCGCGTCAGTTTTGGACTATTTTCCAACACTTTAATATTTTCAGTGATTTTTTGGTTTTATCGATTTCTTTGAGATTTGTCTCTGGATTTCGTACACGGGCCTTATAAAAAGGTTTTAAAAGGATTTTTCACTCCGAAATGGCTTTCGAAATTAATATATAATATTATTTTAGTTATTAAATTAATTACTGCATAATAGAAGAGTTTTCAAAGGCCGCTTTAAAGTGATTTCAAACCAATTATAAATCTGTTTTCCGTAATTATTTTCTATAATAAAATCTCACACTTTAGCACTTTGAGCGAAGTGGAAAGGTGCTTAAACGTTTGGGAAAAACTCCAGCCTATGAAACTGTGTGTATTTCCTTTCCGGTTAATCCCTGACCTATTCGATTGATCGTTTTGGCCTTTCGGCCTAGTTTACCGATGACATGAGGTGAACTTTGTACTGTTTTCAGTGTGGAAGCTTACGATTGGTTAGTAAACCGTTTAGGGCGAACGTGGGGTATGGGACTCACTTTAACACTTTACGGGTTCCTTGCTAAAAGTTCGTGACACATTCCTTTTATTACCTTTGGGATAGTGTCTTCGGACTGTCTCCCTTAGAGGTATCGTTTTGGCATCTCTACTTAGATGGCCGTTATACATCTCTACATTGATGTATCGTTTTTGGCATCTCTACTTAGATGGCCGTTATACATCTCTACATAGATGTATCGTTTTTGGCATCTCTACTTAGATGGCCTGTTATGCATCTCTACTTAGATGTATCGTTTTTGACATCTCTACTTAGATGTTTATGTTTTGGCATTTGTGCTTACGTTATGCCGATGATATGAGGCTTATTATACATTTCTACTTAGATGTTTTGTTTTGACATTTGTGACTATGTTATGCCAATGATACAAGGCTTGCTATACATCTCTACTTAGATGTTTATTTCTTCTCTATGTGAGAGTTTGTGGTCTATAGTACTATGTTATATATCGCCTCATTATCTATCATGTTTATCTTAGTTTATTAACTGATTGTTTAGCTAGCCTGACCCGAGTGTTTTTCGCTCGGGTCAAACCGAGTTGTTTCAGGTTAGGCCTCTGGACTTAGCTTTCTGTGCTTCCGCTTGGACATTATCTGCTATGCTGATAGATAGCTCTTTATATTTGTCCACTATTTTGATACTCTGATTATTCAGTCTCTTATGTACATATCTTTGACTCACATGTGTGAGCGGTGGCTTTGTACCCACCTTTTTGATATTTGGATCTGTATTGACAATATATTGTACCTATGTTCTGTGACTGTTATGTGATGATGATGTTATCATTTAGTATTATGTTTGTTCTGAACCTATTTTCCTTATCCATTGTAATTTCGTTATAAATATCTATTGGATATGTCGAACCACTTGAAAAAAAAGCGATACCACATTTCGACGTATTCAGTAGATAGTTATAGCTTGATTACATATGGTCGCTTCCATTATACTCTATTCTCCGTTCCAGCAGACGGTATTACTCCGTAATACTCTTTGTTAGAATGGGTCTCGGAGTGGGGCGTTACACACGTAACAACCCAAATCGAAAAACAGATTATAGATTTGACTTGCGCTTATCGAGAGCTAAATCAATATAAAATTCGATATATTTTGAGGAGTTTAAATTTTTGACTTGATTTTGATTTGCAATTGAATTAGGAATGGGTTTTGTTTTGTCTGCCATTGGAAATAGAGGAGCAGATAGAACTGTACGTGCTGTAAATGAGAATATGAGAAACAATTTGGGTTTATAAAAGACTGTTTATAGGCAGATCCGAAATAGAAATGAATGGATAAAATTAATTTAAAAGTTGAACGATAAACGACCCGAAAATCCTGTTTTGTTCCCGAAACGAAAATGGGTCACCCATATATCAAAATAGAAGTTTTCGATATTTTTAAATTCAATGGCATAGATTTCAAGTCCAAATTCCATCGTATGAAGAAGTTAGATTAAAATCCGCTTATTTCAAATTGATTTTAATTAAATTGATTTCTAGGCGTTTCCAGTCGTATGATCGAACGACAAGTCCGATCGCTACGAAACTTGAAATCCTATAATAATTTATCGTTACGGATCCGATGAAACTAGTTTCATCGAAATCTAAGTCAATGGCAAAAATGGCTATTTTCACGTTAATTAAATAAATTAATATTAAATTAATTAAATCACTTTTTAACTCAATGTTTATAAACTAACAAGTTTAATCATTTTTGATTCCATAGACACTTATAATAATTTAAAACAAGCATACATAAAATTTCGGTGTAAATTAAATTTCCAAAATACAGTGTTCAGTTTCAATTGTATTTAATCCAATTAATTATAATTTAATTCAAATAAATTGATTAAATTGGATTTCAATCTTTATATTCAATCAATTATTACTCATATAACACAGTTAATATCTTTTAGTATCTTATTTCACTAATATGCTACAATTTCCACCTTTTACTTGTACTAACTACTATATTTCCATTATATTGAATTTTTTCAATTTTACACATTGATCATAATTCAAAATCCCAATTAATTTATTTATCTTGGTTTCATTCTTTTATTAATAAATTATTTCCTTATGAATAAAATCAACATCTCTATACATTTTATTACATTCAAACTGGTAGTTATTTTCTTAACTCACATTAATGCAACATTTAATTCATTTAATTATAACCGATTTTCAGTTAAATTTAACAGGCTAAATAAATAGATACTGTACAATAGTTTGTCACCATTAACTTTTAGTCACATTAATAAGTATATTATTTAAAAACAAACGTTATAATCACTTACATAGCACTAATCTTATATAATTACCATTAATTATATATTATTTCGTTAATTAAGTTAATATTTACATTTGTTTTCCTATATTGACTGTATAACCAAGTATAACCTTTAAATCATTTCAACTGATTGGAGTTTCATTCAAATTGTTAATAATTAACTTAAATTAACATTATTACATTTCATTTTAGTCATTATTTCATTAGTATATCACAAATTTTTATTTCTCCTAATATTAAATCACCAAAATCGCATTAAATAACCATTTATAATTATAAAAAATTATGGGTCATTACAAAGGGTATCAATTTCAAATCCCAACTTAGGTTGTATCATCATCAAGGATTTAAATATAAATACTTCAACTTTACACAGTTTGAAATTTAAAAAATAGCTGCAATAGTTTTAAAAATAATTTGAAATATTTATAATACTCTAAAATAGTTTAAATGGTTTAAAATAGTTTAAAATGGATTAAAATAGTTTAAATTTGATTTAATTAGATTTAAAATGATTTAAATAGATTTAAAATAGATTAAACATATTTTCATTATACTAAATAGATTTTAAATAGGTTAAATAAATTTAAAATAGATTATACAGATTTAAATTAAATTAAATAGATTTTGAATAGGTTAAATAAATTTTATTAGTTTAAAATAGGTAAAATAGATTAAATTGGATTAAATAGGTTATAATAGACTAAAATAAACTAAAATAGTTTAAATTGATTAAATTTTTTAAATTAATTAAAATAGTTTAAATTAGTTCAAAATAGATTTCAACGTTATTTCTAAATATTTTTTAATAAATCAATTCCGATAAATTCATTTATATTTGACACTTCAAATTTGAAATTCCAATTTAAATCCTTTGAAAAATTCATTAAATCAATTCCAATTTCAACATTAATGCTTGAATTATAGAAAATAATCCAATATATATAAATCAAATTTCTACTTCAAAATGCCAGCTAACTTAATTCAAATTTTATGGAATTAAAATCATTTAATTTAACCAATCCGGTGTCCGTATATAATTTTCTACCATATGGTCAAGTGATACGGATATTTATCATTTCAATCTGCCATTTAAATTTTTATGGGTATTTCAACCCGCAATACCGAATTAAATAAAATACACAAAATTGCTTGAGTCTATCATTTCAACCCACAACGATTTTCCCTAATCTATAGATCGTTCGGGTATGTATCATTTTAACCCATACTTACAGCGTTAAAACAATATAAAATATAACATCCAGTCGTCCAATATCAACAATCAAACATCCATCAAAATCATCATCCAAATCAATCAATAAACATCAATAGCTAACTGATTATCAACCAGAAGTGTAAACCGACGAATTAAAATTTAATATTAAATTAAATGGCAATAACAATCAATAAAAGTCAGATTCAACAGGCATGACAATTTTAATATACCAAACATCAACCTAACAGTTTCAAATTACATCATAAATTTACTTTAACTAAAATAAGATAATTTAGTAATTGTGGGTGGGTTAAAACACTCACCTTCGATTTTAGCCCATGAAAATCAAACAGAAGCGCAAAAACTCATCAGTCTCCAAATTCAACTAAATCAATTTCATGTTGTCCGGAATTTAAATATGAATCCAACAGAAGAAAATGTGTGTGAATCAAAGCTTATTTGCAAATGATATTCATGTTATAAGAAATATTATTAAAATATAAATTAGTACGTATAAAAAAATAAAAAAATAAATAAACAAACTTTAATACTTATGTTTTTCTCAAGACGAGGCTTAAGAAAAAGATTGAAGAACAACTAAGATGAGGACAGGATGTGTACGAAAAATGAAAAAAAAATCATGTTTCATAAATAAAATCTTTTTGATTTGCAAGAATAAGAGCTTTTGAATATGATGTGTCTGGAGAAACAAAACACAAATGAAGAAATAAGCTGCAGGTTATTTATAATAAGAAAATGAAGGCGGAGGGACAAAAATAAATGTCATGTTTTATTTTGAAAGCTTTAGGCATTAATAATGCATAAGGAAATGTACGTAGGAATGGAAAAGTTTGCAAATCAAAGGAAGATAAAAAAATTTTTTACGTGAAAATGAGGTGGCAAGAATTAAATACAACCTAAAAGTTTAGGCTCAGGTATTAAATAGAAGGAGAAATAAATGGATCAAGTATTAATAATATGGTAACTATTTTAAACGTTCATGCAACAAATAATAACAATAGAAATGAAGGGACCATGTACATCGCACAACCTTTTGAAATTCAATTTTTTCGAAACGTAAAACTTCATTAACTCAAATAATATTCAAATTTGCACGCGTTTAAGTTTTTATCTACGCATAATAACATTTTTATACTTAGCTTAAAATGAAAAAGTTCAATTTGGTTTTTCCAAAATGATCTTTTGTTTCCAATAAAACACCCTTTTTGTTTAACACAAAATGTGCGTTTCTTTTATTAAGTATATTAATTGCAATCAGCGTTTTCTTTCCTTTTTATTGAAATATATGAATTACGTTAATTATAATTGTTTACAAAGTTAAATTTCAAAACAGACGACTAAAATGGATGAAAAATAGAACAATTGTTTATTTAAACACGCTTATAAATTTGTTGTTTATACACAAGGGTAATAAATAACTTATAAAATAGACTATTTTCCTATTCTTGTAATTAATTTGTACAATAAAATACAGATCAATAAGCATATATTTCTTCCTATAAAATCAATCATTCTGTTCATTATTTTAATGAAATTAAACCAATATTCACAAATGGAACATTCATTTTATTTGATATAAATGTCCTTCTCATTGAATCAAACTTTTCTTATATTTTCACAAAACATAAGCTACTTTTAATTACACATACTAATTTACAATTTTGTATTCTCTCTCCTATTAATTGAAAATTTTCAATTACATTAATTTCAGTTGATTAAGTTTCAAAATAAACTAAATGAATGTAATGAGAAGTAGAACAATTATATATAAAAATAGAATTTTATACTATAAAACAATATATGTAAAAACCTTTAATAAAAGACGTAAAATATACATTTGCAATATATATATATATATATAATATGTATAACTTACATATATATATTTATTTATATATATATATATATATATATATATTAAAATAGTACCTTTTGTATGCATATATCTTTAAACAAACAGGTCAGTAACTCAATAAGATAATATGTATAATACTTTTTATAATAAAATATACTAAACACAATATATACCAATATATATAACTGTAGAACTGAGGACATGTATGTATGTATATATATGTATAATATGAAAGCTGCAAATACAATATACTTAAAACAATATTATATTTATAAGACATGTATATATATTGGAAGCCAAACTCAGGTCTATTTGCATATATATATATATATATATATATATATAAACTACTATATAACCACATGAACATTATAAATCTAAATCAATATATACTGTAACAACCCGCATATTTTACGATTGAATATTTAAATATTTTATTTTAATATTTTATCGTTAGTCGGATTTTAGTCCGAAAAGTTACTTTTTGCATACGGTCGAATTAGGACTCGGGACCACTTCCATTGGGTCCAAAACATCGTTTGCGATCTTTTTGAGTGTAAACTTTGATATATTTGGAGTTAGTGGAATTTTGTCACTTTTTCACTTTGGGCTTTGGGTTTGGTTTAGCCCATTAGCCTAAACTATTAACTCTATCTCAAACCCCCCTTCCCTTCATAACTTTACTTTAATTTCCTAACACTCAAGCTTCATCAAAAATGGAGGAAGGAATGGGAAATTAAAACTCCAAGCTCAAGTTCGTTTGCAAATCCAACATCTAACTCCAAATTCAAAGAGAAGCCATTGATTCTTCCTTTGCTTTCAAGCTTCTTCTTCATTGATTTTGTGTAAAGGTGAGATTTTTATCTCACATCTTTGTCTATAACTATCTTTGATTGTTGGGTATGAATTCCTAACACTTATTCATGTGCATTTGCTTTTGGTTTGGATTGAATTAGTGAAAATCCCAATTTTTAGTGTTTTGGGTTCAAATCTTTAAAAATCCTAACTTTGATGTTTGAACACGTTTTTGGTGGTGCATCGAGCAGCCAATAGGACCGGGTAGCCTATGGGCATAATCCCCTACCGTCCGTGCTCGATCGGTTGCAAATTGAGAGAGTTTTTGCACTTCAAACCCCTAGGTCGCTCGGCCTTCACATGAATGATTCTCGGCCTGCAGTTAGGTCGGCCTGCCATAGGTCGCAACCCATAGGTCGCTTGCACCTTAGGTCGTTGCTGGCCATGTTATATCACCCAACTCCTTAGGTCGCACCATGCTAGCTCGTCCCCACTTAGGTCGCTCGGCCTTCTCATACGCCTAGGTCGTTAGGTCGCTCGGACAGTAGGTCGCTCGGCCTACTTCACCCCTTAGGCCGCACCATCCTTAAGCCGCTCACCTCCTTAAGCCGTGATTACCTTAAGTCACTCGGCATTGATTTGGCCGCGCCATGTTGGGTCGTGCCGTGTTAGGTCGCTCGACCATTAAGTCGCTGGGCTTGTCCCTGTGTGTTAGGTCGCTCGTGTTAGGTCGCTCGGGCCATTAATTCGTGCGTGCACATAGGTCGCAACCACTAGGTCGCTTGGCCTTCTGATTAGGTCGCACCTGCTATATCTTGCAACCTCTTAGGTCGCAACCCCATAGGCCGCTTGCCTTACTGTTAGGTCCCCCTGCCTTAGGTCGTTCGGCCTGCTTGCACTGTTAGGTCGCACATGCTTTGGGTCGCGCCACCCTTTAAACCACACTTGCTTTAAGCCGTGTGTTATTTCTTGAGCCACTGATTTCTTGTGTTGACTTATGTTGAGTCGTAAGTCGTGGCTGTTAAGTCGCAAGGGTATTTCCACTTTGATGGATTTGTAATCGAATTCTTTGGATTTCATTCACGTCTTAGAATGTGAAATTTTGTGATTTATGGTTTCTACAATCATTTTTGTGATTTGTCACTTTATTTCACTCGTACGAGAAATCTAATTAAACGGCTTATTAAATCAAATGGTATGAAACGCTTGCATTTACTTCGCCGGTTAATTCTTGGACTTGTTCGATTGAATCTCTTGTGACAATTTTCGAGTGGAGATCTACAATTTGTTCGTAAATATTTAAGTTAAGCTAGTGGTTATGGGACATGAAGCTAAGCTTATTTACTTACTAGCTTACTGTAATTGACACTTCTTGATGATCGTTGATGATCATTTTTGTGATTTAGATTAGCAAATGTGCGATGTCTCTTTGTCTACGAGGGAGACTAAACCCCGTTTCTGTGGAGCTTCGGCTCAATTTGGTGGGGTAGCGACCCATGGTCTTTGGGCCGTTTTGTGGAGCTTCGGCTCAAAATTAATGGTTAGCAACCATGGAATAGCGTTCCATTTTGTGATACATGTGTTGGTGAGTTTTCATGCTCCCATTTTGTGATAGGCCTCCCCCCTTTTTTTGTGATTTCTGGATTTCCATTGATGATTTCTGGAATTTGTGTTTTCACCAATTTTCATGATTTACATTGATAAGTTTTATCAGTATTTGTACATTGGTGAATTTGTGTGTCATCAACTTTTGTGATTGGCATTGATATTATTGTCTATATTTATGGTTTGGTAAATATAAATAAAGAGTACGACATTCTTTTTGATCTTTGAGAAGATTCCTATGATATTGATTAATCTCTTGTTTATTTTCAATTACATATTTATTATAGTATGGCTTTATGGTTATCATATGTTTATGTCATATCTCTTATTCTATATCATTTTATCTGATATTTATAGCTAGACTGATCCGTTTATTATTTTCTTATTAAATAATACTCGGGTCAGACCGAGATGTTACAGGTGCTTCTGCTTGACTTCACATCTGGGATCATCACCCTGACTTGTGGCTAACTACTTAGATTAGTAGTTTTTGTTGTATACATTTGAGATATAGACTCATAGATGTATCCATATTCTTTTGTCTAGCACTTGTAGCTATTCTTTTGTGACATTGTGGATCTTGTTTGACCACTACTTTGATGTACACTTTCATGTGTCATATATTCATATCTATTTCCGCCTTTGTGATATGGATGTCTGTGACTGATTTGTGTTATGTTTATTTCTATACTTGTTTCGGAAGAATATATATATAGCCACTGTGTTGTAGCTTTGAGTTTGTATCAGTATGTCGGATTTCCTCCTTAAACCAAACGCATGTTGTATTATCTGACATATCATTGCTCGCACAAAGCAATTACGCGGATGGTCGCTCCTCAACAGCCTTATTCTCCGTGCTAGTTGACGACATTACCCCGTAGTGTCCTTGGCTAGTGTGGGTATAGAGGTGGGGCGTCACAGCTTGGTATCAGAGCAAATCTTCGGAACAATGTAGAATAATTTAACAAGGATCATCGTCCTAAGTCCATCTTAGGAGTCGTGCTTTAGGATTTAATTCGAGTCTTCGTACCGATTCGTCCTATTTTCTTTATGATTCCCTGTTTTATCTATCAAGATTGCTTGATATTCATTTGGTGAATAACCTTATCCTTCTTCTTTCTTTCTTTCTAAAGGAAGAGAAATGGTTAGACCTGGCCGTCCCAGCACCGGTCAATCTCGTGCTACTCCCCAAGATGGAGTATTTATGTCTGCCCAGCAGCTTCTTGATCTAGTAAGGAATGCTCCAGCAGCCGGATCTAATCCGGAGACTACTCACCCTAGGTCTAGATTTGCACGTTTGTGCAGCGATTATACCAATTTGGGTGGAAAGCTATTCAAAGGTTCTGAAACTATTATTAAAGTCCAGGCTTGGCTGAGAATGTGCGATCGAATCTTTTCTCGCATGAATCTTATTGATCTTCACCGTGTTCAGGTGGCCTCTAGTATGCTCCAAGAAAGAGCATTAAATTGGTATGAGCTTCTGATTTCTGAAATAAATGAAGCGGATCTTACTTGGGAGAAATTCCAGGAACGCTTCGAATTAAAATTTGTGCCAGTAGCTGAAAAAGTAACATTAGCTCGTCATTTCATTGACCTTGTTCAAGGTGAATCCTCCATGGCAGATTATGTCGCATCCTTCGAGTCACTTTCTAAATATGGGGTCGAGTACATAAACACCCATTGAAGAAAAACCAAAGATTTGTCTATGGCTTGAATAAAAATCTCAAGAAGCCATTACTTCTAAAATTAAAAGTTTCTTTTGATCATCTCATTGATATTGCTCTTCGTCTTGAAGAGGCAGATAGGGAGAGTGATGTTGAAGTTATGGGTGCAAACCAAACTCCAACAACAAGAAAAGGCCTAATAAATTCAAAGGTCCTTACCCCAACAATAAGAAAGGGAAGCAAGCCTCTCCGGCAACTAGGACTTCTACCTCAAGTAGTGGGCAATGCTACAACTCTGGTTCTAAGGACCATTATGCGAACAAGTGTTCAAAGCCTTGTGCTTGTCGCTATTGCAAAAGCCCGGATCATTATTTATCTTCTTGTCCCAAACTTCAAGGCAGGAAGGAGGGAAAGCTTAATGATGCTCAAGCCCCTGGAAACACATCTCATGGTAAAGGTATTTCTCATTCTATCCTTGGTGGAATTATTTTATTTCGTGATCATCCTATTCGAGTTCTTTTTGATACGGGTGCGTCCCACTCTTTTATTTCAAAATAACTTGTTGATTCTTTTTCTTTGGATGTTTTGTGTTTAATGACTTCTTTGAGAATTGCGAATCCGGTTGGTGGATCCGCAACAATCAGTTTATTGTGTAAAGATGTCGACATTATTTTGTGTGATTTTTCTTTCCGAGCCGATTTGCATGTTATGCGCTACTTAGGCTTTGGAATGATTTTGGGAATGGATTGGCTTAACTGCTATGAAGCCCAAATATTATGTCCTGAGCGGACTATTCATCTTCGACATCCCCAATCTGTTAAGCAGATTTCTATTGATCTTAAAGATTCGGATTCTAGCTTGGTTGCATCTTTATATTCTTTAAATCCTCATAATGACGATAATGATGACGAGGAAGATATTATTTCTCTTATTCACGTTGTTCGTGAATTTTCCGACATATTTGAGCCCGTTTTAGGATTACCACTTAAGCGAGCAATTGAGTTCAGAATTAATCTCATCCCTGGAGCTCAACCTATCACTCGTCCTCCTTATCGTATGTCCAATAAAGAAAATGAGGAGATGCGCAAACAATTATCCGAATTGGAGACGAAGCAATTTATTACTCTAGTTCCTCTCCTTGGGGAGCTTCGGCTATTTTTGTGAAGAAATCCGATGGTACACTTAGGCTTTGCGTTGACTACCGCAAACTTAATGATCTTACTATCAAGAATAAATATCCTTTACATCGTATTGATGATCTATTCGATCAACTTAGTGGTGCTAGAGTCTTTTCACAATCAGACTTAGCTACTGGTTTTCATCAGCTTCGTATTGCAGAGGATAGCATTCCTTTGACATATTTCCGTACTCATTATGGATCTTATGAATGACTCGTTATGCCATTTGGTTTAACGACGAATGCTCTGGCTTATTTCGTTGACCTTATGAATAGAGTTTTCAAAGACTTCCTCAATTGGTTTGTTCTCGTCTTTATTGATGATATTCTTGTGTATTCTAAAACCGAGGAGGAACATGAAAAGCACCTTTAGATTGTGTTGGAAACTCTTATGAGCAATCAATTAAAAGCAAAATTTTATAAACGCCACTTTTGGCAATCTCGTGTGAAGTTTCTCGATCATATTATTTCCGAATCCGGAATTTCCGTGGATCCTTCAAAGATTGAAGAGATTCAAAATTGGAAGAGACCGGAGAGTGTGACGGAGATCCGTAGTTTTCTTGGATTGGTAGGTTATTACCGCCGTTTCATAAAGGACTTTTCAAAAATTTCCGTGCCTCTTACTAATTTGACAAAGAAGGGAGTTAAATACATTTGGTCGGACAAATGTGAAGCTTCTTTTCAGAAATTAAAAGAACCCCTTTCCGATGCTCCTATTCTTGTGATTCCCGAGGGAAACTAAGATTTTATTGTTTATACCGATGCTAGTCGTGTTAGTTTGGGTGTCGTTCTGATGCAAAGAGAACGTCTTATTGCTTATGCTTCTAGGCAATTGAAGCCAGCCGAGACTAGATATGCCACTCATGATTTAGAACTCGCGGCTATTGTTTTCTCCCTTCGCGTTTGGCGTCATTATCTTTTGGGAGAAAAATTTATTCTTTATACTGATCATAAATCTTTGAAGTATCTATTTTCTCAAAAGAAACTTAATTTGCGTCAACAACGTTGGCTCGAATTTCTTGCAGCTTATGATCTTGATATTCTTTATACTCCTGGAAAGGGAAATCATGTTACCGATGCACTTAGTCGCAAGCAACAAGCAGTTGTTTCTATGATGATATCCGAATGGAATGATCTCGGAATTCTATCCACTTGTGAGATTCAAGATCATGTATGCAATTTGTGTTCATCTCTTGTTTTGTGTAGCCTTGAGGCTCATCCTTCTCTTTTAGACCGCATTCTTGAAGCTCAAAAGCTAGATCCCGAATTGACTCTTCTTGGCCAAAATTTTAGGGATAAAATTGATATGGAGGGTTTGAAAGACTTTGATATTGATTCTCGTAGCGGTATTCGAAAATTTGGTAGACTTATCGTGCCAAATATTAGTAATCTTCGTAAAGACATTTTAGAAGATTCTCATCGTTCTAAATTTACCATTCATCCCGGTAGTAGCAAAATATACGCAGATATGAAGCGACTTTATTATTGGAAGGGAATGAAATCTGATATTGCTAACTTTGTTAAGTGTTGCATGACTTGCCAACTCATTAAGGCCAAACATCAAAGGCCCGGTGGGTTATTGCAACCTTTAGAAATTCCAATTTGGAAGTGGGACCAAATCTCCATGGATTTTATAGATGGCCTTCCCCATTCTCGTTCGGGTTATGATAGCTTATGGGTGATAGTCGATAGACTTACTAAATCCGCCCATTTTATTCCCGTTCGATCCAATCGAACCGTGCCACTTTTGGCCAAACTCTTTATCAAAGAAATTGTTAAATTACATGGAGTTCCTACTTCTATTGTTAGTGATCGTGATCCATTGTTTACCAGTGGATTTTGGAAAAGTCTTCAAAAAGCTTTGGGAACGGAGCTTAATTTTAGCACCGCTTATCATCCCCAGTCCGATAAACAAACTGAGCGTGTGAATCAAACTCTTGAAGATCTTCTTCGTGCATGTGTTCTTGATTTTGGTGGAAGTTGGGAAGATCATATTTCTCTTGTTGAGTTTTCCTATAATAATAGCTTCCAATCCAGTGTTGGTATGGCACCTTTCGAGGAAATCTATGGAAGACCATGCCGATCTCCTTCTTGTTGGCTTGAGGCCGGTGAGAAGCTGGTTTTAGGTCCAGATTTTATTCGTGATTCAACAGAGAAGATTGACCTTATTCGTCATAGGATGAAAGAAGCCCAGAGTAGACAAAAATCCTATGCCGATAACCGGAGAAGGAAATTTGAATTTTCTGTGGGAGATGTTGTGTTTATTCGTGTTTCACCTATGAAGGGTGTTGTACGTTTCAGTCGATTGGGAAAATTAGCACCTTGATATATTGGTCCATTTCCCATCACCGAACGTATTGGTTCCGTGGCTTATCGCCTTTTATTATCGGCTCAGTTTTCTGCTATTCATGACTTGATTCACGTTTCTCAATTACGGAAGTGTCTTCGAGATTCCGATTCTATTCTTGAGCCAGGCATTGTGGAAGAAATTGAAGTTTCACCTAATTTAACTTATGAGCAACAGCCTATTCGTATTATTGCTTCAGAGGTCAAGCGCCTTCGAAATAAAGATGTTCCGCTTGTTAAAGTCCAATGGTCCTCAAATCCTAAGGATTGCTCTTGGGAATCTAGAGAGTTCATCGAGCGAACACATCCGAACTTACTCTCTCGTGCTCCATGAGGTGAATTTCTTATTTCAAATTTCTTTTGTGTTGATATGCTTTCATGGTTGTTACCTTATATTTTCTTCTTAAATATTGCGAGGATGCAATTTCTTTAAGGAGGGGAGTCTGTAACAACCCGCATATTTTACGATTGAATATTTAAATATTTTATTTTAATATTTTATCGTTAGTCGGTTTTTAGTCCGAAAAGTTATTTTTTGCATACGGTCGAATTAGGACTCGGGACCACTTCCATTGGGTCCAAAACACCGCTTGCGATCTTTTTGAGTGTAAACTTTGATATATTTGGAGTTAGTGGAATTTTGTCACTTTTTCACTTTGGGCTTTGGGTTTGTTTTAGCCCATTAGCCTAAACTATTAACTCTAGCTCAAATCCCCCTTCCCTTCATAACTTTACTTTCATTTCCTAACACTCAATCTTCATCAAAAATGGAGGAAGGAATGGGAAATTAAAACTCCAAGCTCAAGTTCATTTGCAAATCCAACATCTAACTCCAAATTCAAAGAGAAGCCATTGGTTCTTCCTTTGCTTTCAAGCTTCTTCTTCATTGATTTTGTGTAAAGGTGAGATTTTTATCTCACATCTTTGTCTATAACTATCTTTGATTGTTGGGTATGAATTCCTAACACTTATTCATGTGCATTTGCTTTTGGTTTGGATTGAATTGTGAAAATCCCAATTTTTAGTGTTTTGGGTTCAAATCTTTAAAAATCCTAACATTGATGTTTGAACACGTTTTTGGTGATGCATCGAGGAGCCAATAGGACCGGGTAGCTATGGGCATAATTCCTTAGCGTCCGTGCTCGATCGGTTGCAAATTGAGAGAGTTTTTGCACTTCAAACCCCTAGGTCGCTCGGCCTGCACATGAATGATTCTCGACCTGCAGTTAGGTCGGCCTGCCATAGGTCGCAACCCATAGGTCGTTTGCACCTTAGGTCGTTGCTCGGCCATGTTATATCACGCAACTCCTTAGGTCGCGCCATGCTAGGTCGTCCCCACTTAGGTCGTTCGGCCTTCTCATACGCCTTAGGTCGTTAGGTCGCTCGGACAGTAGGTTGCTCGACCTACTTCACCCCTTAGGTCACACCATCCTTAGGCTGCTCACCTCCTTAAGCCGCGAGTATCTTAAGTCGCTCGAAAATGATTTGGTCGCGCCATGCTGGGTCGCGCCGTGTTAGGTTGCTCGGCCCATTAAGTCGCTGGGCTTGTCCCTGTGTGTTAGGTCGCTCGTGTTAGGTCGCTCGGCCCATTAAGTCGCACGTGCACATAGGTCGCAACCACTAGGTCGCTTGGCCTTCTAATTTAGGTCGCACCTGCTATATCTTGCAACATCTTAGGTCGCAACCCCATAGGCCGCTTGCCTTACTGTTAGGTCGCACATGCTTTGGGTCGCGCCACTCCTTAGGTCGGTTGCAGTTAGGTCGCGCCACCCTTTAAGTCGCACCTGCTTTAAGCCGTGTGCTATTTCTTGAGCCACTGATTTCTTGTGTTGACTTATGTTAAGTCGTAAGTCGTGGCTGTTAAGTCGCAAGGGTATTTCCACATTGATGGATTTGTAATCGAATTCTTTGGATTTCATTCACGTCTTCGAAATGTGAAATTTTGTGATTTATGGTTTGTACAATCATTTTTGTGATTTGCCACTTTATTTCACTCGTACGAGAAATCTAATTAAACGGCTTATTAAATCAAATGGTATGAAATGCTTGCATTTACTTCGTCGGTTAATTCTTGGACTTGTTCGATTGAATCTCTTGTGACAATTTTCGAGTGGAGATCTACAATTTGTTCGTAAATATTTAAGTTAAGCTAGTGGTTATGGGACATGAAGCTAAGCTTATATATTTACTAGCTTACTGTAATTGACACTTCTTGATGATCGTTGATGATCATTTTTGTGATTTAGACTAGCAGATGTGCGATGTCTCTTTGTCTACGAGGGAGACTAAACCCCGTTTCTGTGGAGCTTCGGCTCAATTTGGTGGGGTAGCGACCCATGGTCTTCGGGCCGTTTTGTGGAGCTTCGGCTCAAAATTAATGGTTAGCAACCATGGAATAGCGTTCCATTTTGTGATACATGTGTTAGTGAGTTTTCATGCTCCCATTTTGTGATAGGCCTCTCCCCCCCTTTTTTTGTGATTTCTGGATTTCCATTGATGATTTCTGGAATTTGTGTTTTCACCAATTTTCGTGATTTACACTGATAAGTTTTATCAGTATTTGTACATTGGTGAATTTGTGTGTCATCAACTTTTGTGATTGGCATTGATATTATTGTCTATATTTATGGTTTGGTAAATATAAATAAAGAGTACGACATTCTTTTTGATCTTTGAGAAGATTCCTGTGATATTGATTAATCTCTTGTTTATTTTCAATTACATACTTATTATAGTATGGCTTTATGGTTATCATATGTTTACGTCATATCTCTTATTCTATATCATTTTATCTGATATTTATAGCTAGACTGATCCGTTTATTATTTTCTTATTAAATAATACTCGGGTCAGACCGAGATGTTACAGGTGCTTCTGCTTGACTTCACATCTGGGATCATCACCCTGACTTGTGGCTAACTACTTAGATTAGTAGTTTTTGTTGTATACATTTGAGATATAGACTCATAGATGTATCCATATTCTTTTGTCTAGCACTTGTAGCTATTCTTTTGTGACATTGTGGATCTTGTTTGACCACTACTCTGATGTACACTTTCATGTGTTATATATTCATATCTATTTCCGCCTTTGTGATATGGATGTTTGTGACTGATTTGTGTTATGTTTATTTCTATACTTGTTTCTGAAGAATATATATATAGCCATTGTGTAGTAGCTTTGAGTTTGTATCGGTATGTCGGATTTCCTCCTTAAACCAAACGCATGTTGTATTATCTGAGATATCGTTGCTCGCACAAAGCAATTACGCGGATGGTCGCTCCTCAATAGCCTTATTCTCCGTGCTAGTTGACGGCATTATCCCGTAGTGTCCTTGGCTAGTGTGGGTATAGAGGTGGGGCGTCACATATACTTACTTCATGAAAATACACATATAACTTATATAGTTATACATAGACGGACACGTTAAAGAAATACTATACATTACCTAATAAGATAATATATAACAGCATATAGGCTTGAATATGCAATAACAAATATATGAATATAATATTTTTCTTTAGGCAAACATATAAAATATACGTTTATATACTTATAAAATAGTCAGGTTAAATGTATAAACTACTACAACCTATCTATATATGTAAGCCGAAAGATAAACATTTGATATATAAATATTTAACTTGAGAAGGAAAAAAAACACGGCAGAGAGGGGTGGTGATGGAATGGCGGTCGAGGCTGGCTAAAGCAGGGGGAAAAAGGAAGGCCGAAGCCAGGGGATGGTGCAAGCGGAGTATAGGGATGGTCGCTGGTGAGAGTGTGGCCGAAGTGGAAGAATTTGGGTCCTTGCGTGTTGGCCGAGTAGTGGTGGGGAGGAAGGAAGGCACTGGGAATCAAGGTGATGGCAGCAGGCTTTAGTTATGAAATATATAAAAGTTTTGGAATGTTGAATATGGGTAGGTTTATTTGGGCAAGGATAAAGCAATCGTTAATATAAATTTATCTCTTGACAAAACTAGAATGACGATAGTAGAATGAACTGACGAAATAAATTCAACTAGTAATAATGACTATAGGGAATGGAAAAGGTTGCCTGTTAATTTCTAGAAGTATAAAAAGTTTTTGGCTATTGGTTAACCGGAGACAAACAAAAGGACACAACAAAAAAGCACGAAACAGATACTGGTACAGTTACCGTTCTCACGAATTCTGTTGCATATCGGATTTCAAAACATAGAATTGAATGCCGTAGAGATTGGCATGACAAGATGATCAAAACAGTATACGGATATCAGTGGTATGATCATAGTACCAAAAGTCGATAATCGGTACCGAAAATGCTGCTAATACGCCGGAATTACGATAGACGGAGCAATAACAGTATAAATTTAATGAAACGAAATATGACGTCTCACTCAGAAATTGATTTACAAATTTATTGTGTAAAAATATTCAAGTTTGGGTAACATTTTATTATCGTTAAATATTAATTGATTTAAATTGAAATAAAATTACACAAAAAATAAACATTCATATTTTTAAATGGAAATTTACCATTTGCTATGTTAAAATAGACGTATTTCAAATATTAAATTTTTATTTCAAAGTTTTATTATTTAAAATTTCATAAAATTTCAGTTATTTACGTTATAAAAATATGCGGGTCGTTACATGATACGAATATTTATCACTTTGTTCCGCAAAAATTTGCGGTTATATATCATTTCAAACCGCAATCCCGGATTAAATAAAATCCATAAAATCGCTCGAGTATATCATTTCAACCCATAGCGATTTTTCCTTAATCTATAGATCATTCGGATTTGGATCATTTCAACCCATAGGAAACTAGCAAATGTTATAATGATATAAAATACAACATTCAGTCATCCAATATCAACAATCAAACATTCATCACAATCATCCTCCAAATCAATCAATAAACATCAATAGATATTGTTAATCAATAACATGTATTAAATTGAATATTTAAAATTCAATATTAAATTAAATAATGATTAGTTGCAAAAAAGTCAAATTTAACCAGAATGACAATTTAACATACTATACAGCAATCAATAAATTTCAAATCACATCATATATTTAATTTAACTAACATAAGATAATTTAGTAATTGTGAGTGGGTTAAAACACTCACCTTCGATTTTAAATGGAATTAAAATCCTATTTAAGGCCAAACATTCAGGCAGTCTTAGAATTCATCCAAACTAGCTTCAAAATGTCCATAATTTCGGCACGATCCCAACAAAGGAAACTGCATCCAAATCTGAGCTCGTATGCAAAAGTTATCGCAGTTGGAACATTCAAAGTTTGAATTAAGTTAAATTAAATTAAATAACATAAACATTAAACCATGTCACCACTATCGCTACAAGAGCCCTATTCCTTCCTCCCAGTACATCGCATTCGAAGCCTACTCAAGCCGCCACCTCGCACATAAATTGCCGACCACCATCGCAAGTCGCGGCCACCAGACCTCACACCCTCACAATCGCCAACCTCCCCAGCCTCCACGACCCACGCGCGATCGCCCGTCACATGAGCAACGAGGAATAGCCACCGTCGAACATGATAACCGAATCGAATTATTGACCTCGGTCCAACCGTTCGATCACCCTCCAACTTGCATAGATGAGCTCCCATCGGCCCTCTCCACAGCCCAGTATCATTGATTTGACGATTAGTCAAAGTTGATAGACGATCGATGAACGGCTGAGTTATTCCTCGAATTCCAGACACATAAAAACCCAAATCAAAAAACAAACCGTAGATTTGACTTGCGCTCATCGAGAGCTTCAAATCGATATATAATTCAATAACATTGAGGAGTTTAAATTTTCGAATTGATTTTGATTTGTAATTGAATTTGGAATGGGTTTTGTTTTGTTTGCCATTGGAAAGAAAGGAGCAGATAGAATTGTATGTGCTGTAAATGAGAATAAGAGAAACAATTAGGGTTTATAACAGACTGTTTATAGGCAGATCCGAAATACAAATGAATGGATAAGATTGATTTGAAAGTTGAACGATAAACGACCCGAAAAGCCCGTTTTGTTCCCAAAACGAAAATGGGTCATCTCATATACCAAAATAGAAGTTTTTGATATTTTTAAATTCAATGGAATAGATTTCAAGTCCAAATTCCATCGTATGAACAAGTTAGCATAAAATCAGCTTATTTCAAATTGATTTTAATTAAATTGATTTCTAGGCGTTTCGAGTCGTATGATCGAACAACAAATCCAATCGCTACGAAACTTGGAATCCTACAATAATTCACTGTTACGGATCCGATGAAACTGGTTTCATCGAAATCCAAGTCAGTGGAAAACATGGCAATTTTCACGTTAATTAAATAAACTAATATTAAATTAATTAAATCACTTTTTAATTCAATGTTTATAAACTAACAAATTTCATCATTTTTGATTCCATAGATATTTATAATAATTTAAAACAAGCTTACATAAAATTTCAGTGTAAATTAAATTTCCAAAATACGGTGTTCAGTTTAAATTGCAATTAATCCAATTAATTATAATTTAATTCCAATAAATTGATTAAATTGGATTTCAATCTTTATATTCAATCAATTATTACTTAAATAATATAGTTAGTATCTGTTAGTATCTTATTTCACTAAAATGCTGCAATTTCCACCTTTTACTTGTATTAACTACTCCACTATATTAAATTTTTTCGATTCTACACATTAATCATAATTTAAAATCCCAACTAATTTATCTATCTTCGTTTCATTCTTTTATTAATAAATTATTTCCTTATGAATAAAATCAACATCTCTATACATTTTATTACATTCAAACTGGTAGTTATTGTCTTAACTCACATTAATGCAACATTTAATTTCATTTAATTGTAACTGATTTTCAATTAAATTTAACAGGCTAAATAAATAGGTATCATATAATAGTTTGTCACCATTAACTTTTAGTCACATTAATAAGTATATCATTTACAAACAAATGTTATAATCACTTACATAGCACCAATCTTATACAATTACCATTAATTATATACTATTTTTTAATTAAGTCATTATTTACATTTGTTTTCCTATATTCATTGTATAACCAAGTATATCCATTAAATCATTTCAATTGATTAGAATTTCATTCAAATTGTTAATAATTAACTTAAATTAACATTATTACATTTCTTTTTAGTCGTTATTTCATTAGTATATCACAAATTTTTATTTCTCCCAATATTAAATCACCAAAATCTTATTAAATTAACTATTTATAATTATCAAAAGTTATGGGTCGTTACAAAGGGTATCAATTTCAAATCCCAACTTAGGTGGTATCATCATCAAGGATTTAAATATAAATACTTCAACTTGACACAGTTTGAAATTTAGAAAATAGTTTCAATAGTTTTAACAATAATTTGAAATAGGTAAAATATTCTAAAATAGTTTAAATGGTTTAAAATAGTTAACAATGGATTAAAATAGTTTAAATTTGATTTAATTAGATTTAAAATGATTTAAATAGATTTAAAATGGATTAAATAGATTTAAATTATATTAAATAGATTTTAAATAGGTTAAATAAATTTAAAATAGATTAAATATATTTAAATTAAATTAAATAGATTTTAAATAGGTTAAATAAATTTAATTAGTTTAAAATAGGTAAAATAGATTAAATTGGATTAAATAGGTTATAATAGACTAAAATAAACTAAAATAAATTAAATTGATTAAAATAGTTTAAACTAATTAAAATAGTTTAAATTAGTTTAAAATAGATTTCAAAGTTATTTCTAAATATTTTCAATAACTCAATTCCGATAAATTCATTTATATTTGACACTTCACCTTTGAAATTCCAATTTAAATCCTTTGAAATATTCATTAAATCAATTCCAATTTGAACATTAACGCTTGGATCATAGAAAATAATTCAATATATATATATATATATATCAAATTTCTAGTTAACTGAATTCAAATTTTAAGGAATTAAAATCATTTAATTTAACCAATTCGGTGTCCGTATATAATTTTCTACCCTATGGTCAAGTGATACGAATATTTATCATTTCAATCCGCCATTTAAATTTTTACAGGAATATCATTTCAACCCGCAATCCAAAACTAAATAAAATCCATAAAATCGCTTGAGCCTATTATTTCAACCCATAATGATTTTTTCCTAATCTATAGATCGTTCGGGTAGGTATCATTTCAACCCATAGGGAACTTGCAGCGTTAAAACAATATAAAATATAACATCCAATCGTCCAATATCAACAATCACACATCCATCAAAATCATCATCCAAATCAATCAATAAACATCAATAGCTAACTGATTATCAACCAGAAGTGTAAACTGACGAATTAAAATTTAATCTTAAATTAAATGGCAATAAAAATTAATAAAAATTAGATTCAGCAGGCATGACAATTTAAATATACCAAACATCAACCTAACAATTTCAAATTACATCATAAATTTACTTTAACTAACATAAGGTAATTTAGTAATTGTGAGTGGGTTAAAACACTCACCTTTGATTTTAGCCCATGAAAATCCTAACAGAAGCGCAAAAACTCAATAGTCTCCAAATTCAACTAAATCAATTTCATGTTGTCCGGAATTTAAATATGAATCCAACAGAAGAAAACGCACGTGAATCAAAGTTTATATGCAAAAGATATTGATGTTATAAGAAATATTATTAAAATAAAAATTAGTACGTATAAATAAATAAACAAATAAATAAACGAATTTTAATACTTACGTTTTTCTCAAGATGAGGCTTAAGGAAAAGATTGAAGAACAACTAAGATGAGGATAGGATGTGTACGAAAAATGAACAAAAAAATATGTTTCATAAATAGAATCTTTTGGATTTGCAAGAATAAGAGCTTTTGAATATGAGGTGTCAGGAGAAATAAAACGCAAATGAAGAAATAAGCTGCAGGTTATTTATAATTAGAAAATGAAGATGGAGGGACAAAAATAAATGTCACATTTTATTTTGAAAGCTTCAAGCATTAGTAATGCATAATGAAATGTACGTAGAAATGGAAAAGTTTGCAAACCAAAGGAAGGTTAAATTTTATATACGTGAAAATGAGGTGGCAAGAATTAAATACAACCTAAAAGTCTAGGCTCAGGTATTAAATAGAAGGAGAAATAAACGGATCAAGTATTAATAATATGGTAAATATTTCAAAATGTTCGTGCAACAAATAACAACAAAAGAAATGAAGGGACCATGTACATCGCACAAACTTTTGAAATTCAATTTTTTCTGAAATGTAACCAAATTAACTTCATTAACTCAAATAATATTCAAATTTGTATGCATTTAAGTTTTTATCTGTGCATAATAACATTTTTATACTTACTTAAAAATGAAAACGTTCAATTTGGTTTTTCCAAAATGATCTTTTGTTTCCATTAAAACACCCTTTTTGTTTAACACAAAACGTGTGTTTCTTTTATTAAGTCTATAGATTGCAATCAACGTTTTCTTTCCTTTTTATTGAAATATTTGAATTACATTAATTGCAATTACTTACAAAGTTAAATTTCAAAACTGACAACTAAAATGGATGAAAAATAGAACAATTGTTTATTTAAACACGTTTATAAATTTGTTGTTTATACACAAGTGTAATAAATAACCTACTAAAATAGACTATTTTTCTATTCTTGTAATCAATCTGTAAACTAAAACACAGTTCAAATAAACATATATTTCTTCCTTTAAAATCAATCATTCTATTCATTATTTTAATGAAATTAAATCTACATTCACAAATGAAACATTCATTTTATTTGATATATATATATATTCTTTTCATTGAATCAAACTTATTTTATATTTTCACAAAACATGAGCTGTGAGAAATGCGGATTACGGATCTTAATGCTAGAATTAACACTAGAGGGGGGTTGAATAGTGTTTTAAGGAATTGCTAAATCATTTTGAGTTTATGTTAATTTGAACACGAATGTATGCAATATTCAGACACAGATATGATCACAGAATCAAATACATATGCAGAAATAAAGTAAAAAGCAATACATGAAAGAACACGCCGGATTTTATAATGGTTTGGAGTTATCCTACATCTAGTCCCGCACACAAGTACGAATTTCTTTTCAAAATTAATTGTACAATTACATCCTCGATTTCAAGGCCACGAGGTACACCACTTCAGATTCACAATCCTCTAGGTAGGGATACTTGATTTTACGGACAACAAGTTCACCCAATTGATTTCACAGGCTACAGTCACACCTTTTCTCACTTGAATGATTTCACAGGCTACAATCATACCTTTTCTCGCTCAATTAATTACAAAGAAGCCTATAACTCTGAATAACACTGAAATCTTGTTAAGATAGTGATCGAGAATCAAACCAGAGATGATCTAGCTAGATTCAATGGTGATTTCGACATAGTAATGGTAAAAAAATATATAAAGAAATGTGGAAGAAGAAGAGGAGTGAAATCAGAGAAAATATGAACATCAATTCGTTTAAAACTGCCCTTATTTATAGTAGAACAACAGCCATGTCCGTTCGTGAAAGGATATGACTAATAGACACTTCTTTTGAAATTCAAAATTTTGAAATCAACTGCCACCTTATCGAAAAAGGGTCCTAGAGGTTGTCGACAAGCCTAAGGAAATTTTGGTAATTTGTTTTTCTTTGAAAATAACTCCTATCTTATATTAAAACTATTTTTAAACTTTATAAATATACTTAACTATAGTTAAAATACGTAAATAAATGTAGAGAATAATATTTTGATATATATATATATATATATATATATATATATAATTTTACTATAACTTTATATTTAAATCTAAGTATAAATATTAAAAGTTAAATATATTATTATTATAAAAGATAGTTTAAAACCAAGGATAATTTGATTTTGAAAATAAAGATTATTTTGAGGCTAAAAATATTTAAAACCAGGATAGATGTTTTTGTTCTTTTAAAAGGAAGATTTTGAAATCATTTTGAAAACAAGATATAATTTTGTAAAAAACATTTGAATAAAAGTTAGTGGATACAAAACAATGTTCCACTAGATTTTTCATAGGTTCCATCCTACTTAGGGTTCCATCCCTTTGACAGGCTCGAAGTGGATTCCATTCTGAATAAATTGGATTTTAAGATGCCAGTGCTTTTCTAGGAGTTTTAACAAAATTCTTAATTAAATTACTTATTATTGAAATCTTGAACTCTTAATAATCTTAATACTCATGAGTCTTCAATCATGATATCTTGAATCTCTATACTGTACAGTCTTCATTCTTGGTACCTACATAGTTAAATCCTGCATATACATATACATATAAATATATATATCTAAAGTATAATGTTAGTATTTATATTTTATAATCTTATTCTAAGGTTGTTGTCATCAAAACCAATTCTCAAGGACTAACAATCTCCCCCTTTTTGATGATGACAACCTTTGTTAATAAAATATTTCTTCTATCCTAATAACTCCCCCTAAAACTAATAACTCCTTAATATATGCCTAACTATCCTATTTTATACTTCTCCCACTTTGTCATCGACAAAAACTACCTCCAAACTATATAATTCCCCCTAAAACTAGTACTCTATGACATATGATTATAATGATAGTGTTATCATAAATAATCATCACTTAATTCTAAAACTAAAACTTAGTCCTTAATTACTAACTATCCTAACTACGAATCCATATATGATAATACTTATAGTAGTGATAATGTGAGAGATCAAATATAAGAACACAAATTATTTATTAATTATTTATTATTTACATTTGCATAGAGGACGAAAGTAAAATCATACAACAAAAGGAAGGAGAGAAACTAATATATGTCTTTGAAAATGGGAGATCTATGAACCGAACAATTTGGGTAGTGGAAACAGAAATTTCCACATTGTTCGACTAGATTTTCATCCTTGTCGAAGCACACTTCGCCAATGCAAACGACTTTGTCGTCATCTTCAGCATTCTGTTCTTCCATGAAGGCTTCTTCTTCTTCTTCCTCGTTGTCCTCTTGCACTTGATCTTCTGAGGATTCTTCATCAATAAAGATTGGATTAGCGTGATTGTCCATTAGGAACATTTTGCAAATTTCTAAGGATTTTGCCTTGCCGTTCTTGTTCTTTGGCCATTTTAAGTTGCACCGTTTGAATTTCATTCATTATTTGCAGTGCATCCTTCAAGGAATCCTCCATTTTCATCACTCGTACAAGCGTAGTTCGTTGAAATGGTCCAGTAGGAGGAGAAGGGAACGAAAATGTTGAATTTTTGTTTGATTTGGAAGAGGAGGCCATTGTTTTATTATTTTCAGAAGTTAGAACAGAGAAATGATAGAAAGAATGAATAAAATTTCGAAATAAGAAGAATATATAACCACTTATTTGAATTTTGGTGGGAAAATTTCAAAAATAAAAAATTCGTTACATGTCGATATGGGTAAGAAGGGGTTGTCGACATGGTACTTGATATTTTGGCTATTTGTTTTATTTTAATTTAATTTTTAATTGTACTTTTTTATTTATATTCTATATGTCAGTTATTGAAAAAATTACCTAATTCTCTTCTTAATTTAGTAAATATAGATTCATTTAATGGTTTTGTTAAGATATCAACAATTTGTTTTTCAAAATTGATATAATCGAGAGTAATTACTTCCTTACTTATATTATCTCTGAGAAAATGATGTCCGATATCAATATGTTTAGTTCGAGCATGATGAGTAGTATTTTTGGATAAATTTATTGCACTGGTATTATCACAATAAATTGGTGATTTGAGATATTTAAACGAAAATCTTTTAAAGTTTGATGCATATATATTACTTGAGAACAAGCCAAAGCAGCAGAAATATACTCTGCTTCGGTTGTTGATAAAGAAACCGTGTTTTGTTTTTAGTAAACCAGGAAATCAGAGAATGCCCCAAAAAGTGACAAGTTTCACTTGTACATTTTCGGTCTGATTTACAACCAACATAATCAGCATCACAGTAAGATATTAAGTCAAAAGAATCATTTTTAGGATAAAATAATCTGTAATCAAAGCTGTGTTTAACATATCTTATGATACGTTTTACGGCTTTTAAGTGGGTCTCATTAGGTTGGGATTGATATCTTGCATAGAGACAAACACTATGCATGATATCCGGTCTACTTGCAGTTATATAGAGTAGTGATCCAATCGATCCTCTATATAATTTTTGACTACATCTTTCGAGAGATCTTCTTTACTTAGGTACTCATTGGTTGCCATGGGAGTGGGTTTTCCACTTGCAGTAGTCAAACCAAATTTACTAACTAGGTCTTTAGCATATTTTTCTTGACTAATAAAGATACCATTATCTAATTGTTTTATTTGTAATCCTAGAAAGAAGTTTAATTCACCCATATGAATCATCTCAAACTCTTTTGTCTTTATTTCAAAAATTCTTTATTCATTTCAAAATTAGTTGATCCAAAAATAATTCATCTACGTAAAATTGTACTAGTTGAATATCATTTTTATTTCTTTTAATAAAAAGAGTATTATCTACTTTACCAATTTCAAAGTTTGATTGTAATAAGTAAGATCTTAGTCTATCATACCAGGCTCTAGGAGCTTGTTTTAGACCATATAGAGCTTTCATAAGTTTGTAAACATGATTTGGTAATTTTTCATTTTCAAAAAGTGGTGGTTGTTCAACATATTCTTCCTTTTTTACAAATCCATTTAAAAAGGCACTTTTAACATCCATTTGATAAAATTTGAAATTATTATGATTTGCGAAAGCAAGTAGAATCCTAATGGCTTCTAATCTTGCTACATGAGCAAAGGTTTCATCGAAATCTATTCCTTCTTCTTGACAGTAACCTTAAGCAACTAACTGAGCTTTATTTCTAACAACCTCTCCTTGTTCATTCATTTTATTTTTATAAACCCATTTAGTTCCAATTATAGTTTTATTTTCAGGTCTAGGAACAAGTTTCCAAACATCATTTCTAGTGAATTGATTCAGTTCTTCTTGCATAGCCAAAATCCATGAATCATCAGTTGATGCTTCTTTTGGATTTTTGGATTCAGTAGTTGATATAAAGGCCACATTGCTCATTTAATTTAGTTGATTTCTAGTTTTAACAACAGAATGCATATCTCCAAGTACATTTTCTATAGGATGATCTTTTAAAAGTTTAATCTTTTTATTAGGATGATTAATTTCATTATTAGTTTCAGTTGACTCTTGATTTTGAGCGATTAAATCCTCTTCATTATTTGTATCTTCAATATTTTTGAGATTTTCATCGAATAAACATGCATTGTTTCTTCGATGGTATTAGTTCTTAAATTAAACACTCTGTACACTTTACTTCTATTAGAATATCCAATAAAGATACCTTTGTCGGATTTAGGATCAAATTTATCTAAGTTATCTTTTGTACTTAAAATAAAACATTTACTTCCAAAGATTCTCAAATGAGATACCTTTGGTTTCTTTGAGTGAAGAAGTTCATAAGATGTCTTATCAGTTATAGGTCTAATTAAAATTCTATTTAAAATATAACAGGTGGTAGTAACTGCTTCTGCCCAAAAATACATTGGTTATTTACTATCTGAAAGCATAGTTCTCACACACTTTTGAATCATCCTATTTTTACATTCTACTACTCCGTTTTATTGTGGAGTTCTTGAAAATGAAAAATTATGAGTTATTCCCTTTTTATTATAGAATTCCTCAAACTTTTCATTTTCAAATTCAACACCGTGATCACTATGGATGGTTATAATTTTTAGAGAAAGTTGATTTTGAATCCTTTTTGTGAAGTTCTTAAAACATTAAAACGTTTCACTTTTATATTTCAAAAATATTGTCCATGTAAATGTAGAATAATCATCTACAATTACAAAAACATATTTACTATGATTTATTGACAGAATTTGAGATTGACCAAATAAATCAAGATGAAGTAATTCAAGAGGTTTTGAGGCTGAAATCATATCTTTTAATTTAAAGGAACTTTTTTTAAGTTTTCCTAATTGGCATGCATCACATGAAATATCTACTTTAAAATTCATTTTAGGGAGACCTCTTACTAGATCATGTTTTGACAGTTTAGATAAGAGTTAGAAATTCAAATGCCCAAACCTCTTATGCTAAATCCAAAGGTCACTTGTATTTGCCAAAAGACACAGGTCATCATTGGAAACTTTCATACTAAGAATATAAATATTCTTTTTCCTAATTATCTCAAATATTATGGTTGAATTATTATCTTCAATGTGACACTTATCTTTTTCAAATTTCATTTTATATCCTTTATCGCAATGTTGACTAATACTTAGCAGATTATGTTTCAGATTCTTAACTAGCAAAACATTAGTAATAATAGGAGTTTCAGAGTTACCGACTTTGCCGATGCCAATCACATATCCTTTTGAGTTGTCTCTAAAGTTAATAAGTCTTCCATCTTTGTATATTATATCATTCAGCATATCCGGATTACCAATCATGTGTCTAGAGCATCCACTATCGAGTATCCATTTATTCTTTTTGATCTGCACAATTTGTCCATTGTGAATCGATTCCTCAACATCCATAAAGCATGTTTCCTGCACATCATACAATTTTGGTAGACAACTTGAATTTGTATATTGATTATATGCAGACTCAAGAGACAATGATGATCTGAATATTCCTAAGCTAGTATTAACAAGTTTATTAAACATTGCCATTTTAAAAACTTTTTCAAAAACCATATTATGAAACTTTGAATACCTTGCTCTGATACCAAATGTGAGAAATGCGTATTACGAATCTTAAGGCTAGAATTAACACTAGAGGGAGGGGGGTGAATAGTGTTTTTTGGAATTACTAAATCTTTTTATGTTAATTTGAACACGAATGTATGCAATATTCAGACACAGATATGATCATAGAATCAAACACAAATGCAAAAATAAAGTAAAAGCAATAAAGGAAAGAGTACACTGGATTTTGTATTGGTTCAGAGTTACCCTACATCCAGTCCCACACACAAGTATGGATTTTCTTTAAAAAGCAATTGTACAATTACACCCTCGATTTCAAGGCCACGAGGTACACTACTCCAGATTCACAATCCTTTGGGTAGAGATACTTGATTTTACGGGCAACAAATTCACCCAATTGATTTCACAGGCTACAATCACACCTTTTATCACTTGATTGATTTCACAGGCTATAATCACACCTTTTCTAGCTTAATTAATTACAAAGAAGCCTATAACTCTGAACAGCACTAAGATCTTGTTAAGATAGTGATAGACAATCAAACCAGAGATGATCTAGTTAGATTCAATAGTGATTTCAGCAGAGCAATGGTAAAAATATATATAAAGAAACGTGGAAGGAGAAGAGGAGTGAAATCACAGAAAATATGAACATCAATTCGTTTAAAACTGCCCCTGTTTATAGTAGAACAGCAACCATGTCTGTTCATGAAAGGATATGACGAATAAACACTTCTTTTGAAATTCAAAATTTTGAAATCAACTGCCACCTTGTTGACACGGGGTCCTAGGGGTTGTCGACAAGCCTAAGGAAATTTTAGTAATTAGTTTTTCTTTGAAAATAACTTCTATCTTGTATTAAAACTATTTTTAAACTTTATAAATATACTTAACTATAGTTAAAATACATAAATAAATATAGAGAATAATATTTTGATATATATATAAAATTTTACTATAATTTTATTTTAAATCTAAATATAAATATTAAAAGTTAAATATATTATTATTATTATTAAAAGATAGTTTAAAACCAAGGATAATTTGATTTTGAAAATAAAGATTACTTTAAGGCTAAAAATATTTAAAACCAGGATAGATGTTTTTGATTCTTTTTAAAGGAAGATTTTGAAATCATTTTGAAAATAAGATATGATTTTGTAAAAAATATTTGAATAAAAGTTAGTGGATACAAAACAATGTTCCGCTAGGTTTTTCATAGGTTCCATCCTATTTAGGGTTCCATCCTTTAATAGGCTCGAAGTGGATTCCATTCCACGAATAAACTGGATTTTAAGATGCCAGTGCTTTTCTAGGAGTTTTAACAAAATTCCTAATTAAATTACTTATTATTGAAATCTTGAACTCTCGGTAATCTTGATACTCATGAGTCTTCAATCATGATGTCTTGAATCTTTATACCGTATAGTCTTCATTCTTGGTACCTGCATGGTTAAATGCTACATATACACATATATCTAAACTATAATGTTAGTATTTATATTTTATAATCTTATTCTAAGGTTGTTGTCATCAGAACCATCTTCTTAGGGACTAACATAAGCTACTTTTAATTACACATAGTAATTTACTATTTAGTATTGCCTCTCCTATTAATTGAAATTTTTTAATCACATTAATTTCAGTTGATTAAGTTTCAAAATAGACTAAATGATTGCAATGAGAAGTATAACAATTATTTTCTATCTAATAGTAATTTAAACATATTTATACACTATTGGATACAAACCGTAATTACATATATCTTAATAATAATAGTTTCTCGTCTCAACAATCAATCTTTCAGCTACCAACATTTCAAATAAATAAACATACGTTGTACTTATTTACTAAATTTATTCATTTTTATTATTTTATTTTCATTTACATTCTTACTATTAAATCAACCAATACCTTATGAAATTATTAACGTAGGTTTCTATCTTGTTATCCTCATTTTCTACAATTGACGTCTTTTGTTACATCCTGATATTTTCAACCATTCACATCCGCACATGTCGGACTTGAATTGATCAAAATATCAAATTGTTAATTTGTAACATCCCGCCTTTTCGCACGCTTTAAATCGACACACGTGCCAATTCAAACCATACGGAAGGGCGGATTGTTATGGGGTAAATAAGGAAAACAAGAAAGAAATAAAAAGAAAACCGAATCTCACAACGGAAGGATAAAATATAATAATCAAATATACAGTTTATAAATCTGTTTACAAACATTTGATTTTATTTATATAAGCCATATCAGAGTTACACATACCAATAACAAAGCAGCGGAACAATATGAGTGTAGTGGAATATAATAAATAATAATAATAATAGAAATCTCCATCTTCGTCCTCCAGAGCTAAAGTCTTCGATCCTGAAACGCTCGGACTGACCCAAGCGAATTTGAAAAGACAAAAACACTCGAGTCAGAACTAAAAGATCTTATGTAAGTTAAATCAACAGAAATAAATATGAGTACAGTAACTCAAGAGATGCTTGAGATTTACATCTCTTAAGGATCCGTTAAACTATTTACTATGTAGTATATTTCGCTATTATAACAATGTCTATATTAAAATAAACATACTTTTAAATAGCGTTAAGGCTTTACATTTTCCACCTTAACACGTAATAGTCCCAGTAGTCCATCCAATATCATAGTCCTTCCTGATTGGGAAGCCACCAGAGGATACCACGTGGGCTACGGGAGAAATCCAAACTCGTACAAGGGGCGATAGGGTAGGTGACACGACATAACTAGGCAATGCTAGAGTAGATATACCAATTACGCTTCCGGGCTGATGGTAACGCGTAGCCGCAGCTACCGCCCACCTCGGACAAACTCCCCCCTAAAATCAAAAGTAAAAGTGGCCACCGAATCAATCCAAAGTCAGAGTATAGTATCGAAGAGGAGTATCCGATAAAGGGCGCTAACCCCCTTGTCCCGTCGATCGCTCCTGTTATAGCCACCTTATGCCAACTCACGGGAGTTGGGTCCACGTATTTACCTTACAGGAAACGCAACCACCATCCTACTTCATTCTGGAATCTCCACCGCGTACACGGTTGTTAAAGTGGTTTTCGAAGTTGGCAGAGAGTATGACAACTTCCAATCCCGGTCTCTTTAACAACCAAACGTTATTATAACACTGCGGTCTTTTCAAAATAATTTATACTTTAAAACCAGAATATAATATCCCTTTTTAAAACCATATAAATACGATATCATTTATATTTTTAAAACCTAAATCAATATGATATCATTTATAATTTATAAATATCCCTTTCTTTTCCAAAATCATACTGCTTTAAAATTTATAATATTTAGAAACCAAACATTTGAATTATAACTTTCAAAACATAATACTTCGAAATTCACAGCTTTAAAACCATAACTTCTAAAACTTAAATGGTTTGGATATTCAACAGTACATAGAATAAAATAGTTTGAATTTAAAATTAATTTATAAAATAAAATAATTTTCACGACTTTACAATTTTATTCATTTTAGATTAAGTCTAAATCCATAAATTTTTAAATTCACTTTCAGTTTCAATAAACCACTTCAATTTCAATATATTTCAAACTTTGAGTATTTAACAATTTTAAAACTAAGGTTGGAAATTTCTATTCAACAATTAATTATCCTATTATTTAGTTTGACGTATTTACATAATAAATCCATAATCATTTAAAATAATACTCAAATTGCAACAACTAAATATTTCTTTCAATTTATTTATACTAGAAATATCCATTTAATTTATCTTGAATAAAAATCCAGATTATAAATATCATACCTTTAAAATTTCCCAATTTAATAAGTTTACATCAAAATGGAGTTAAATATTTAAATAAACTCAATTCCAAATACACTTCCAATTTATCTTCCAATCTTAATTGATTTGAATCATTAAAACTCTCTCTCTCTATATATATACATATACATACACACACACAGATATATATATATATATATATAAATATCTTAAACCTGTACTTAATAATATAAATTATCAAACTCCATTTTTCCAACTTATTCATTTTTATTTAACAGATTATACATAGCTTAAATTAAAAAAATTTAACTATATATGTATATATAAAATAATATTTATATAATATCAAAATTTAATATTCATTAAACCGTATCCTATCCAAACCATAGAAAACCATTTTCAAAATAATTATATATAGACCGATGGTTTTGTGTAAAATTTTCTATCCTATGATCAAGTGATACGGATATTTATCATTTCAATCCGCAATTTAAAAATAAAAATACGGTTGTATATCATTTCAAACCGCAGTCCCAAATGAAATGAAAAAGCATAATAACTTGCAGTTTATATAATATAGAACACGTCATCCATTCACCCAATATCAATCATCAACCAATTTATTGCAATCATCATCAATTTAAACAAACATCAATAGAGCATATAAAATATAACAGATATCAACAAACAGTTTATATTCAAATAAATAAATAAATAACTGTTTAACTAGCAGTTTATATGCAAAATAAATAAACCTCAACTGTCAATTTATATGCAATAATAAAATTAATTAACAGGGCGAATTAACTGAGATGATGAATAAAATATGCAAAACAACCACAAATAATTTTTTACTCATATCTTAAATCAATTTAACTAACATAAAAAGTCTTAGAAGTTGTGAGTGGGTTAAAACACTCACCTTTTGAATTTAAATTGAATTTAAACCCAAAAATTTGACCGTCTCAGAATTCATCCAAACCAGTGTCATCAAGTCCGGAATTTCAATACGATCCTAACAAAAAAAATCGCGCGTGAAACGGAGTTCGTATGCGAGAGTTATATCAATAAATGCGATTGAAATCATAAAAAAAAAAGAATGGAACACAATTTCCTCACCCAATACACTTGCCACGTCGCCTACACTATTTCTTCCCAGGTAACTGTTCGCACTCAACGCCCAAGTCACGTACAGGAAAAAGATTGACGCGCCGCCACCAAGTGACCTCGATCGCGATCGTCCCTGTATCCACCGCGGCCACCACCTTCGTTGTCGACCTCCTCTATGCACACGCGCACGCGATGACAAACCGAAGCACGAAATTTTTTACAGCCGCCGGTTGTAAAAACGAAACCCAAATCATGATTTTACGACGATCTAACCATTGAATCTCAATACAAACTACATGGATCGACTCCCCTCGGTCCCCTCTGCAAAACCCAGAAAGGGTTTGTCGATCCGACGAAGTTGATCGCGGCGATGATGAACGGCCGTGGATAAACTTTTAATTTCAGAGAAAATAATAACTCAAATTGAAAAACGAATTGCACCAGCAGATTACGCATTTCGAGAGCTTCAACATATATTTTTTCTGAATTTTTCTGAGGACTTTGAATTTTTGACTTTGATTTTGGATTGTAATTGGATCTAGGGTTTGCATCCATTGAAGAAGAGGAGCTGATGAAATTTTACGCGCAGATAAATGAGGATAGGCGGAGGCTAGGATTTAGGGTATTTATAGGCACATTGAAAAATAGATGGATCGGGTTGATAGATATACGTGCTACCACTAACGTGGCCCAAAAAGTCCGTTCTGATCCGGGAACGAAATTGGTTAAACCCATATATCAAAATAGGTGTTTTAAAATAATTTAAACGCAATGGAAAAGGTTTGAAGTCCGAATTCTGTCGTATGAAGAAGTTATGCTAAAAACAATATTTTCAAATCGATTTCAATTGATTTCAATTGCATAAATTTCAAGGCGTTTCGAGTCCGTACGATCAAACGACAAGTCCGATCGCTACCAAACTTGAAACACTATTATAATTCACCGTTACGGATCCGATGAAACTGGTTTCGTCGAAATCCGAGTCGGTGGCCAAAATGGCTATTTTTCTATTAATTAAATAAATTAATAATTAAAAAAAAATTCAATTTTTAAATTTCAATCTTAAAATTGACAGATTTTTCACTTTATATTTCTCAATCAAATTACATTGTTTTAACCAAATTAAAAGTCAATTTAAAGTTGATAAATTTAACAAATTTCAGTGTTTATCTCAAATTCATTGAATTTAGAAATTGTAAATTAAAATTTTCAAATTTCATTTAATTTCCTTTCATTCTATTATTCAGTCTATTATTATCAAAAGATGCAATTTACGTTGGTTTGTATCTATTGCATTAATATTCTCAAATTTCCTTCGTAATTTTCATTAACGTAGTATTTTAATATTAAATTCCACTTTTTTAAAATCTTACCCTTGTTATTCGAGTCTTATTGAATTTTATATTTCAAATAAATAAACAATTTTCATTTTATAACTAAAATTAACATTTATTACATCTTATAGAATTAATCATTTCAAATGACCAATCACATCTACCATAACTGCATAAATTATAAACTAGTAGATTTTTGTCATTTTTAATCCCTTAGATACTTATTATAGCTAAAAGCAAATTCACATATAATTTTAGTGTCAATTATTCTAGTATACAGTGTTCAAATGTCAACTGCAATTAATCCAATTAATTGCAAATTAATTCCAATAAATTTGATTTTTTTCGATTACAACTTGATATTCAATCAATTATTACTCAACTAACATAGTTAACATTGTTTTATATTTCATTACACTAATATTTATATATACATCTTAGACTTGTATCAAGGTTATACTTAAAAATGTGAATCTTGTCGATTACGCGTATTAATTAAGGTTTTCAACTCAATTAACAAAATTTCCTAAGTCAAATCCCTTTTTACCAAATTTGACAATCCCTAACCATTTTACTACATCCCATATTAATGTAATATTTATTAGATTTTATTTCAAATTAACGTACAACTTAATTTCCCTTAATTGAGATCTGATTCCCAATTTTTTTTTATTTAACATACTAAATGAATAAATAACCTAAATAAATGGTCACCTACTTACTTCTTTCATTTATAAGTTTACTACTCACCCACCCAGGTATAAATTCCATATATAACACTAATTAATTTCCATTAACACTGCATTATCCAATTATCATAAATTTGTTCAATATATACTCTTGTTTACTTAAAAATAAATTTACGTTTTCCATAAATTCTCATTCACTCTTCCGTTACGAAATTAAAAATCATTAAGAAATGTTTATTATCAAAACAACATTAATTTATTACCTTTCACATCCCACTATAAGTCAGTGTAACCATTAATACCACATATATTACAATTCCTTACACCATACTGATCTTATTTAATTACCATTAACTATCTATTTTGTACAATAACTAAATGTTTGCATTTGTTACTTATATTTAGTTTTATAACCAAGCATAGCATGTTTAGATACAATGAATCGGAGTTTCATTAAGATTGTTGACACTTAACTTGTATTAACATTGTCTCATTTTAAATTTAGTTATTATTCCAATATAAAAGTGCAACATTTTATTTCTTTCAATATTAACTCATAAAATATTATTAAAACAACAAAATTAAAACATCGAAAATTTATAGGTCGTTACACTCTCCCCCACTCAAAACTTTTCGTCCCCGAAAAGGGAAAAAAAGGGAAAACAAGAAATAAGAAATCAATATATATTACTTAAAATATTAATACAAAAGAAAATAATTTAAAATAAAATATACCAATTCATACCCATTTATTTTTTTTTAAACTTAAATTATTAAAGTTTGTAAAAAAAAATTAAAATTTTCTTAGTCCAAAATTTTCAGAAAATTTTGGCAGAGTCTCTTTTGTACGGAGAGGCTCGGGAGAAAATATAATATCAATAATACAATATACAACATATATTTTTCAAAATAATATATATCCCTACTCGAGAAAAATAATATAATAGCGCTATACCGTAATCCGAAAACGTACCTATTTGTCGGGCAATTTACGCTTAATTATGAAACCAAAAGTAGTAGCAATTGCTTCCATAACCTGTATTTCACTTATATAATCCAAAAAAGTTAATAATTATACAAAATGAAATATTTAAGCGTTGTTTCAATCGATAGCAAACAAATTCATACAAATATCAATCATTGCAACCACAGCATACAATCATCACATAAAATTAACATAAATCAATCAATCATACATATCAAACAAAAATAGTTGTTTGGGTTCAAAACTTGTAAATTGTACGGAATGAAGAATAAACTACTAGCGCATCATTTACTCAACAGTCTTAGATAAAACTAAATAGATTATTCATTCACCCAAATCCAATTTTAAAGTATCTTTGCCCAAACAACCATCAACTAAACAACAACAAATCCAAACAACAATCAACTTAACTTATTATTAATATCATTTCATACCTTTGTTGTTTGATTTTCTTTTTATTTATACAGTGATTTATCTTTTTAAATTAGATTTACTCATTAAATGTTTGCTTCATTTATTTTTACTTATTACTTACAATTATTCAATCCCATTAACTCAGGTCATGCCAGTTCCTTTTTTTTCGTTATAATTATTCATTCATTTATTATTGCATGTCCTCATTTATTTATTACTTAATTTCATTTATTACAGTATTCAATTTCCTACTAATTTTATTTATAAATAGCTTCAATTGTTTACTTAAGTTCATTATCATTCATTTATACTACTTCATTTCATTTATTTATCATTTTTTTATTAATGAATTCCATTTACAATACTTACTTTTCTATTTTAATTTGTAGTCTTTTCAATTTAAACTTAAGTTTATAGCTCTACACCACCAATTCTAATAAATAAAAGCAATTTATTGAACACTTTCATTACATACTTTTACTGTACAATTTCCATTACATTTCTTATTAAGCATTTCAACTTTTAATATTTGGTAAGTTATATATATGCTTTTAAAGAATGTAATTGAAAGTTATACAAGTTTTCTCATTTCTTTTAATTAATTTATTGTTCAATAAATTTTTACCCTTTTTCTTATAAGTTACAAATTTCAACTTCCTTTTTATTTCCTTTATAACTTAGCATTAAATCTCTTACCTAAATTAGAGGTTTCAATTATTAATTACTTAACTTTCATTTCACTACAATAATTGAAACAATTAATTAACAAAAATTTAAGAATTTAATGCCGGGTTAAATTTCAAATTATTTTAAAATAATAGATAAATATATTCTTACAACTTATATATCTCTAATTATATTTAAACAATTCAAAATTTATATATATATATATATATTTTTATCAAAATGAATCTGCAGTAAAACTACTACAGTGGCCTTTCCCTTCGAAACTCGAAAATGAAAGTCGATGATGCGGCCGCTATCACCGAAATTATTTTCCAACGACAGAGAGGAAAGTACAAAACTTATTTCCTCCAAAATCTTCTTTAAAACAATTCTTCCGAATTATATTGAAATATTTATATCAGAAAATACTTCCAATAATATTATTATTATATTTCAAAATTTTCGAAAGAAATTTTCAAAACCCCGGAACTTAAGTTCTAAATTTCCAATTTTTATTCATTTTATTTTTAACTTAGTTTCAACTATTATTTATATTTTCATTATCTAACAACCAATATATACAACCAAATATATATCTTATTTATAAAATTTTACTTAATATATATAGAAAATATAATATGCAAAATTATTTCATTCACCTAAATTAAAACAAATATTATGTCAGTCTGTCCTATTAAGTGTTTAGAAATCTCTATTGATGTCATATCGTCCCATGCATCAACCAGAATTTATAAATACAAAACGGAACAGATTAACACAATATTAAAACCTTTTTATAACACTAACAAATACGCACTCTCGTATATATACACTCAGCGACTCCCATAGGGTATTACTACCCTATTAATGAAGAGTCAAACCCCACAAAGCTAAGGTTTATCGCTAAACCAAAGCTCTGATATCACGTATAACATTCCGTCTTTTCGCACGCTTTAAATCGACAGACGTGCTGTAACAACCCGCATATTTGTCGATTTTATATTTAAATATTTTATTAAAATATTTTATCGATACTCGGAATTTTGCCCGAAAAACTACTTTTTGCATACGGTCGAATTAGGACTCGGGACCACTCTCATTGAGTTTAAAATGCCGTTAGCGACCTTTTTGAGTATAAGCTTCGATATGTTTGGAGAAGGTTGATTTTTGCTACTTTTTCACTTAGGGTTTTGGTTTAGGCTGAGCCCACTTATGTATTCAGTCCCAACCCCTCTCCTCCTCATTTACTTCATTTCCAATTCCTAATACTCAAGCTAAAGCATCAATGGTGGGAGAGATTGGAAATTAAAACTCCAAAACCCTAGTTTTCTCTTGCAAATCAACCCTAGCTCCAAACTAATAGAAGAACCCATTGGTAAGCTTCTCTTCTTCTTCTCCAACTCATTCTCTAATCAAAATTCAGAAATTTCCTAAACCTAACTTAGGGAATGTTCTTCTTTTAAAGCTTAGAATCAAGCTTCTTGAGTTGGATTTGAAGAATGGTTGATTCTCCATTGATTTCAAGCATCTTCTTCAATAGTTTGGGTTCAAAGGTGAGATTTTTAATCTCACATCTAGGTCTATGATTATCTTCGATTGTTAGGTATGAATTCCTAACACATATTCATGTGCATTTGGTTTTGGTTTTGGTTTGAATTGATTTGGTGTATATTCCAACTTTTAGTGTTTCGAGTTCAAATCTTCAAAAAATCATAGCTTTGTAGTTTGAACTTGTTTTTGGTGATGCGTCGAAGAGCTTATAGGACCGGGTAGTCGATTGGTATAAACCCCTAGTGACCGTGCTCGCCCGATTGCATTTTGAAGAAGATAGCATCTTCATTTCATAGGCTGGAAAACAGCCTTGGTGCCAGTCAATCGACTGGACCCTTGGGTCAGTCGACTGGCTGTAGCACATAGGCATTCCGAAGGCAGTAACTAGAGGCTCGGGTCCTCAATTTCCCTGCATTCAGTCGACTAAATTTTTAGGTCAGTCGACTGACCGCAGGAAATTATTTTTCCCTGCTTCTGGTTCAGTCGACTGGACCTTTGAGTCAGTCGACTGACCTGCACCAATTTGCCTAATTATGCCTATTTGTGCGTATTTTTGCTTGGTTTCCAAATTCCATCGACTCGTGTTATTTCCCACTTGTTGTTGCTACGACGTTAATGACTTCTATTTTTGGAATTTTTGGGAATATCCATTTTGATGGATTCGAATCGATTTCTTTGGATCTTCATTCGCGTCTTTGAATGTGAATTTTGATGGTTGATTGTTCTACAATCATTTTTGTGTTTTGTCACTTTAAAAATATAAAGGTTTCAATACTAGTAGTAAATATCAAAACTCTTTCCTCAAAACGATTTCAACTCTATTTTCAATACCAAATTCGTTTATAAAACCATTTTCCAATCTATTAGTATATACAAACCTTTACCTCACTCGTATGAGAAATCTAATTAAACGGCTTAGTAAAACAGGTGGTATGAAACGCTTGCGTTTACTTCATCTGTTGATTCTTGGACTCGTTCGATTGAATCTCTTGTGACAATTTCCTAGTGGAGATCTACAATTTGTTCGTAAATATTTAAGTTAAGCTAGTGGTTATGGGACATGAAGCTAAGCTCATATATTTACTAGCTTACTGTAATTGACACTTATTGATGATCATGACGATCATTTTTATGATTTAGACTAGCAATGTGCGATGTCTCTTTGTCTGCGAGGGAGACTAAACCCCGTTTTGTGGAGTTTCGACTCAAATTGGTGGGGTAGCAACCCATGGTCTTGGGGCCGTTTGTGGAGCTTCGGCTCAATTTGTGATGGTTAGCAACCATGGAATTAGCATTCCGTTTGTGATACATGTGTTGGTGAGCCTTGTGCTCCCGTTTGTGATAGGCCTTCCCCCCTTTTGTGGTTTCTGGATTTCTTGAGATGATTTCTAGAATTTGTGCTTCACCAATTTTCGTGATTTTCATTGATAAGCTTTATCGATATTTGTGTATTGGTGAATTCGTGCGTCATTGATTTTGGGATTTCTGGATTTCGTGTGTTGAATTCTGGAATTCGTGTGTCATTGACTTTTGTGATTGACATTGATACAATTGTCAATATTTGTGGTTTGATGAACGAAATAAGGAGTATGACATTTCTTTGATTCTTTTGTAGATTTTGTGATATTGATTAATCTCTTGTTGATTTTTAGTTACTTATATATATCACAGCTTGGCATTGTGTTTATTATGTGTTTAGTCATATCTCTTATTCTATATCGTTTCATATGATATTTATAGTTAGACTGATCCATTTATTATTTTCTTATTAAATAATACTCGGTCAGACCGAGATGTTACAAGTGCTTCTACTTGACTTCTCCCCAGGGATTCATTACTCTGACTTTTGGCAAACTACTTAGATTAGTAGTTTATTTTGTTATATACACTTGAGATATAGACTCATAGTTGTATTCTTTTGTATAGCACGTGTTGCTATTCTTTTGTATTATTGTGGATCTTTTTGACCACTACTCTGATATACACTTCCATGTGTTAATTATATATTCATATCTTCTTCCGCCTTTGTGATATGAATTATCTGTGACTGATTTATGTTATGCTTATTTCTATATTTGTTTTCCGAAGGATTTATATAGCCACTGTGTAGTAGCTTTGAGTGAGTATCGGTATGTCGGATTTCCTCTTGAAATAAAATTCATGTTTTACTATTTGACATATCGGTGCTCGCATAAAGCAATTACATGGATGGTCACTCCTCAACAGCCTTATTCTCCGTGCTAGTATAGAGGTGGGGCGTCATAGCGTGGGTATAGAGGTGGGGCGTCATAGCTTGGTATCAGAGCGAAACTTCGGAACAATATGGAATGTTATAACAAGGATCATCGTCCTAAGTCTTTCTTAGGAGTCACGCTTTAGGATTTTATTCGAGTCTTCCTACCGATTCATCCTATTTTCTTTTATGATTCCTTGTTTTATCTGTCAAGATTGCTTGATATTCATTAGTGAATAATCTTCTTCTTGTTCTTCTTTCTTTCTAAGGAAGAGAAATGTCTAGACCAGGCCGTCCCAGAGCCGTACCGTCTAGTGTTCCACCCCAGGATGGAGTTTTTATGACTGCTCAACAGCTTCTTGATTTAGTGACGAATGCTCAAGCAGCTGGAGCTAACCCGAAACCTACTCACCCAAAGTCGGGGTTTGCACGCTTGTGCAGCGATTACACTAATTTGAGTGGGGAGCCATTCAAAGGTTCTGAAACTATTATTGAAGTACAGGCTTGGCTAAGGTCATGCGATCGAATCTTTTCTCGCATGAATCTTATTGACCTTCACCGAGTTCAGGTGGCCTCTAGTATGCTCCGAGAAAGAGCATTGGACTGGTACGAGCTTCTTATTTCTGAGATTAATGAAGCGGATCTCACCTGGGAGCAATTCCAGGAACGCTTCGAGTTGAAATTTGTACCAGAAGCAGAGAAAGTGACATTGGCTCGAAGATTTATAGACCTTGTTCAAGGTGAGTCCTCCATGACTGATTACGTCGCCTCCTTCGAGTCGCTTTCCATATATGGGGTTGAATACATCAACACTCCTTTAAAGAAGAACCAGAGGTTCGTCTATGGCTTAAACAGAAATCTCAAGAAGCCATTACTTCTAAAGTTAGAAGTTTCTTTCGACCAACTCATTGATATCGCTCTTCGTCTTGAAGAGGCGGATAGGGAGAATGATGTTGAAGTGGTGGGTTCCAAACCAAACTTCAACAACAAAAATAAAAGGCCTAGTAAATTCAAAGGTCCTTATCCCAATAAGAAAGGGAAGCAAGCAAACCCCGTGGCAAAGACTTCTTCCTTTGGTCGTGGGGAATGCTATAATTGTGGTTCGAAGGACCATTACGCGAACAAGTGTCCAGAGTCTCTCTCTTGTCGCTACTGCAAAGGTCCCGGTCATGTTATATCTTCATGTCCCAAGCTTCAGGGCAAGAAGGAGGGAAAGTTGAATGTTGCTCAAGCCCCTGGCAACACATCTCGAAATCAAGGTGTAAAGACCCGTAAATCCGTACTCCTTGAATAGACACTAATCTCCTTTGTTTAATTCAAGATGAACGAAAATACGAACCCTTAGGGGTTTTAAGAAAAATTTAAGAAAAGAAGAAGAGAGAAAAAGAAGAAAGAAGAAGAAAATAGATAATAGAGGGAAGAGAAAACATAAGATAGAAAATTTAGATAGGGAAAAGAAGGTAGAAAATTTTAAAATAGAAGAAAAAGAGAATAGAGGAAAAAGAAAAACAGAAGAAAATAGGACGGAACAGAAAAGAAACAACAGAACAACATCAGAATCTCACAATTCACAGCGGAACAACATATAATAATAATTGAATAATCTTTAAACAAAGAACTATATCAGTTATTACATTACATCACATTTCATTACATCATATCATCAGAGTGTACAACAACAACAACAAACAGTGCAGCGGAAAAAGAAATACTATATAAGTAATACGCCATGCCATCCATCTTGCCTCCAGCAACTCCAGAATATCCAGAATATCCTGATAAACCTTACTCTTGACTGCCCGTGTGGAAATTGGTGGGCACCTAGAGTTTAGGAAGGAAAACAATAAACTCCAAGTCAGTCATGTGACTGGTGTGAGAACTCAAAACAGTTTATTTATCTTTAAAATCAAAATAGAAGAATATTTTTAAATTCAATTCGCAATGCTTTTAAAAATGAGACTACCATAAGGCCTCCCGCACACACACACAATGCAAACGCAGAATCGGAGGAGATTTCTCCTTATGATAGTCAAAGATGCTTGATACGCATTAAAAGAACATTTGATATTATTACTAGTGCATAGTGTAGAGAAAAATTCATTTCGAAAGTAGAATATAAATCTTAGCCAACATAGACATTTCGAACTATGCCTACTATAGCTACCATCCAAACAGTGTTGCGACACCATAAGTGAATGATAGGTTCTACAACTAAAACCGTACAAGTTTCGTATTGGGAATTGGATTTCCAACAAATGGTCAGGCCAAGGAACTTCCCATTGCCACATGAGAATGCCTCTGGAAAGACATCCCCGAGAACCAAACCGAAACTCTGCCAACACAAGGCCGGGTTACCCCTAACTGGGTAACTACTGACACGAGCACGCCATTCCCCGATCGTAAACGACCTTTCTCACGGGATCCCGAAAGCCAACAACCACAAAGTAATAAATTCGTAGTAACCACATAGGTTAAATATCTGGGCTCCATACCATGATACCACCTCTATCCAGAAGGAAATGTACATACCCTAAAGGGTGCTACCCCTCATAACCTTGCTGCATCTTTCCTGTTTTGACCATTTCCGGGGTGTGAGGTTCGACGAAGTCACGTCCACAAAAACATACTTTATACAAAAGCCATGCTTTGGGTCAACAAATGATCAACACAATGATCACAAAGATAGACGATCAAATAAACGATCCTATCACAATAATCAACACAATGATCATTTACAGCAACACTCAGCATGTCACATTACCAAATTGGGAATATATCGCTGATAACTTCAACTATATAACCTCTGAGCTCGTACGTCTAAGAGAAGGGTGTTAAGCTAAAAGAATAAATTCTCCGCCACCAACAGAAATATATTTGAATGAAATCGGCTTTATATCTCAACTTGTAATGTCAGACACACAATCCATACAAGTTTGTTCCGGGATCGAACAAAACCGAAGGCACTTACAAAGAAGTCCGTGCAATCCGGATATTCACAATCCTGATCGGATTCACCATCACATATGGAGAACTCTATACCGTAGCTACTCGGTGCAGAGTAAATCGACAGGTCATCCTATCGCTCTCGCAAATACCGGGTCTTCAACACCGATCTTCAATGCAATTCACAACGACGTATCACATATTCGGAATGGGTTATACGACCCCATGGTCCTTTCCCGGTTAACCCGAATAGTGAGCGCTTATTCAAAAATAAGTGTGGCATTCAAATTCAAACAAATCACATCAATTACCCATTCAAAGGGAAATATTGATAGTCGATTATTTAACTATCACTGGACATGCACACATCACCAGATTCTAATAATTTTCCAAATTATTTACTTTCCAAAAATATCTTTACAAGATATATTATTTCAATACTTCAAAAATAAATCAATATTTATTTTTAGACAAATTCCACTTTCTTTTATAAATTCCTTAGTGAATTTATAATTCCCAAAATATCAATGAATATTCGGTTTCAATTATTCATTTCAATTTATCTTCAAAAAAGATAATTTCTCTAAACGTTTCATTTCACATTGGAAAAACATTTCCATACTTATTTATTCATAAGTAATTCACAAATTCTATTTATTTTCAACACTTGGAAAATATTCAATATACTTAAATCGAAATTAAGTATATATTTCATTCTTTAAGGAAATCATTCTCTTAAACATATTTATTTGGGCCAAACCGAATGTTACGTAAAACATTGTTACAACAACCCAAAATCACTAGTATAGGGATTCGAAATTAAAATAGATATATAAATCCCAATACTATACAAAACATTTCCTTTCGGAAATCATTTACTATAACAACAGTGTTATAGTCCACTATTTCCTTTTCATTTCTCGAAAACGTCTATTTCAACAATTAATGTTGAAATCTATGGTTTCGAATCTCAACACAATTAAAACTTCGTTCGATCGTTTTAATTCTATTTCAAATATCACATTCAAAACAATTTCTTTAACATATTATTCACTATTCAAAAACGTGAATATACTACGTTAACACATTTCATCCTTTTATTCATTTTATTTAAAAGAATTATTCACTATTCAAAAACGTGAATATACTACGTTAATAAATTTCATTCTTTTATACATTTTATTTCAAAGGATTATTCACTATTCAAAAACGTGAATATAACTCCATTAATAGGTTACAACAATTTACTTATCAAACTAAGTCATTGCGAATTTATAAACAACGTTTATAAATTCCATTTCTATTTATTTATAAAAACTTCTTTTTATAAATTCTTTTATTAACCTATTCCAGTTTATAACTCAATTATAAACTAAACGTTCATATTATAAGTTAAATACTTATAAAACGATTATTTTACAAAATCGTTCCTCTGAAGACTTTCCAAACCATAAATCTTATAACTTATAAGATTCATTTATTTAACCAAATCTATTCTTCAAATAACTTCACAAATTTATAATTCTTACTATTTATAAATTTCATTTATAACTTCACCGTTTATAATTCTATAAATTTCATACTTTAATGAAATTCATTTTCACTTCATTCAAACACTTATAAAAACTCGTTTTATAATTTCAATATCTCAATTTATAAATATCCATTTATAAATCTCTTATATAAATCAATTCATATTAATACTTTAAAAACGTCTTTAAACTCCTTTATAATTTCATCATTTTGATTTATAAAATAATCAAATTTTATAAATCCTATATTTAACTTTTCACAATTATTTCAGAAATCCCAATTTAACTATTTTATAAAGTCATTAATTCCTTAATTTCAAAAAATCAGCTTTTAACTATATTTCTTAAAAATCATAATTTTTATAACTTTAAAAATTATACGTTTATTTATTTTAAAATGAATCAATTCCAAAAATATTTTTATAACGTATAGTTTCAAAAATCACTTTGAAATCATTTTAAAATACCAAAAATTTGGTCCAATGATGCTACACACCAAATAGTCAATCACGACTACAACGATCCATCATATATCGTATATGATAATCCATCAAATATCAAAATATCTGAAATCAAATAAAACTGTTGAGGAATCCAGTTGGATCCCTCCAACCTGTTTTCCTGCATCACAAACATTAGCACAATACCAATTTCGCTCCAGTACGAAATTATCGCGGTATATGTTCTTATTAAATATTATCCGCTTAATAACGGCGCAATAGGGTCTCATCCGCTAAACAAAAAATGCGGGAAATCAATAACTCCAATATATACATATGCCAATATATATATATTGCTACTATATATAATACCAATTTCACTGTTTATGAAATATTCGCGGTATATGTTTTTAATAAATAACATCCGCTTACTAACGGCGTATAATGTCTATTTTAACAATCAATAGATAACAATCATCATTCAAACATGCATTCAAATATTTTAAATCTAACTATTTAAAATAAAATCGAAACTGATTCGATTGAGTGAGAAGTTCTCGCCTTGATTTTAATTTCCGTTTTAGCGATTTATTTCGAATAAAATTAAACGGACGTTTAATTTTACCCAAAATTCTCACTAACTCCAAACGACTCCAAACCAACTCCATCGCGTATTGCTCGTCCATACGATTCCAATGCAACTAAGTTTGCATTTTTTCGACCTCGTATGAAAAAGTTATGAATTTACGAAGTTTATACGAATTTAAACTTAATAATTACAACTTAAACTTTATAATTTATAACCTATACAAGCTTTGGCCGTTAGATCCTATACCCATGCATCCTAGCCGTGCATTTTGCTCCTTCCTCCTCACGTCTTGGCTACAGGTTGAGGCCGTGCTCCTAAACCCATTACAAACTAACTAGGGTTTAATAATACATCGCCAATACTCGACGAAACTCGATCAAACTACCGCCACGCGAAAGCTCTCGACCCAAGCTATGCTCGGCCCAAACACCAGAGAGCTCGGCCTCACCAGGTGCATGGAATGTCGTGCCAAACCTGTAGCAAACGGCCCACCATAGCTCCTCCTACGTTGCACCATTTCCGATCATCGCCGTATGGAATCGAAGCTCTCGTCGAGCTCTACGACTTTCGTGTTGAACACCTTGGCTAAATCTTTGTAGATTGAGAGAGATTGAGGGATGATTTTGGGACAATTCTAGCCATTGGTGATAAATGTGGCGGCTAGGGTTTAGTATTAGGGTTTATTTTTTTTATTTTTTTAAATTATGAAGAGGTGGGTGCTATTTATAAAGAAAAATCGAACACTATTCATCCGGAAATTCCGAACACCGATTTACGCGCCGTAACCAGCGTTTCTAAGGTTTACCCCACGTTCCGGACACAATGGAACAGGTTTCGGAAGCTAATTCGGAAGTATGTGCGAGTTATGGCTGTAAACGCTCAATTTGAATTAAACCGATTTAAGCGATTTTCTAGGCGTTTTAATTCGTACCGGACAAACGATAAATCCAATTGACTTGAAATTTGAAACCTTACAATAATATCACATTACGGATCCAATGAAACTGGTTTCGTCGAAATCCGAGACTTTTTGAAAAATGGCTATTTTCACTCGTCAAATTTAAAATTAAAAATAAATCGATGCGTTTCGAGCTGCCACGATCAAACGATAACTCCGATTGATACGAAAATTGAAATCCGGTAATAACTAACTATTACAGATCCAATGGAACTGGTTTCGTTCAATTCTGAGACTGTTCAAAAATTGACTATTTTCACTAGTCGATTTTAATATTAAAATATTCAATTTTCACAAATTAACTTTTAATTCGATTTTAAAAGTTCTAAAATATCTTTCTAACTTCCATATGATAAAATAAAATTTTACAAATCATTTTCAATCATATTTAACCCAATTTTCAATTATAATTCATAATTTAACGTATTAAATTATCGATTTAATTATTCAATTAAATCCAATAATTCAAATAAAAATTTATTTGACTTATAAATTCACTTATTAATATTTAAAATTAATTAAATATTCATATTTTTAATTTCTAAAAATTCTGGGTCGTTACAATCTTCCCCACTTAAAAGAATTTCGTCCTCGAAATTACAAGTAAGAAAAGTTATGGAATTTATTAATTTTCCAAAATCCATAGTTTAACTTCTTACAATACTTTACTAAGTTTTCAAATCATACTTAGTTATCTTTTCAAAAACAACTACTATTGTTTAACTTTTAATTCCAAAATCAAAGTTTATAGTTTTCAAAATTTTCCAACTTTCTCAAAAATTTTCTAACGCCTTAAATTTTCGGAAAAATTCGCCATAGTCTCCTTTGCGCGGCTCGATCCGAAAAAAAACGACAGTATATATATCACAAATATACATCTCATCAAGTAATGAGGCATCCCGCAGGGAAAAAAGTGTAAAAGTACTGTATTTAATCCGAGATATGTACCTTATATTTTATTAGCAAGCATATATGGCTAATATAGCGCAAAAGCGAGCTCCAAATGCGAAGCAAACGCGATCCGCACCTACTAATCACTCAACAAACAACATGAGAAACATGCATATAGACAATAATCTCAATATACAACATATAGCAACATAATAACTATATATGTCAACATAGCATATGCAATAAAAGCAATATATTCAACCATCAACCAACTATCATCCATAACCAATAAATATTCATTCATATTTTCATTAATATTCAATGAAATAGGTTTTCAATTTAATCACATTTGATTCATATACAGTGGATGTTCTTTACTAACATTCATTTTCAATTAGTTTATATTCACTAATTCACAAGTTGGTTCACTTCCAAATCAAATTCAATTCTATTCAAATTTATTTACTTCTAATTTGAATTCAATTACATAGCTTTAAATTTCACTAATTCACTTTCATTAATACTTAATGAATTATATACAATCAACTAACAACCATATAACAATCAATGTATATTAATTACAACCAAATTCTTTTGCTTATCAATTGGTTTAATTAAATTGATTTTCATTCAATTATTCAACTTCTAATAACATTAGATTTTAATGAATTACACTTACATTCATTATTTCATATCAATTATTCACATTTAATTGATTAATATTCAATCCATTAATCCAATTCATTTATATAACTCAAGTTTATATTCATCACTTAACTTTATTAATTTTACTTTGATCTCTTAAGTTATACTTCATTTACAAACATCACTTGTTTTTACTTAACTTAAATTCCCATTTATAAATCAATTCAGCTTCCAATTCTAAGTAAATTTTCCATTTAACTTTAAATTCATTTTTATTTACAACTCATATTCATAAATATATTCATTAGTTTCACTTCTTACATATATAAGTTTTATTTCACAATTGTAAATCACTTTAATTATAATTTAACTCTTATAATTCTTTTTGCTTATACAATTCCTTTATTTAGATTATTCAAACATCTAAACAATCAACAATCTACTTTAATAATTTTGAAAAATTATTCTTTTATATATAAAATATAATCAAGATAAAATTATTTTATTTACCCAATTTTAAAACAATATTATGTCGAATTGTTCTATTCAAGTGTTTAGAAACCCCTTCGGCATAGTCTTGCGGACCACGCCGACGAAAGTTCATATGCCACTCAACAAACCAATCATCACAATATAAAATAATTTTTATATTCACTAACAAATATGCTCTCATAGCTATTATTACACTCAAATTCATTCTAGAGTACTACTGACTCTATCTCTAATGAATTATACCCAACAGAACCATGGTTGTCGCTTAACCATCAGCTCTGATACCAACTGTAAAGACCCGTAAATCCGTACTCCTTGAATAGACACTAATCTCCTTTGTTTAATTCAAGATGAACGAAAATACGAACCCTTAGGGGTTTTAAGAAAAATTTAAGAAAAGAAGAAGAGAGAAAAAGAAGAAAGAAGAAGAAAATAGATAATAGAGGGAAGAGAAAACATAAGATAGAAAATTTAGATAGGGAAAAGAAGGTAGAAAATTTTAAAATAGAAGAAAAAGAGAATAGAGGAAAAAGAAAAAGAGAAGAAAATAGGACGGAACAGAAAAGAAACAACAGAACAACATCAGAATCTCACAATTCGCAGCGGAACAACATATAATAATAATTGATAATCTTTAAACAAAGAACTATATCAGTTATTACATTACATCACATTTCATTACATCATATCATCAGAGTGTACAACAACAACAACAAACAGTGCAGCGGAAAAAGAAATACTATATAAGTAATACGCCATGCCATCCATCTTGCCTCCAGCAACTCCAGAATATCCAGAATATCCTGATAAACCTTACTCTTGACTGCCCGTGTGGAAATTGGTGGGCACCCAGAGTTTAGGAAGGAAAACAATAAACTCCAAGTCAGTCATGTGACTGGTGTGAGAACTCAAAACAGTTTATTTATCTTTAAAATCAAAATAGAAGAATATTTTTAAATTCAATTCGCAATGCTTTTAAAAATGAGACTACCATAAGGCCTCCCGCACACACACACAATGCAAACGCAGAATCGGAGGAGATTTCTCCTTATGATAGTCAAAGATGCTTGATACGCATTAAAAGAACATTTGATATTATTACTAGTGCATAGTGTAGAGAAAAATTCATTTCGAAAGTAGAATATAAATCTTAGCCAACATAGACATTTCGAACTATGCCTACTATAGCTACCATCCAAACAGTGTTGCGACACCATAAGTGAATGATAGGTTCTACAACTAAAACCGTACAAGTTTCGTATTGGGAATTGGATTTCCAACAAATGGTCAGGCCAAGAAACTTCCCATTGCCACATGAGAATGCCTCTGGAAAGACATCCCCGAGAACCAAACCGGAACTCTGCCAACACAAGGCCGGGTTACCCCTAACTGGGTAACTACTGACACGAGCACGCCATTCCCCGATCGTAAACGACCTTTCTCACGGGATCCCGAAAGCCAACAACCACAAAGTAATAAATTCGTAGTAACCACATAGGTTAAATATCTGGGCTCCATACCATGATACCACCTCTATCCAGAAGGAAATGTACATACCCTAAAGGGTGCTACCCCTCATAACCTTGCTGCATCTTTCCTGTTTTGACCATTTCCGGGGTGTGAGGTTCGACGAAGTCACGTCCACAAAAACATACTTTATACAAAAGCCATGCTTTGGGTCAACAAATGATCAACACAATGATCATAAAGACAGACGATCAAATAAACGATCCTATCACAATAATCAACACAATGATCATTTACAGCA